>CAMZMU010000092.1:6479143-7021079 GCA_947311845.1 Poa pratensis
AAGAAACTAGAACATGCTAAGTTATACGCTGACTTGAGTTTCGTATAGCATGCAAATCTGTACCCCCATGTCAACTGATCTGAACCTGCAGATCTTCTCTGCCGTCTCTAGATGATAATCTTTCAAATAGTCCTATGATCACTAGTTGCAATTGCAGACCTGTATAGATTTGTGTCTCGTTTCGGGCTTGCCACATCCCCTTTACCCAAGGCCAGCTTGATCTAGGATTCTCCTGGAGTACCTTTAAGAAGTTTACATCTTTTGGAACAATAAAATCCACAATATCTTCACGCAATACCCCCTTTAAGAAGTCATCTGGCTCTCACAGACCCAGATCTTCTTAGTTCACCTGAAGAAGCATCTGTTCTGGCGTGAGCTCCTCCTACGTGGTGTGCAATGGGGTCAAGATCACATTTTATAATTGGATCCCAATCGGCCTCCATACCCCATACCTCCTTCGCTCTCTTAAACCCATCCCAAGGAGGCGACAGTGAGTTGTCTAATCGACGAGACGACAAAAGCGTGGATGCCAGAAACTATCAACGCTTTCATTGATCCTGCAAAACATAGATAAGCATCAGATATTTCTCGCGAGATATCACGAGGAAGTAACTGCATAAGGCGGCACTTTTAGTTTGGAGGAGGCCTCCAACTGACCGCAGGTTAAAGATGGTCGCCACAGCAATAAAGCTTGCTGCATAAATACAAAGGTAACTACTACAGCTTCCATCTTTAATTGCAACAAAAGCTCTTTCTGCACCTAACCTTTAAAATTACTAGGATATTCCGGACTAAGTTGCAAGCTTATTTCTTCCAAACTTTCACAACATTTCGTAGTTTTCTTAATCACGTACTTCTTTATTGAAAAGTTCTACAAAAATGCAAATCGGACAAGGACATGATCAAAGAAAGCAAAGGTGAGAAATTTGATCCCACCGGGCATTTGGGGTGCCATCTCTCCCTGTAATTAACAATGGTAATTATATTAATTTCTCCCAGCCAATAATGATACAAGAAATTGCATGCAGATGTTTGTAAATTTCTCATGAACCTGCAGTAACACAAAGAATTACAAACGGAAAACACAAGAGTCGAGATTTATATATACCTGCCAAATATTCTGTCACTGAATCAATACGGTAGGTACTATTGCAAGCTTCTCAAAATAATGCCCGTTCCTGTTTCTTGATTGCTGGACAACTCCGGGTGGCACCCAATGATATGAAGTGTTTCTAGTGACGATGGCATACCACATGCCGGTAAAGATTGGAGCTCTGGGCAGTACGATATTCTCAGCACTTTGAGAGATGATAGGCTACTGAAGTTCGATGGAAATGATGTCACAGTAACTTTAGGACATCTCTCGATCACCAGGTACTTTAGTGAATTAAAAGACTGCAACGATGACATAGACTGAAACAACTGGCAGTTGCGCACAGAAAACTCAGTGAGCATTTGCAAAACCTAGTGTTCCCGATGCTGGAAGAGATTACATTAGGCAGGTCTATTATCTCCAAAGAGGACAGACAAGGCAGAGCATGGAGAAAACTACTGAGCTTCTGCTCAGTAAAATTGCACCGACAAAGCTGCATCTTTTGTAGAGAAACAAAGGACCCTATTTCTTCAGTAGCAATGACTTCTTCAGCACCACTAATATTTAAGGCTGCAATGGCTTCTATGTGCTGTTTACTGAGTAACCCGTTGAAGTCGACAGACGTTGTGAATACATCCAGCTGGAGCTTCTCTGAACTTGAAGAAAAAGGGGCAAGCCTCATATATGGCATGAACCGTGTACGTTCAATGGTAACTTCACGAGTAGTTGGGAGGAAGGGAGGAATTTTGACCAATTCTGGACAATCCATTATAGCTAATCTTTCAAGGCATGGAAATGACTTTCTGTCTTCTATTCCAGACCAGTCATGCAACCTTGGGAAATCATCAAATTCCAGGAATCTTAGGGATGGAAATGCCACATCACCAGTGCCATAGAACTCATGTCCGATTCGGTCAACTGCACACAGCTCCTTCATGTGTAAGTACCTGAGTGATCCCAAATTCCCCAATGGAGGAAGCTTGGCCAAACTCCTGCAATTTGTAAGGTGCAAGGAGCGCAGCTGCTGCAATGACTGTAGCCACCTGGGAATTTCGGTGCCACAGTACCTTCTAATATTTAGTACCTTTATGCCTTTGTGCGGCTGTAGGCCTTCAAGTACCTTTGGATCAGAAGGTGGGGGGTTATTTCTACTAGCAGAACTCCATTCCAAATTCAGAGAACTAAGATATGATTTCTTATCCAACTCAGCTTTACAGGCTTCTTCATAGCTTGAAACATTTTCTAGATTTTTTATTTTGAGCAACCCACGGAGACCATTAATGTTTCTCAACTCTTCTACTTTATGTCCTTCCCTTTTCTCAACATGGAGCTCAAGTGATCCCTGAAGGTTAGCTAGCCGACCAATGCCCATCAATCCGGCAGTATACTTTGTTTCAACAATAAGGTGCCGTAAATTGACAAGCATACAATGCTTACAGGAAGCTTATCAAGGGAACATTTCCCAGTGATGCACAATGTTTGCAGATTCATGAGCTTGCCTATCGACTCAGGAAGCCTCTGGATGGAGCCATGGATAGATAGGTAACGGAGGTGCAGTAAGTCATCAATGCATTGGGGCAACTCTTCTAAGATACAGCCGCTGAGATCAAGCACCCGCAAATGTTTTGATTTCTCCAGAAGATATTTTAACTTACAGCAAAATCCTCTTGGAAGCAACTGGAGGAGAATGGAAGTGATGGCTGGATTAACAAGGTGCGTAGCTTTTCGAGCCCGCAGAAGTTTGTGAGACCAGGTAGGCTATTCATGGAGACTGAAAGATGGCGAACTGTTGACGGGATGTCACAGTTCATGCCATCCTCAATGCGAAAGCAGTCCTCCACTGCAACAGACTTTGCAAGGTCATGGAGTAAGCCTTGCACCAAGTAATATGTCTTGGGTCCTAGCTTGATTTCCTGGAAAAGTGAGCGTGAAACGAGCTGATCAAAGTATTCTCTAGCTATCTCTTCTATCCTTTCCTCAGACCTGCCTTGTGGTTGAACAAAACCCTCGGCAATCCAAAGCCGGGACAAATGAGCTGGATCAAACTTATAGTCTGACGGAAACAAACTACAATATGCGAAGCACCGCTTGAGGTGTACTGGCAGGTACATATAGCTCAACCGCAGGACAGAGAAAACATCGTTGTCTCGTAATCCTTTTTCCATTATATTCATCCACTTATTTTTGCTCCTTGTATCTCCCAGCAAACCTCCCACCAGCTTGGCAGACAAAGGTGATCCATTGATTTTTGCAGCAATTTGCTTCCCGATCAGCTGGAGGTCTGGACGGACATCCTCTTTATCACTCGGAAAAGCATGTTCCTTGAGCAGGGCCCAGCAATGCTCGCTATTTAGTGGCTTCAGGGTGTGCAGCTGTGGTGTGCCAACGGTATGAGGCACGGTTTCCGTGCGGGAAGTCACCAGAATTCTGCTCCCGATATCTGCAGACTGTAGAGTAGTGAGCATGTCCAGCCAGTTAACATCCGTGCTATTCCTTACATCATCGAGAACAATCAGATACCTCTTGGATGTAACAAATCGACGGAGCTCAGACTGAAGCATTTGTACATCCACCATCTTCTCAGCAGAGCCATTCCAAGATGGCTGGGCCGAGTTTAGGATGTCGGCTGTGAGCTTCATTAGGTTGAAACTACTGGAAACAGAGACCCAACATCTTACATCAAAATGCTGACTGACTTTTGCATCGTCGAACACTGTCTGGGCAAGTGTTGTCTTCCCAATTCCTGCCACACCGACAATGGAGACCATGATGTCAGGTGCAGCAGCCTTGCCACGTGGATTGATGAGCATTTGCACAATCTCATCCCTCTCCTTGTCGCGCCCAAATACCTTAGCCTGAAATACAACCTGTGTCATGATCAAGATTGTACTCTTAGAGATGTGGTGGACAGAAATTGGCAGCTCCCTTTCAGAAGAAACTTATTTGGTGATTATTTAGAACAGGGGAGAAATATTGTACACTCCGTGCATGACTTATCGTCGAATACAAATTCTGATGCTTATAGGGTTTGGAACAAAAATGGCAAATACTTGACTAAATGGCTGGAAAAAAAGATCTAGCAGGCCAATTACAAATGTGGATCTGTCCCACAATAAGATTTCCATGTGGCAACTTTTCCAGAATGCAGTTTTAACTCTGATAATATGCGGATAAAGAATTGGCATGGCTCTCCTTTGTGTTCTTACTGTGATCGGATCAAGACTGCTAATCATCTCTTTTTCCAGTGTCACACCTCCAGGGTGGTGCGAGGATGTGGGCAAAACGTTGGGCTCTAACTTGTGCCCAAATTTGCTGTGGCAATCTGTTGCATGGTTTTATGCTTTCTTTCCTGGTGGTGAACGTGTTCATGGTTGGGATCGTGGCGATTTGCTGCGTTATTTGGAACATTATGAATAAAGTTACTTAGGATGGATATAAGATGTGGACTCCTTGTGAAATCATTTTCTTTCCTTCTTCTATGTTAATCTATTGCGTGGGACTTGAAAAAGTGGGCGCAAAGAGCTGGTGGTTTCACGCGCTTCGCGTCCTCATGAAGTCGCATGGTGGTCTTCGCCTCTTCGGCAGTTGATGGAAAATCTGGCGCTTCTGTGCTTTGCTGGGTTATTTGGAACATGGGGAACAAAGTTACTTTTGATGGACATAAGATGCGGATTCCTTGCGGAATCATTTTCTTTGCTTCCACTCTATTAATCTATTGGGTAGGACTCGTAAAAGTGGGCGACAAAGAGCGGTGATTTCAGGCGCTTCGTGTCTGATGAAGTCGCAGTAGGCCAGGAACGCTGGTCGTTGCATGGTGGTCTTCGGCAGTTGATGGGAAATCTGGCGTGGCGCTTCTCTGTTTTGGTGGATGGACGTGGCCTGATTTTTAAGTTGTGATGTGTTAGCTATGCTCGCTGGTAGTTGTTTGTTTGTTTGGTCGACAGTGTTCTTTGGATGTTGTCAGTTGTATGTACCGGTTATATGGTGTCGTAGGTGAAGTCAGCAGGTCGACAGTGTTCTTTGGGTGGTCGTCTTAAAAGCAGTTGCTGGAAGGAGGGCTCAGTAGGTGGTTGTGTGGCATCTACCGCTGTCAACAACGATGGGTCTCAGCTCACATCGGTGTGGCGCAATGGGGTCTCGGCGGTGGACACGTCTTGATGGACGCATGCAGGGCGATGGTGTTGAACGTCGTCGTGGCGATGTCGCTGGCAGGCCTGCGAAGGCCAATGCAGTGATCTCTACCCTGAAGATGGGTCGGGGCAGTAGAAGACGGAGGAGGCAACTTCTAGAGCGTAGCATCAGGGCTCTGCTGGACCGGTTATGCTCTGGGTTGGCCGTTGGGTGACTTGGTGAGACCTCCTAATTTAAGTTATGTGCATGGGTGTGGATCAGGACCTATGGTTCTAATCATGGCCACCCCTTCATCAAGATTGTAAGTGTAGTGGCAATTGTCGCCAGAAAGGTGGTTTTGTATCGATCGATGTATTTGTTTTGTCAAGTTTTTTGAATAATACAATAAAAACGGTTGTATGCAAGCATTTAGTAGTTGCAGAGGGGGGGTTTCAACCTCTTTTTGAAAGAAAAAATAGTGTCGTAGGTTTTTGTCTCATTGTGCGCTTTCGAGATCAAGGGATCTACAGTAGGTTGGCTACCAATGCCCCAACTCGCTTGTAGCCCTATCCCTTGTATTTCCGAACTTTATTTCCGTTTTGAGTGAAATGGAAAGGGCGCCAAGCCCGGTTTGAAATAAAAATAACTTTTTTCTTGAGGGAATAGCCAGAATACCACTAGTCAAACCAAAAGTTCCCAATACCACTAGTAAAATTTAAATGCCAAAGTACACTCAGCTATAGTTTCTCGTGCCAAAATAGCTTTGCCGTCTATTATCAAACGTTTTGTGTTAGTCAACAGAAGAATAGTTGTCAGTTTTTGAAGTGTCAAAATTGCCCTCATCTGAACACCATCATGTTTTTCTTCCTCTCCTGGGCACGGGTGTCCATCCAGCTTCCGCTGCTAGCACAGACGCACAGTGTGTCCTTCGCGCTGCTTCCAGCGTTCCCTGCTCTCAGCGCGCACCTTGCTCTGCTCCGCCGTGCTAATCACACCCCACCTTCCTCCGGGGCCATCTGTGGTGCCACCGAAATCGATCAAGCTAGCTTCATGTGGTTTGCTGCCGCAGCTAGCTAGGCAGTTTGCCCTATTTGATACACATGAAGCCAGCTTTTCGTTCGGCTGACAGTATAGGCCAATAACAGTCAGCTTGTGCCGTGAGTCCCATTAGGCATCAGCAGATCGAGCCTGTGACCATCACAGCACTTGTGCATCTGCTCCACTAAGGTTGGCTTATCTGCTGATGTAAGTCGGAAACAACCTCCAGGAAGTAGCCTGCGGTTGAAGTTGTTCAATCGCCCTCCTGGCCGTCTCTCACCACATCAAGAAGAGCATGTGGTCAGGAAGAGTAAGGGCAACAATGTCTTCTTTCTTACTCAGTTAGTCTCATTTGGAGCACAATGGTATTTTGGAATGAAGTTTCCATCAGGAGTGGTATTTGGCACTTCAGTTTTTAATAGTGGTATTTTGGAACTCTTGGTTTTGACAGGTGGTATTCTGGCATTTTTCTAGAGAAAATCAAATAAAAATACCTTATCCTGAAGGATTTCCCTGCCCGAATCAGGCGGCGGCAGCGAAGCGGATGATGGGTCTGCGACCTTTTCTAGCAGGTTTCCAATCCTGCGAGTCTCCGTATTCACAACCTTGATGTCCTTCATTATCTTGCGCGGTGGTTTGGGCGCAATCAGCCAAGCAGGCGGTTCCAACAAAACCACAGAGCCGGAAGGCTGAAAATCTTGCTCGCCGGGCCAGTGTGCAGCAGTGGAGTATCAGGTCCTGCAGGTCGTCGATGAAGTAGGTGGCCTCCCGGGCCTGCAGCGCCAGCGCCTTGTCTCCGGGGCGCTGTGGCTCGGCGCCGGCTGAGATGAACCAGATCTTGAGCATGTAAACCTTGAGCAGCTCCAGCTGGGGGCCGACGAGCTTCCATGGCCAGCTCCTGGGCACCCATTTCCCATCACGCGACTGGATCTGGGCGGCCAGACCCTCCATGGCCTGAGAAACCGCGCCGACCAGCTCCGGCGCCTCCGCCAGCCCAGCAGGATCCAAGCCCGACGGCGACTCCTCCATCGCTCTTCTCACTCTGGTGAAGGAACGAAGAATCTTTTTGTAGCGATTTGGGGCGATTGCAGCGGCACGCGGGAAAGTGTGGATTGGTTGCTAGTATCTTTTGGCGACCTTCGCTTATCAGCAGCATAGCGAGTCAACTGCACATTGTGCTCCTTCCGTTCAGACGTGGGTTCCCCGTAGTTTCCGCCAGGATGCCGTTCACACGGTAGCGACCCGACCGTGACGCACCGGATGACGAATTAAGAGTTGTCGAACCCTTGCGCGAGCGAGAGTACATCCATAGGAAAATTGTACTCCGACCGTGACGTGGGCCACGTAGAAGCTCCGTTTCGGGTGAACCTCCCCCACTAGAAGACGATTAGTCTCGATCACTCTTGTACTATTTATTAACAACTGTTTCAACCACTCCCTCACTCTGAGATTTATAACAAGTCTCCCTAGCGTTTCAGACCAAACTCTCACCTAAATTTAACTACTCCCTCCCTTCATAAAAGGATGTCTCAACCTCATAGGTTGAGACATCCTTTTGTGAACGGAGGGAGTACGAAATTATAATATACTAGTGTAAAACGGGCGGAAAGGGCTTTTGTTTCCTGAGCTCCAGTTCTCTCTCCTTTAAAAATTCGAAAATCATATTTATAAGTTTTAGAAAATTCTGAAAAATATGTGTGTAGCCAACAGTATATCCCACAATCGTGTAAAATATCAACTTTAAATACTTTGTATTTCGAGCTAAACAAAAATCACAAAATATGATAAACTTGGGATTTGAAATATGCATACTTAGATCCAAACTTTTATTATTTTTTGTAGCTTATAATACAAAGTTTTTAAAGTTGATATTTTGCGATATACTATTGCCTACACATGGATTTGTTTTCATAATATTTTGAAACTCACAAATATGGCTACACACGACCAGCAGCGAGACCACGCACCATAACCCCCCCCCCCCCCCAACACACACACACACACACACACACGGTCGGCGACGACATGCAGCGGGAGCCACCTCATCACCTAGATGACACAAGGTCTAACACCCTCAAAGCTATCAAAAATCTCGGAGCTCTGATGCATCGACCGAGCCAATAACCCCACCGCACTAGTGACTCAGAGTGTCCACCCGTCATGGGAGTCGCCACCCTGCACCATAGGGCCATGGTCAAATACCTCTCTTTCTGAGACCGTTGCCTCAGCGCACGTCAACTTTCCGGGGTCGCTGCCCTGACGTTCGCCAACCCTTACGTAAGAGGGGTGCCATGGCACAACCACAAATCATCTCTCAAAAATATGATGCCCGCAAGAGAGAAGCTACGAATACGCCAATGTCGCCCACTCCGAACAACCGGAGTTTTAGGTTTTCACCTTGAGACTCCAAGCTTGTGGAGAGAGGAAGAGGATCTCGCGGAAAGAAAACAGTTGTCGCTGGCACCGAGATAGGATTTCTGCTCGCTCTTCTCCTCTCTCGCAGAAAAAGCTTGCAGACCCAGAGCTACACAGCATCTAGACCATGGAGATGTTCGCGGGGGCGTCACACACCAAATAACACCGGAGTGATCCATGCGCAGCACCACATTGTACCCAGGTACTGATCCCCTGCCACCACCACGACTAGGACGTCGTCACCCTCATCAGCACAACCGCTGCCCCGACGTCCTCCTAACCGTGCGGCCGGCGGCGCGACGACCTCCTGTAACCAGCGCCGGCAAGCGCCAACGCGACGTCGCCGCAGCACCTCGGCCCGCCCGATCTAGAACCGCCCCGGCAGCCTCTGCCTAGAACGGTGGACTGAGGGCTGAGGCGCTGTTGGCCGAAACCCACCGTACCACCATCTCCCATCCGCACAGCCCGCGCAACCACACCGGCCGGCACCACCGGGCCACCGCCCTGCAACCAAACTCTGCCGAGCGTGCTCCGCCGGCCAGAGGACCCCTGCACCCTTCGTGACATAGGGACCGCCGCCAGCGCGGCCAGAGCCGGCAGCAGCGGCCCCGGGCTAGGCCAAATTGGCCCCGACTTGTTACAGAAAACTGGGTGGCGACAGGTGTTATTCGTTTTATGCTGCTTGTTGACAGATAAACAGTTTTTTTTTTTGCTGTACGTTGCCAGCCAGTTTATCGCCTTGTTGCGAGAGAGCTTTGCATACATCTTCCAGGTCACGAACCGGTGAAGAGACAGCGACGCAGAAGAACAGGGAAGGAAATCTTATGCGACCACCATGGTACGACCCAGGAGTGGACCAAGTTTAGCACCGTCCGATTTGATCAACGGGGAAAAAGCAAGCGCGCTGGGGGCAGCAGGCGGCCACGCGTCGGCCATGCCGCCGGGTCCAGCCCGGCGACCCGGTCGCATAAGATTATTTTCGGAAGAACAGGGAAGGAAATCTTATGCGACCACCATGGTACGACCCAGGAGTGGACCAAGTTTAGCACCGTCCGATTTGATCAACGGGGAAAAAGCAAGCGCGCTGGGGGCAGCAGGCGGCCACGCGTCGGCCATGCCGCCGGGTCCAGCCCGGCGACCCGGTCGCATAAGATTATTTTCGGAAGAACAGGGAAGGAAATCTTATGCGACCACCATGGTACGACCCAGGAGTGAACCAAGTTTAGCACCGTCCGATTTGATCAACGGGGAAAAAGCAAGCGCGCTAGGGCAGCAGGCGGCCACGCGTCGGCCATGCCGCCGGGTCCAGCCCGGCGACCCGGTCGCATAAGATTATTTTCGGAAGAACAGGAACACCGGAAGGGGACAGGCGGACAGCACGTCCAGAAGACGACACGGTCCTTCACAATCACCGGCGCCAAGTTGTGCCAATCAGGGATCCGAGTGGGGAAGCGAAACCGCAGAACTGCGGACGAGGCGGGTACGCAGCTGAGTAGGAGAAGGCGCCACCAGGCAGCAGACGCATATGGACACCATCGGAGAGAGCGGCATGCCGGAGCGAGTGCGCCAGCTCGCCGCAGCCTTGCTGACTTGCTTGCACCTTCACTTTTAGCTTATACGGAGTAATACTTCAGGATATATGAGGGAGTGCCGATCCATTGCTGGTTGCTTTTCCCTTCATCAAATAGTTATTTCATGTTCAGTGTATGTCATAAAGGAGGATCCAAGACTTTTTTTTTTTATAAAAAAAACTAAGGAGGATCCAAGACTTATTTCGATCTCTATGTCATCTTTTCGGGACTTCTGCATGCCTCGCTCCTGCTAGCAACGTCCAAATGCGATTTGGTCCGGCGCGGTCCAAAGTTTGGTCCGGCACACCCAGTTCACGCCCTCCATTTGGGGAGCCGATGTGATGCGCCGGACGAAACCGTCTCCGACGCGCGGGCCACGCCTGTCATTGACACAGCTCCCTCAACCGACGGTCATGGTCAAAGCCGCATGCCGAGTAGCTATCTCCTCATTTCCCAGCTGGTGGTCGCAGTGAACCGTCGCGTCGCCTGTTCATTGCCGCTGCACGACAGCGTCAATATGGCTAGCCTTTTCGATGTCAACGGCATTAATGACACTGCCCTCCGACGACCTTAAAAGGGGCTCGCCCGCCGCGGGTAGCCACACACCACACTCGCACACACCTCGCCACGAAGCAAAACCTAGAGATGATGGCCGGAAGCTGGAGACGCTCGGGCGACGCGGCGACGAACGGCTTCGCGTCGCGCACCATCCTCGTCAAACGGCTTCGCGCCGCGTACATGCGCGCCCCAGGAAGAAGGTCGCTGTTCGTCGCGACATCCCGGTGCCACACGCGCTGACGCGGTCCAACCGCGACTTCCGCCAGGCCGCCGTCAGCCATTATTGGCGGGAGCTGACGGTGGAGGAGCGCGATGACCCCCGGTGGGATCCCTCCAATGCCGCCAACTTCACGCGCTACGAGGCGGCGTTCCGCCGTCTCTACGAGGAGGAGATCAACCGCTGGGATGGCCCTGGAGTGTCGTCGCGGGACAAGAACGCCGCCACCCGCGACATATTCTGGGGCATGCCGGGCCCCACCCCCGACGCCGTCCTCGAGCACATCCGCAACGGCGGATCGATCCTCGAGACCCCGGCGGCGCCTCCTCCTCCTCCTTCACCTTCGGTCAGCCGTTGGGCGCCTCCGTGTGGCGGTCCTCCTCACGCACGGTATCCTCTTCGTCGTGCTCGGCCACCTCGTCCCGCTTCCACTCGTCGCCACTACTCTCGCCGGAGCCGGAGCTGATGAAGGTGAAGAAGGAGCCATCTGCCGGTTGCATGCGCGTGCTCGGCGAGGGAGCACGCCAAGTCCAAGGGCGTCTCCTACTTCGACCTCACCGGCGACGACGGCGCAGGGCCTAGCCGCGTGAATGAGGAGTATGACGGAGCAGGGACCAGTGGCGTCGGCGGCAGAGCAAGGACCAGCGGCGTCGGCGTCAAGGAGCAAGGACAAGGAGGAGGAGGAGGAGGAAGAGGAGGACTACAAGACCGCTACCGCCGCCATTAATTTAGTTTTTAGGTTCAAATTTCGTATTTTTCGTTCAAATTTGAAAATTTTCCTAAATTTGAATGAAATCCGTTGTATTTCGAGTTTACGAAAAAAATTGGGTGCTGCGAGTGGGGAGCGACGTCGCCAATTCCATTCTACTCGTCCGGACGACGCCCATTGCGCCTGTCCGGATGCTCATTTGGGCGTCACGACTGGATATGCTCTAACGATATCGCCTTTACATGACATTGAAATACACTCTGTCATGCGCAAATGAATATAAGATATATTTTCCTTGTTATGTGAACCAGCTATAAGGCTGAAACATTCTGTGTACTGAATCATGCAAGGTGTAGTTTCAAAAAAAAAAAAATCATGTAAGGTGTTCTACGGAACCTCAGCTTTTGCCGGTGCATGGAGTAATCGGCCTTATCAGTTTGGACTTACAATCAGATATATCTGACCATATATCGTAATTCGTAAAGATATGCTTCCTTTTAATATACTTTTTACCTTATTGTAACTCGTTTATAGTTTATCAATATTTCTTTCAGTGCAAGGAAAATCTGAGGTGGGCGGATAATTCCTAAATGCGTATACTGAGCATGGTAGTCAACTTATTAATCGAGTACCATTCCAGAATGGATACAAATCCAAAGCAGTTGATGGATGCCATGGTCCTAGACTATTTAGGAATACTCCTGTCCTGTGGGAATATAATTTCAACAAGAATTTTCCATGCTTCTAATACTAATCTTAAAGCAACTTCTTCCTGCATCAATCTTTAGTTCTGCCCCGAACGGCCACGACATACATGTAATAAATAAAAACTATACCCCACATGAGCGCTGAGTCTTGCTGCTGTATGTTCCTCTATATAGTATTACATACACGTAACAAAAGAAAATAAACTATACACCAGGATCATGACCTGAAAATACTACTCCCTCCGTTCAGATTTAATTGACACACATTTGGTTACACATGGATGTATCTAGACACCATACAAGTATATATACATCCATATTTATACAAAACCAAGTCAATTAATTTGGAACGGAGAGAGTACATACATGGATCACCAGACAAAACGACTGCTCTCTGACCTCGTGCAAGTCTGGTGCCCTTTCATTCCTGCGGAAAAGACTTTTGCCTCATTTGGTTTATTGATTCCTGCGGACTGACTGTTACTCCCTCCGTTCGGAAAAGGATGTCACAAAAATGAACTATAGATAGATCATTTTTGTGACATCTTTTTTCGAACGGAGGGAATATCTTTCAAATAGTCCTCTGATCACCAGTCGCAATTGTGGACCTGTATAGGTTGGAGTCTCAGATCTGGCTCGCTGCACACCCTTTACCCAAGAAGGCCAGCGAGAGCTAGGATTTTCCTCTAGTGCCTTTAAGAAGTTTACATATTTTGGAACAATCAGATCCACAATCTGTTCCCGCAGCATCCCCTTAAGCACAGTTTGAACCTTCCAGGTCTCCTGGCTCTTAAAGAGACCCTCGAGTTCTTCGATAAACTTTTTCAAGGATGAACGGCATGGCTTCTTCAGAGAATCACCTTCCAGATATGACAGGATAAGTGGAAACCAGCATTCATCAAGGTAGATCATGATGTATTTCTCAATCAGCAAATCCAGATTATCCGCTAAACTGCGAGGGAGTAATTCTAATTCTGGATGGCACTTCTTCTGCAGAACATAATATATATTATTCAAGACGAATATGTACCTCTGTCCCTTTTCTTGGAAAAAAAATTCTCCAACTTCCTCGAGCTTGGATACCAGACAATTAAACACGTCAGAGCAAGGGCCAGTGTTGTAATCCCCAGATTCAAGTATTGACTGCACCATATCTCTGTTACGGCAGAAAAATTCCAGGACTTGTATGAAAACAAAGGTCGCTGGATGAATGGTAGATAATTTGCTGCTATTGATGTTGTCATTTGAAGTCCTCTGAATTACTCCTTTGAAAGCATTCACCATCTTATTGATAATACCAGCAACCTCACCGGATCTGTTGAAACGCAAGTCTTGTATATTGAATAGGACATCAACAAGCGCGTCAAAAACAGTCAGCTGTTGCGAAATATGGATATCAAACCATATCGCATCACTGAATGAACATGCAACATCAAGGAGCTGCTCTAAAGATTGCACGGCTACCTCTGCAAAGCATTGTTCTTCTTGCTCTTCACATAATTCCCAATTCTGCTCATGTAACTGTTGCTTACTTAAACCAACAAGTTTGGCAGTAACTTTGAGCCTTGTGACCCAAGTCAGTGTTGTTTCATTGGTCAACTCACAAGGATCTGCAGAAGGTTCTGTGCCTGAATTGAGAATCCATGTGTTGTCATGTACATCAGACAGCCTGTAACATGGACAAGATTAAAACTTCGGAATGATGTAGAAACACACTATTGTAGGAGAAAGAGGTTTTTTGGAAGTAAAAATTGGTAACTAACTAACTAACTAGAAACACTATTGTAGGAAAAAGGGGCACAATAAGCTATAGGAAAAACAATATTTATGTGTAGTGCAAAGCGTCAAGGTAGTATTTTTCGTGTGTCGTACGGCAGCGAGTCAAAACCTCCAAACCGATTGAAATGAAAAGAGTTGGTGGACACATGATAATATTGTCAGCAAGAAGGCTGATAATTTGCATCAAAATGGGGATTCACTAGGCAGTTTGCTGTCACGAAATAAATGTTACTACATGGAGGGGATTTTTTTACTAGATATGCTATGTGCAGCAGCAAAAACAAGCAAAAGCTCTAGGTAGGTACAGGTAACTTGTCAAACATGATGAGAGTGAAAATGTCTTATTTGCAGCCTCGGCATGGAGTAAGAAATTTTTGTTTGTAGAGAACAGGCAAGATAACTGCCCATACTTGCATCAAGCAGGAAGATATAGATTAGTTACAACAGAAAGAGACAAACAGCTCGAACTATGTGCTGAAGAGGGCAATAGAAAACCACTCCCTAAAACAAGATACATCAGGCAACTAAGCACGGCATCGGTAGCACGACCAAATATTCTTCAGAGATGGCAAAGATGATGTCCTGGGCCATTGTCCTTTCGCTACTGAACACATGTTTGTTCCTTTCTTTCTAAAAGTGCCCAGGAGACTTAAATCAGGGTGCTGAAGCAAATTTTGGATGTGGTGCTTGAGATCAAAGTGTATTCACAGACTGCATGTTCCTGGTGTCTTACAGGCTAGATGGCTTCATAGCCAAGCACTAGAAGATCTAGCACCAAATTTGTTCAAAACTAATTGCCAGGGGAAGAGCAGGAAAGTATCTGAGGAGGATGACAATGGTGAAGTGGCTGTGGGTCTAAGAAAAAAAAAACACTACACAGTGATTGGAGGAGCTGGTGCCCATCTGGCTTCAAATTCACACCCATATAGAACAAGGAGCACAAGATGTGATTGCTTAAAACTGGTCATCTATGACGATTACTCTGCAATCCACAGGGAAGGAGGATAGTTTGCCAAGTAAAACTCTGAAATTATTTTGAAAGCATCAACTGGAAACAAATGCTCTAACTATTTATTTATTTTGCATACTAGTTGATAGCAGGATTTTCTGGCTGGCCAACTGAAATAAGGCTATGGCTGGACAGCCTGCTTGTGTCCCTTGAGCATGGAAAAGCTGGACATGGCAGTTTACGCTGCTTTGAACATCAACATTTGCAAAACAGGTGCCGGTGCAACATTAGGAAAGGAAGAAACCACGGGGATTCTTAAGTTCGTGGAGGTGTGTCTCACAAGCGCTAAACTGGACTGCGGTTCCAATTGATACTTACGGATTCTTCCATTGTGCTGGGGGACTGGGGATCCAAGGTGTAAGGATACCTTCTTGGGTTGGACGCTTTTTGTGGTGATTGCGTGGGCAATCTGGACTTTAAGGAATGAGGCTGTTTTATAGGGGAAATTCTGCCCTTCTTCACTTACGAATGCGTTTGAGGCTTCCAGTTTGCTTTCATGGTAGAAGCTGATGCTGCCAGCAAAGCATAAAGGAGCCTTGGATATCGTGGTGGAGAAAGCATGGCTCGGAATCCTGTATGGTGGCGGGCATAAAAAGCTCGTTGAGATGGTTCTTTCGGTGTCAGTTTGCTCCTGTGTGGGCGTTTCGTTTATGTTATCTTTATTGTGCTCCTGCGTGACAGCCTGAGCCTGTTGCTTGTATTCGTGGTAGATGGCTAGACCTAGTAGGAGGGAGCGGTTTGTTCTGGTGGTGTTGGTCTGTTTCCTAGATTGTAGCTGGAATCCCCAGTAGAGTTTTGTAACAAAAACGGAACCTCTCGAGCTTTCTATAAAGCTGGACCGTCTGGGCCTTATTCTAAAAAAAACACAGGTTTGGTTTCTCACAATAGGAAATGAGGATTTTAGAAGTTGAATAGATTGTCCTTTAGATCATCTATCTAGTTGAAACACATTGTGGTTCTTGTTTATCAGTCAATTGGTTCTAGCTCCCTGCCCGGATTGTCTTGGAAAGGACTGCAACCTACAAGAACGGGCCAGGTATGACATTACTTGGAAAGCACCGACAGGAAACAAATGCGTTTAAACATTTTTGCCATTGTGCATAGTCGATAGCACAAAGCAGGACGCTTAGGGCGGGCCAACTGAAATAAGGCTATGGCTGCACAGCCTGAAGTGTCCTTTGAGAGTGAAAAAGCAGGACATGGCAGTTTACCCTGCTTTTAACATCAGCATTTGCAAGACAGGTGCGGATGCAACATTGGGAAAGGACAAAATCCGACAGTTTAGAATCAATTGATTGTAATCGATTGAGAGCTTGCAGTTTAGCACACACAACCGCCAACACAGAAACAAAAAGGACAATTTCAGAAGAGAAAAAGGAACCCCTGTTTGTCGAAAGACAGGTGCAGTTGTAACATTTGGAAGGAAGAAACCAAACTGTTGGTTTCCAAAACGGGTACCTATAGATTGTCTTTTAGACATCTAGTTCACCAGATAGTGGTTCTTGTGTATGAATCAACTGACTGTAATCATCTATTTGAACATGTAATTTAGCTCCCGCCCCACTTGTCTTAGACACATAAAAGCACGCACAACCGCCAAAACAGGAACATTAAGGACAAAAACAAAAAAGAGAAAAAGAACCCCTCTTTGTTGAAAGGAAGGCATAATAATTACAGAAAAGAACAGAACTCTAGTAAGTAACCAAAAGGGCTACCGTTCGAACTGAACCACAACAATGGACATGAACTCCAACTGATTGATTGATGAGTACTTACTGAATAAAATCAATCAAACATACATTACCCTGGAAAGCACTGACATGAAACAAATGCATTTAAATATTTTTTCCATTTTGCAAAGTCGTGTCCCCTGAGGGTGGAAAAGCATGACATGGCAGTTTACCCTGCTTTGGACATCAACATTTGGTTCTAGTTCCCTGCCCTGATTGTCTTGGACCCAGGAACCACACGCAACCGCCGAAACATGAACAAAAAAGAAAAGTCGAGAAAAAGAAATGGGAAAGATTATCAGTAAAGCGTGATGAGAGGAGTTGGTGCCACTCTGGTTTCAAACTGCCAAAAACCATATACGAACCAAGGAGCACAACATGTGATTGCGTGGAACTGGTTACCAGATTGCAAATACACTGCAATCTACAAGAAATAGGGGTAGTTTGCCAGGTCCGACATTATTTGGAAATCACTGACAGGAAATAAATGCATCCAAATATTTTTGTCATTTTGCATAAGTCGATGTCCCCTGAGAGTGGAAAAGCAGGACATGGCACTTTACTCTGCTTTGAATAGCAACATTCAAGACAGATGCGGATGCAACATTGGGAGAGGACAAAACCCGAAAAGTTTAGAATCAATTGACTGTAATTGATTGAGAGCACGCAGTTTAATTCCCTGTCTCGCTTGTCCTGGACACAAAAAAGCACGCACGACTGCCAACAAGAAACAAAAGGGACAAGTTCAGAAGAGAAAAAGAAACCCCTGTTTGTTGAAAGGCAGGTGCAGATTTTTTTTTTTTTTGCGAAGAAACATCCGGTGATTACAGCAAGTAAGCAGAAAAGAACACCACAAAGATGGAAATTACAACCAGGTCCATCTGCATCTCGATGTCGCCGGCGAGGAGTAGGACGTGCCGATGACGCGCCGCCGCTGCATCTTCCCACAAGCCTTGGATCGGAAGAAGCCCCCTAGCGGACGGGAAGTCGTCGAACCTCGAACCCCGAAGAGCCTCCACCCTGCTCCACCGGCAGCACCGCCTTGCATCACCACCATCTGCTTCGAAGACATCAACTGGATCCGCCGTCACCAGATCCAGAGGGGGAAGACCCGCACACGGCGATCCCAGAGGACCGCGAGCGCGGGGAAGGGGGCGCTCCGCCGTGGAACTCCAAGGAGCTTCACCGCCGAAGAGGACGAGCACCACCTGCAAACACAACACCGGCCACGCCACCACCTCCATGACGACTCCGGCTGGGGCCCTACTACTTCCTACACCATGTACACGCCGGGATCCGGCGATTCCCCACCCTCCCGCCGCCGGAGCGGCCGCCGGAGGGCGGGGAATCACGCGAATCGCCGGCGGCGAGGTGGGAGCAGTGGGAGATCTCAGAAATCGCCACTGTGCGGGAGGAGGGGAACGGTCCGAAAGGCAGGTGCAGATTTAACATTTGGAAGGACGAAACCGCAGTGTTGGTTTCCAAGACGGGTACCTACATTCCTCGGCAATTGTAACTCTTTTCACATTAGAAAATGAGCATTTCTCCCCGCAAAAAAAAAAGAGCATTTCAGTAGTTGAATAGATTGTCTTTTAGATCATCTAGTTGAACAGATTGTGGTTCTTGTGTATGAATCAATTGACTGTAAGTCTGTAATCATCTGGCTGAACATGCAGTTTAGCCCCCTGCCCCGCTTGTCTTGGACACAGACACCCGCCAATGCAGGAACAAAAAGAACAAGTCCAAAAAGAGAAAAGGAACCCCTGTTGGTTGAAAAGGAAGGCATAATAATACTTTTAGAAAAGAACTCAAGTGCGTCATATCAACCAACAGCGCTACCGTTCGAATTGAACCACAATAACGGACATGAACTCCAACTGATTGACTGATGAGGACTTACTGAATCAATCAAAGATACGACATGACCGCCAATCGAGTAGGTACTGAATCAAATCAAAACATACAGAAAGAAAGAAGCAAGGACTGGTGGTCGGCGCACACTGGCATACCTGCGCAGGCCGGCATCTCCCCGTCGCGGCGTCGCATCATGGGGCACCCCTGATCCAGTCGGGCCGGAGACGAGGAAGAGGCAGGCGCCCTCTGCTTCAAGCGACCGGATCGGTGGATACCAGAGGTGTCGATCGCTAGGGTGACCGCCCTCCTCCTGGTCGTCGTCGTCGTCGTCGCCGCCGCTCCAGTCGCAGTCGGCCAGGCGCTGGGTGAGCGAGGGGATGGAGGTGGCCCCACGGGCGACGGCGGCGCGGAGGGCCGCGATCACAGCCTCCACTTGGGCGAGGTCCAAGAGACCCGGAACGCGGCGGCGCCGGGTCTGGTCGTCGGCCCGCGGGAGCAGCCACCTGACCCCGGCGCGCAGCCTCCTGGAGACCCGGATGAGCAGGCCTCCGGGCAGCGCGAGGACGACGTGGAAGGAGGTGCGGAGAGACCGCCTCTGGACCACCGCCTGGTTCTGCGCGGAGGGAGGGATGTAGTCCGACATTCTCGCCGCTCGCCGCCGGGAAGAGGAGGAAGACTTTTGCGGGGAAGGGAAATGGAGGAGCGAGAGACGGAAATAACGGAATGGACTGGTGGAGTTTGGAACGGTGCCAGTGACGGTGTAGTTGTTGGGTTGTCGGGGTTTCGGGTGGGTGTGCAGGGTTTCTCTCTCTCACGTAACCGTGGTCTGGACATCTGAATTCAAGTTTCAAGCATGTCTTAAAATCGTACTCCCTCCGCTTCGAATTATAAATATTTTTTTGGATACTTTAGACATGCTAAAACGCGTTTAAATACATTTGGTTCGAAAAAAATTATAACATCTTATAGATGCGGAACATGGGGACTAACTTTCCAAAATTACGAATAAGTCAAGCTTGTAATATATGGCACAAACTAACTTGAGAACGAGTTATGAAAAATTGCAAACCGTGCAAAATCATAACATCATATGTCATTGTGTCTAAGTTATGGAATTTCAAACCTGGTTAGCAACCGGGATAGCTTTGTGAATTTTCTACAGAGCATAGTTGGCAATGTTTAAGTTTCATAATTTACACGGATATATATATATATAGACGTATCCATTCCCAGCATATATGTTTTTTCCTTTCTTTTTTCAACTTGGAAATACTATTTTTCGCTCCCTCTATGCTGGACAATTCTACCATACTTGGGAGGTATACCGGTACCTCCTCACCAAGAAGCGGATCGGACGAGAGTTATGGATTCGTCCGCTGTGGGGGTGGGCTGAGTCATTATGCGTTTGTCCGACGTGGCGGACTCATCCAAAAGTGTCCGAAACGTGCCGGATAATTCCAAAATATCCTCTCCGGGTCTTTCTTCCAGGTGCCTAGTCATACTTTCCTGTGCCGTTTTGTGCTAGCTGGTCAAAAGATTCGTGAGCATACTGTGCTGGAAGTTGGAACAGCGACAGGTGGATGTTTGTCTGCCCACACCGACTAGTTCAGATCTTCGGCGTATTTTCAGTGCCATACGAGCATGTGTCGCTAGCATCATATCGCTGGGTTTAGTGTGAGTATTAATATTTTTCAGTTATTAACGCTTTTTCGACATTACCAGTCAGAAACCACATTCGCATCCTACTGTACGAATCAAGTTTATAACGCGATTAGAGCGAGCTGTTCCACCTCGTCCGGCCGAATCGTTCCACATCTGGAGGGAATATTCCCTTTCTGGGAATCAACTCGTTCCATTCCTTTTCCTAACCGAACACAAGAACGGGCTCCAGGTGCGGAACGGTTCTATTCTGTTCCACCTAATTCTAGAACCGAACACACCCCTAAATTCAAGTTTCAAGCATGTCTTCAAATCGTACACCCTCAGCTTCGAATTATAAATATTTTGGATATTTTAATGTGGGCTACTGAAATGAGAGAATAGACATGCTAAAACGCGTCTAGAAATATGTGATTCGGAAAAAGTTATAACATCTTATAAGGCGGAACTCGTCTCATGAGACTACTCCCTCCGACCCATGATAAGTGTCGCACTTCTGAACTAACCCCAGTTCAAAATTGCGACACTTACTTTGGATCGGAGGAAGTAACTATTTTGAACTTTCCAAAATTCCGAATAAGCCAAGGTTGTAATATATGGTAGAAACTAACTTGGGAAAAGGTTATGGAAATTGCAAAGCGTGCAAAAACATAAGATCACCTATCATCGTGCATGAGTTATGGAATTTCGATGAAAATGGACATTTATGTGGTAAATATCCAAAATCATTTTACAATATAAATGTGGTGTTGAATTTGAAAGAAAATATGGATATGCAAATGGATATATCCGCTATCTAGATAAAATTATGTTAGCCAGTTTTTGTACTATCTCCGTCCCGGGTAAAGATCTTGCGTACGTCGCTAAATCGTCAATTTGACGAAAATAATACGAGTTGTATATTGAAACTTTAGTTCTTATATTTTATAATGTTACAATGTTTGTGTTATGCATTTAATGTTACATCAGTGATTTGGAGACATGTGTAGAACATATAAACTGGGGCGAAGGGAGTAATTCTAACACGATATGTCAATTACCAATGTAAGAAAGTTGCTAAAATGGTCACATGTATTTTTCTAAAAAGGTCATATTGGAGAGTAAGCGTTGTGCTTAAATTTGTGGCAGATTAATTTTTCTAAAAATTCTAACATGTGGATCTGGCACGCCTTTTTGGCATGGCGAAATCTCGCAATGACGAGTTCAAATCCAGTTAGATTCATAGATTTCGCCCGCATACAATATTCATGAGACGAGTTCAAATCTAGTTAGATTCATAGCAAACAAAATCATCACATGCATCAGACAAGTTCAACAAAATATAAAACACCGGACAAGTTCACAAAATATAGAAGGTCAGAGAGCATCACCATGGAGCCTTTTCCCTTTCCGTTCCACTTGTGCAGGACCTCTAGAGGGATCGTTTTTTTTTCCTACACCCGGCCATATGCGGCCTCCTCCATGTTGCCCCTCTCTTTGGTGCTCTGGTAAGCCCGGGCCTCGTAATCCATGGTATGTCTTAACGGGCTTTGAGGAGAGGGAATGTGCACCAACATCTAGCGGGGCCCATCCTGCACCAGCCTCCAGCCGGGTGAGCTTGATGGCAGGGCAGAGGCGAACCGAAACAGGGTGGGGAGGGGAGCTGAGCGTCTCAAGAAGGACGCATACCGACGACGGGGGATTGACACCGAGCGCATTCAGGACGGTGCCAAACTAGGTGGCTCCTGCGTGGACCAGCAGATGCATTGCCCCTAGCTAGCCGCCGACAAGGAGCTCTAGAGGCCCATGTTCTGCAGCGGCCGATTATTGGCGAGGCGAACGACAAGCCCATCGTCGTCATACGCGGGCGGGAGGGGAGATCTCAAACCGACCACCGCCTTTGAACCCTGCGATGTCGGCGAACCTTCCGCCTCAATCCTCTCCTAATCAATGCCATAGAAGATGGAGTGGGAGCCGGCAATTTGTTGGAGGGGAGGGGACTGCACAGTGGAATGAAGCGGAGTGGACGAGAAAGTTAGGTTTTTGTCCGCTGTGGTGACAATGGTGTGGTATCTGTGGGGACAGGATGTGCCATTATGGGTTGGTCCGACGTGATAGACTTGTCCTGGCGTGTCTGTACCGCCCCACGTATGGGATGGGATTGAGGGAGCCGGATAGTCTAAACATTTGGGTTGAGTTTGAGGTGTCGGTGAGGTTCTTATTTTTAATCTGGTCACTGTACCGTTTGTGTTAGATTGATCCCCGGTAGTCTGAACATTTGGATTAGATTGATTTGCGGACAAATGGGGTACGTAGGGGGCTGGTTGGAGATGCTCTTGGTGCCAAAAAGATCCTAAACTCTCCTCTCCGAGTCTTTCTTCCAGGTGCCTAGTCATACTTTCTTGTGCCGTTTGGTGCTAGTTGGTCAAAAGATTCGTGAGCACACTGTGTGTTGGTTTGGCCACACCGACTAGTTCCAATCTTTGGCCTATTTTTTCCGCGCCGTACGAGCATATGTGTCGGTAGCATCATATCGGTGGGTTTATTATTGCGAGTATTAATATTTTTCAGTTAGTAACTTTTTTCCGATATTACCATTGAGAAATCACATTAGCATCCTACCGTACGAATCAAGTTTATAGAGCGTGTGTGTAGTATGTTGGGCTAAACGTGAATTAGTTGCACAGCAATTTTACTAGTGGATGGGAATTAGGGCAGAAAGGGTGTGTCGTGTCTCCTTTGGATTGGTAGGCTGGGTTTTTACATTTGTCGAAGCTTTATTCCCATAGTGTCTGCGTCATTTTGTTTCGGCACAACAGCTAGCACATGGTGAGGTTGAGATGGATTGCACACTTGCTTTCAAGCAGAGACCAGCTAGACGATCTCGCCCTTATAAATTTGGAATGGTGTCAACGTCACGTGATTCAAAAAGTCCAGGCTGACAATAGACGTGCTGCCGCCAGCCGGCCAGGCTGTCCGCGCGCGGGAAGCAAAATGCGGTTGGCTTTGGCAAAGTGTTGTCCATCGACCGTATCTTAGCCTCATGGACACCATATAAATATAATTAAGGACAACGCCGCCGCCCAAGTAGCTTTTTTTTTTTGCAAACACACAGCCCTTGTATTCATACCGTATCAGAGTGACAAACAGGAAAAAGGTGGTACAAATACAAGTACAGGACCAACAGCTTCTTCACGCCGCCGACGCCGTCGCCGGAGGGGAAGATGCCAGGCCGCCCACAAACCCAAGACAGGGAGCACCCCCACATAGAAGAAGACCGCATAAGCCGTCCGCCGTCAGACGCCGGAACCGAGCACGTTGAAAGAGTACGGCCATGGCACTTCCCGTCCTCGATCCGGCCGCAGTCGCCGGAGAAACTGCAGAGCCGCATCGACGCCACGAACCTCCAACCTGAGCTGCACACACATCAGCACTCCCGCTTCCCCCCTCGCCACCACGGCCGGCCAGGGAAACCAGAGACACACCGGCAGCTCCAGCTCCAGAACAACCCCCAGAGCTCCACGGAGAGGACGGAGCAGACCTCACCGCCGCGAAGACAGAGACAGGGGACAAAAAGGCCAGGGACAGGACGTCACCTTCGCCGCGACGACCACGCCCAAGCCACGAAAACCCGCCAGATCCGCAGATCGACGAGCACCAAACCCCGGGAACTCGCCGATGCCGCTCCGCAGAGCGCCGCCGAGGTGGAGATCGAAACCCATCACCATTATTCCAGAGCGCCGCCGCAGCCACCACCTTTCCAGCGCCGCCCAGAAACCCTACCCTACTATTTACACGCCTCGGGCACGGATCCGGGGTCTCCCCACTCTCCCATCGCCGCAACGGCGGCCGGAGAGGGAGGAGACCGGCGAATCGGCCGTCGGCGGAGCGAGGGAGGAGGAAGAAAGCCCTTTCGCCGCTCTCGAACAGTAACCGGTGGAGGGGAAAGTGAGAGCACGCTCCCAAGTAGCTTTCTTTTGTTTCCTAGTGCCACTATATTTCCGTTATCTTGTGTCTTTTTCTATGGTCCCACCTTGTCCCTCGAGTAGTGTCATCTTCCCCACAAAGTTCACGGACCTAGAGCTGTCCCAAGTTTTCCAACAAAAGGGATGAAAAATGCACAAATTTGACCATTTTCTAAAACTTCAACATAAACTGAACCGGGTTTGAAAAATATTCATAAAACTGACCTTTTTTCATGGGATCTGTTTTCGGGCGCCATAGAACATTGCATGACGTCCTGTAATAGGCCGCCATGCCGCCATGGTATATTAGGTGGCGCTTCAAACTACGACATCTGACGGTGTTATGAAAGGATGACGCCCTGACTCGAGGCGTCGTGCAATGTACCATGGCGCGCTACCCGAGGGCGCCAGGCTGAAAAGAATACATTGTAAAAAAATTGCGATTTGACTCTGCGATCTGACTCAGTCTGTGCACAAATTTAGGAAAGTGTCACTTTTGTCAAATTCGCCACAAAAGGGAGCGGAACAGTGGATAAAACTATAGTTGGCGTGAAAAATGTCTCGTTCGGGCCGCAGGGGAAAATATCCTTGTCAGCCGAAGTTCACTTCTCACAGATTGGAGTGCCATGCTCTCACATCATAAGAAAATAAAAACGAAAGAATAATGTTTGCTGTTTCAACTTGTCATCCAAGGTTGAACACATGTCGTACAACTATATGCATGGAACATGAACAGAAGCGGTCGATTTCTCAATTCTCATACACGTGACATATCCTATACACCACAACAGCTCTGGATCTTGCTATTACTGCACCAGGCTTATGACCTGAAAAGACTCTCACAGATGGAACATTTAGCAACACAGCCGATTAACTAGATCTAAACATGCTATTAGTACGGAATAAATGACTGACTTTGTACAAGTGTTATGCGCTTCATCCCACCTAGCTGCCTGCAAAGAATTCTCTGACCATCCCCTCCAGCGACGCAGCAGTGTACTCGGATCTGGCTCGCCACATCCTCTTTGACCAGCAAGGCCAACACGAGCTAGGATTTTCCTCTCGCGTGGGTTCCTCCCTCTCCGTCGGCCGCTCCGGCGGCGGGAGGGTGGGGGAAGCCCGCTCCACGGCTTGTACATAGGCTAGGGTTAGGTGTGTGTCCCACCGGCGGCGCTTGGGAGGCGGAGGTGCGACGGGTGCGGTGTTTGCTGTCGGCGCGGAGCCCCTTCGACGGCGGTGCTCTCTGGAGGACGGCCGTCTCGCGCGCGACTTGTGGGAGCCCGGGGATCGGCGGATCTGCTTGGCTCTCTCCACCACGGCCGGATCTGGGAGCGATGGATCCGGATGTGTTCATCCTGGAGGTAAGTGTTGAAGATCTGCGCGCCGGCGGCTGCGACAGTAGTCTCTTCGGAGGCGGTGCGGAAGACTTCCCACCTGCCTGGTGGTGGGCTCCGACGATCCATGGTTTGGGGAGCTTGGGCAGCGGCGCGTCAACGGCAGCTTCGTCATCGTCTCCGTCGTCGGGACTCAGTGGACCTCGTTGTAATTTTACCTTTGTTCTGGGTCTTTCTGTAAGAGTGCGGATCTGATGTACTTTCCTCCTTTCGCAAAAAAAAAAAAGAAGTTTGCATATGTTGGAAGAATCGGTTTCACTATCTCTTCACGCAGTATCTCCTTGAGCTCAGTTTGAACTTTCCGTGTCATCTGGCCGTAATTGCTGAAGAATTCTTCAATGAATTTATCCCACGAAGAACGGCACGGAATATTCAGAGAATCACCGTTCAGATACCTCACAAGTGGAACCCAATATTCCTCAAGGTAGCTCTTGATGTATTGATCGATCAACAAACCGAGACTCTGCAGTTGTGCTCGGGAAAGAAATCCTCCAGGATGATGCTTCATTTGATAAACATAGAATATATTATTCATGACGAAGATGTGTCTTTTGGATGATGACGATTTGGTGCCCGGGCACACCTGCTCCTGAAATCGTGGCCGTCCAGGATGCTTTGTGATTCGTTTTCTGACACGGGCACATGGTGGTCTTCCGTCCTGTTTAAAAAACTGCTGACGAGCACAGATCTCCAGCCGAAAGAAGGGCCACGATTTCGGGAGCAGGTGTGTCCGGGCACCAAATTGGATTTCTGTGTCTTTTGCCCTTCACTTGTGCTGGGAACATTATCTCTGCATCTCTGCCGAGCTTGGATACCCAATAACAATCATGGTAAGGTCAATTGGGCAATCCCCTGTGCCAAGCACTGACCGCACCATCTCTCCGTTACGGTACCAAAATTCCAGGAATCGTACAAGAAGAACAGTTGCAGGATGGATGTTAGATTCTTTTTTGCTATGCAGGTCATTTGTAGTTGCCTCAAGTATTCCTCTGAAATCAACCATCTTACGAATTTTTTTTTTTTGAGGACAAAACGGTCGTATCCGTCATTCGATTAGAAAGAATAGAGTGTTATGTACAGAATTTTGAACTAGGGAAAAAAATCCCTTCGCAACAACAGAAACTAGTCTCCAGAATCTTGTGTGTGGGCGAAAGCCCGTCTCGCCAACTCCTCCCGCACCAAAGCCGCCACCTCCAAAAGCGAGATTGCCACATTGTAGAAAGTCCTTTGTCTCCTCTCCTTCCCTGTCCGCCAAGTCAAGTGGATGATGGTTTCGCTAGGCGCTCTCCTGGCCTCATGTGAAGAGCCCACCAATGCTCGCCATGACAACAGACAACCTCGAGCAGCAACACATTGTTCTCCTTGTGCCCCACAGAGGCAAGAAACACCTCCTCTCAGCATTTGCAAGGAGGAGTGTCCAAGCAACAGAAGCTTCATCATCTACGCCTCCCCTGGAGGCATCTGCCGCACCATCGTGGCCCCTGACGTCGTCTTCTACTTCTTCTTGGTCTTGTTCATGGCGAGGATGAGGTCGTCGATGGCCGCCACCTCCTGGTCCGAGAAGGGACGGTCCCTGACATCTAACAATGCCAAGAAGTCCTCTCGCCGGCGCCCTGAGGGTTGGGCCTCCTCGGTCAGCGAGCCGAGACGGCGCGCCACGGTCTCCCTGGCCAGCTGCTCGATGTTGGCGCCCTTCGGGTGCAGCTTGGCAAGTCTCTCGCTCCTCCACACAGACGGCGACTCCACCTCCATCTTGTGGACCAGCGGCGTGGCCGGCGTGCCCAAGACGGTGGCTGCAAGTGGCACCGTGAACTGGGCTAAGAAGCCCAACAAGGGGCACAGAGATGCCCTGACCTCCATGTCCTGCTGCCCAGGTACAGCCTGCATCGGCGAGACACACTATTTACCTCATTACGAATGAGCTCCTTTCTGCTGAAAGGCAAGTCCCTTGTGTTGTACAGGGTGTCAGCAAGTGCATCGAAGATCAACATTTGGAAAGGATGATGAGCAGACCACCTTGCATTGCTTACTGAAACTGCAGCATGAAGGTGCTTCTCTACAGATTGCCTGACAATCCGTCGAAAGCATTCCTTTTTTACTTCCTGACATAATTGGCAATGACCATCTAGCTCCAACCAGATCAAATGTAGAAGTTTTGCGTAATTTTCATCGTGACGACCAAAGTCCTTGTTGATCTGTCTGTTAGACCATGAGAATCGGCGTAGCTGATACATTTGATCTCAACTGCACCGGACCACATCAGGCACAATGTAAAGGCAAGCATAATAAGATTCAATGGCACATGTTCGTATACCGGCAGAGTATACTCTAAAGAAAAACATAATAGGCCAGGTTAACGGTAATATTTTGTAGCAGGGGCGCGAGATAACTATTAGGGCGCGGAGATCTTAGTAGAAGTCATAAACAATACTCCCTCCGTCCCGGTTTATAAGTCTTGCGCGTATCCTATGTCGTGAATTTGATCAATATAATATATACTTTATAGCGTAAAAATTATACCATTAGAAACTAGAACATCTGAATTTTCTAAGCATATGTTTTTCTAATATATTTCTCGTATTATCTTGCTCAAATTCATAATCTAGAGATACGCGTAGGACTTATAAACTGGAACGGAGGAGTACTGGATTGAGAAAGGGTAGTTACACATGGTTCTAAGGTGTACCACATATGAAGTACCATGATTCAAATATGGTCAATATTTTTTCCCATAATGCCTTTGTAGTAGAAAAGTATACCGATAAAATAAGTGTAACAAAAACATAGGAAAAATTACCACTGTTAACCCTGAACTAGTGCAAAATGTTAATTTTCAACCTTGAACTCTGAAGCCGATTGTTCTTAATCTTTTTTTCAAACAATCAACGGAGGTAAAGGCTTCTTAATCTTGTACGGAGTATTGATTAATCCATTTAATTTGACTCCCACTACTATCCTAATTAACAATTCTGTGATGAGTCAGACAACACGAGGCAGGCAAGTAGTGTTGCTTGTACAAGTCAACGTGTAAGTAAAAAAATAGAAACAGAATACTTCAGAACAATAAGATCACATATGCCTAGTCGATACAGCTACCACATTCAACATTTAGTCTGAATTTAGTAGCAAAGTATTTTAAGAGTTTTGTAAAATACCGTGGCTTTATGAAATACTGACGTTGCTACGGTCTTAAAAATACTGTACTGCCAAATTAGGCCTCATTAATGGTTGAAAAAACATTCGGTTTCAAAGTTTGAGGCGGAAGAAGGTGAAGTTTTCCATCAGGTCAAAGTAGAAAAGTTGGACTTTTTTTGGGTGGGAATAAGAAAAAACAGTTACTGTGGCAACTCTTTCATTGAGAAATCATCAGAGGCGAAAGTACTACTAGTACTACCATACTATGCGGAACAGAAAATATAAAATATAAATCAATTAATTCACTCCGATTTGTTGGCATCTCTGAACGCTCTCCGCAGCAATTCCACAGCTAGCATAGGCTTCAGGCAAGCCTCGAATGATGTTCTGGAGCTGCTCAGTCCGTCGGCATCCAGAAGGTGGATAGAGGTATACCAGTAGTTGATCATTCCGTCGCCGTTGCTGCTCGACCCGTCGGAGTCAGACGAGTCAGCTTGCGGTGGACTGACGGCGGGAAATGGGCGGGTGATGTCTGCCATGGAGTTGCGGATCTTTGCCCCTTCATTAGCAACCTTTTTCTATCTTTTTTCATTGGAAGTATGATGACAAAGTACGTGTCGTACGAATCTTTGCCCCTTCATTCCGGGATGGATCGTCTCGGGGTTCCGGTCTAGAAGGTCAATGTTATGTTAAAATAATGAAAATAGCCACACATTTAGTCCAATATTTTTTGTCAGGGAAAACATATCAGATCTTTCTTCCTTTTAGATCCACCCATACTAGCACCGGATAAAGTCCGGCAGATTATACGAAAGGAACCATTTGTGTCAAGGGAAAAAGTCAAGAAGATCCCTTGTATATCTATCTATCTATACTTTTTAAAAGCAAAACCCCACTAAGTGTAATTAATATTTTTCTATCTCAACATGCAAACTATCCACATCACTTGCACTTTTAGCCAATCAATTGTCCATGTCATCTCACTAACATCCATTAATTGTTTTCTATCTCTACATGCAAGAATCCACATCATATTTTTTTAGCCCATCAAATTGTTCACATAATGTTTTTTTAAGTTCATATAATAAGATCACACCATGCTGCTATGTACTTACACAAGTAAATCATGTGCAAATAGAACACCGAAATTAGTTTCGCCCGTGAACTTTTTGTCAATTTTTTTCAATGATGAAAATCATATAGCTGTTGTTCAAAATTATGGGCTCTTTTATATGTATTCACTCAAAAAGTTTCTAGAAATATTATGAGGCAATGTGTATGTCATCTTCATGCAAGCCATCCACAACATCTGTTTCTTCAACCGGTTGATATAATCTTATCTATATCAATCAAATATACTCCTAAAGCATACCAATGTTTAAATTATAAACCACACATTCATTCGATGTCTAATTATTTTAGCCCGTTGACTATCATGATTAACTAAATCTTGCATATTCTTTAGTCAAATTCAAGTTTCATGTGTTTTATTAAATTTTTTAAGAGATACCCGCTGCAACGCGCGGGTATCTTTCTAGTTCCATCCATTAATAAGACGCCGAAGAAAGTCATATGCCAGATAGATTCACTAACGAAGCAATAGTAAAGCAGAGGACGGTGATTTTTTTTGAAATCGGAAAAGGGATGGTCAACAGATCGTGTAATTCAGGTTGTAGTAACCTTTAATTTTTCCATTAGATGGATCTTTGCATACATATGTGTTTGCCTTTAATTTTTCCATCAGATGAATCAATGTACATTCTCCAACGTAAAGAGACCATGTAATCATGTACATATGTGTTTGCCTTTCTTTTCAATGGGCACATGTGTATTTGATTACTTCTTTATTATTCCTTTAACCATTTAATCATTGTTGCTCTGTTTTCCTTATATATCTCCGTGAACTTTTGGCTCAACATATACAGCCTACCAAACAACGTCATGTCCAAGCATGTCTCAGTAGTGCTATCAAACATATGATAAAATATCCCAACTCAGCTTGCATAGGTCAGCATGTCTCGGTTGGGAAAACAAGGGTGATACAGGCTACCAAACACACCCGGAGCTAATGAGTATCATGGTTAAAAATCCAAAGAGAACAAACCACTTCAAAATTCAATTATATATAGAGTTACTTCAAAATAAAAGTCTCCGAAAACCTGCCACCAGCCCACCATAAGGAAAACACCAGTTGTACTACCAACCTTCTCCAAGAAAAGAAATATGTGCTTTCTTGTTTGTACCAGAAGAATATGTGTGCTCATTTTGCTTAGATTTACAAATTGTCCAATGACTTTTACAAGAAAATTGTTAGCCTACACCTCATGGTTGGATGACTGCTCTACCTTCTATTTGCAACAAAATGGCTTGGTAAACTCTAGAATCTTAAACTATCATAAAATGGCATACCGAGCTCCCTGGAGCTCAGGTTTCAAATGAACTTTCCGTGGCATCTGACTGCTATAGACTTTACAAAAGGAACCATTCCGAAGAGAAAAAATATATACAGGCAGAAATACAACTACCACGCTCATGACAGCAAGCCATTTTATTTTTGATATGACACATGCAACGGCCGTGTACAAGTCAAGTTATGTCCTCTCCTCCCCAATTAGCAGCTATATACCAGTTCATCCCTCAAATAGCGTCTTTATCTCCTCTTCTAGTTCCTGACCAGTATACTTCTTTTGTTTCTTCTTTCCTGCAGTGACTCGTTCGAACGAGCTGAGCACCCCTGAGAGCCGGCTTCGGTTTGCCTGCAGTGCAGATAAGGAAGCCTCATATGGTGGAACAATCAGTTCCACTATTTGTTGTCTCAGTTCGTACTTGAGCTCAGCTGTGACCTTCCATGTCCGCTGGTTATCACAGATAGCAAGAAATTCGGTAGTAAACTTATCCAAGTTCAAATGAAGTGTGTTCTTTAGAGGACCCCAATACTCATCGAAGTAGCTCTTCTTGTATCGCTGGATCATTGAAGTGAGCACCAGTTCTGCGTTGGAAAATGGTGCTCCTGTACGCCTCATGATTTGCAGAACACCACATATGTTATTCATGAGGAACATGTATTTTCGACCGTTTTCACCTGGGCACACCAACTCTGCGCCTTTCTTGAGCTCGGAGGCCCAACAATCAACCATGTGAGAGGAATGCTCATTGGTGTGGCTTGCTGACTGCAACAAATCTTGCAGGCCTTGTATGAAAAGGGCATTCGCGGGATGAATTGTAATTTCGTTGCTGCTACGGGTGTCCAGAAATGTTCCTCTCAGAGCCTTCTCCATCTTGTGAAGATTAGAAGCAACCTCACCACATCTGTGGAAAGGACCTTGTTACAAACCATTTATATAAATAACTTAACCACATACTTTAGGATTCAATCTAGGAAACAAATCATCGGTATACCTTGTTACAGATTTTGAGCTAGAAATAGTGAATTCAAATTAGCAAACTACAAACAATCCATGCAATGTGAATATTTGAGGTGTGTTTGACCATTTTTCCTTTTCTCAACGTACTTGATAATCCTCCTTATACTAATGTGCCAGTTGACCATTCGCCTGAACTCTATTTTTGTTTCGATCGGCTCCCCAGTAAGCCTCAACTGTAATATATTAAACGGAACACTTGTCCTTTTCACCACTCGTGCCAACAAACAAACAACGACCTGCCCCCAATTCCTTTTCTCCTACGGTTGCAATCATCATTTTTCCTCCTCTAGATTGCTCATGTGCCTAAACTACGAATCACTAGGTAGTTTACCCCTTCAAAATTAAGACCCGTACTGAGACGAAAGAAATTGGAGTTCTAGAGAGCAGCAACGGGGGAACGAGAAACAGAAACAGAAAAGGAGAGGATAGAGGTTTTGTTTTTCATAATATATATAGTGGGCTCCCAGAGGAAAATAAAATATAGGAACTGAGCAGCAGGAAAAGCGAGCGAGAAATGAATGCAAGCCCCGTCAACGGCCTAAATAACACTATCCACCGCAAGATTTGCCTGCCGCAACAAAGAAACGCAATTGGCACGCATGACCAACTACCCTGATTCCTGATCCTCAGACGACGAAAACTAAAAAACATGACGCCGATCTTGTCTCATCTTCTCATTCTCGTGATCTCGTCGTCGCACCAGAAAACGAATGCACCTAAAAGAAAACTGACACAGCTGAACCCACGAACGCGACACCCGCCGCGATGGACACCCGAACGAACTGCGCCGAGGACGCACGGACTCGACTGGCTCGGCGGCCGGCCGGGCCGGAATCGTCTTCGTCTCAACCCAAAGCATGGCGCCGTCCAGTGCAACGCTGCCAGTCTCGGTGACGGCGACGTCCGATGTGACAGCGACGGGTGACAGCGATGGGCGACGCCCGAGGGGTCGCCGGCGTTCGTATCGAGCTTTGGACACCTGCTGCGCGAGCGTCTTCGGCGTGGTTGCCGGCGTTCGTATCGAGCTTTGGGCACCTGCTGCGTGAGCGTCTTCGGCGTGGTTGCCGGCGCTTTAAGCAACGTGCTGGGAGGGAGAACGCCAACGACAGACGCGTAAAACCGGCGTGGCGCGTCATCATCACGTGCTCCGATGCTCGCGCGCACCTTTGAGCTCCTACTCGGTGTGCGGCTGCCGAGGTGGCAGGCGGCACTGCGGACGCCGCGGACATCAGCGCTGGGCGGGAAGGAAAGGGGCGGCCGCGTGCTTACGGTCTGCTCGTCAAGTGGCGCGGTAGGCGGGCGGCGCCGTCACGGGAACGGCGCAGGTCGTGTGCGAAAACAGGGCGCGGAGGAGGAAGCACAGTATGTACCGAACGGAAACAACAAGAGCAAGAAGAAACAGAGGAAGGATGGAAACGTACCTGACGATGGTAGCAGCGGAATCAGGCGATCCTCGAAACATCTCCATTGAGCCTCGGCCGCCTCGTTTGTGGACAATGGACGGCGGGTTTCTCAGATCCAGAGTGGGGAGTGGATTTTGGCTGCGGTGGGTTCTTTGGATCTTCTTAATGCGATCGATATCCTTGTGCTGCGTATATATAGCTAGCAAGCTCTCTTGAATGGACTTGGAGTTAGGAGATGGAGGAGTAAGCTTCCATGGGGTTATAAATGGGGAGAAAGAAGCAGGCTATGCGAGAAGCTAGGATCGGCCGAGGTGACATGACATTTCTGGTCCAAGTCGCTGGGTTTGAATCATCTTTGGCCACAGTTCATCGTGACGAATCTTCACAGCAGCAGGCAGCAGCTTAACTGCAATAGTACTGGCTAGCTGCCTAGCTACCTGTTGGGTTACTCTCCAGCTCCTCGTGTGGTTGTTTTGTGAGTGTAGAAAAATCTTGCTGTCGAACCCTCTTTCCCCTCTCTGCCTTATCCTCTCCACCGTTTGAGAGTCGACTCCTGCATCTGTCTGCCGCCCCGCTCCTTCTTGCTCTCCGGCAGTGCTGCTGGCCGGCGAGGAGATGGAATCGGTGGCTGGCTTTCCTTGTATATAGTAGGTGTAGATCTAGTATTACAGTTTGCCTATATGGCGTCTGGCGCTATGCCGGTGTGGAGCTTGTCGCCGGCGCATCCGAGCTGCGCTTGGTGGCTAGCGGCGAAGAAATCTCCAGCGGTGGCCGCATGGTGCGGCGAAAAGTTGGAGGTGACGGAGCCGGAGTTTCCGTTAAATAAGCTCGATCTTCGTCGACGCTTTCGAGCTGGCCGTCGTGGTGGCGGCGCGAGGAGGCTTTTTGCTGGATCTGGTGCTAGATGCAGATTCCCCTTTGCTGTGTTCATGGCGAGTTCCGACGCTGGCCTTTGCTGGCTATTCCGGCTCGACATCCTGCTCAAGTTGGGGCGTGCCCCCCGTCGATTCTCCTTCTTCGACGCCAAGGTCTCGCTGCGTGCGGCGAGCGGCACATGCAGCGGCATCAACGGGACTCTGGTTCCCAATCGTCTTGTGCAGGTGACTCAGCGGCCGATCTACTTCTCTTTGTTCCCCACTCCGGTGGTGCAGCGACGAGGACATGGACGGCGGCGGATCTTGATCTGCAGGAGCTCCCAGGGTTGCGTGCGTCTTTTTATTTTTCTCAGGGTAGTTTCTGTAAAAGGGGTCTGGATGATTCCAGTGTATTACCGATGTATTTCATGTTTTATTAATCCAGATGCAGTTTTCAAAAAAAAAATCTTGCTAGCTAAACTACATGCAACTTGGCGCCTAGGAACAGGGCCAAGTCACCGGGTGAAAAGTTCGGGGAGAAATCAGAAAAGGGCATGAGCTCATATAGCCTTTGACTGGGTTCCGGATTAGTGTTGGAAAATTAGGCAATAATTTCATGATTAATTCCAGAATATTAAACATGACTACACCAGCTACTAACATGTGAAATACGAACATACTAGACGTACTAATCAACATAAACAGCAGCATCACATACGCCAACATATCCAGAGCAAAACAGTTCAGAATATGCCGCACGTACCGAACGGTTGTAGAGGAAGCAGCGGTCGATGCAGACAGGTTCACCGCGTCGAGAGCAGCGGTGATGTTGTTGACGATGACGTTGATGATGACGGGTCGGAGAAGACGATGCCTGCGGAGACGATCCGCCGCAGCAGCTGGAAGACGACCCGTGGTGAAAGCGCGAGCAGTCGCGTAGAGCGCTTCCAAAAAACCTAATTCACCCTCTCCCCCGTACAGGATCACAAAAGCGATTGGTTCCGGAGACCTGCTCTCACAAACGCCGGTGCACGCCGGCGCTCGGGATGGGGTAGACTACGGTGGCGGCGCAAGGCGCGAGATGTGGCAAAACCTAGATTGGTTCGATGTGTGACGACGCACGCAGTGCAAGGCAATATATAGTGCGGCTCGGGAAACCCTAACGGGTACAACGTGGGCTAACCACGGCGCACACGTCCGAGTCGGATAGCAGCCCACGATCCGGGAGCGATCCGAAGTGGCAAAACTATACGCGTACGCAAAAACTCGTTTTTTTCCGAACAACAAAAATATAGGCATCGGCTCGGCTCATTCCCGCAACCCGCGGCGTGTCGTGACGAGACAGACGACGGACGGACGACGGCGGCGGAGGAGGAGGAGTGCGTGGGAGAGAGCCTTCTGTTCTCAACTAGCACAGCAAGTGTCACAACACTCCACCTTATAAGGTGGTGTTTGTATCCTCCAACTAGCAATGTGGGACTAAAATTTAGCACCACATTGCACCTCCAAAATTCTGCCATGCACATGGGTCAATTTGAGATTTTCAGAATTGCTTATTTGGGCTGCCCATAATGGGCCCAAAATGGCCGAAATTCTAACAATCCCCCACCAGATTTCAAATTCTCATTTAGAGATTTTGCCAAACCTCGTTTCTTGTTTATATACCAGTGTTTCAGCAGAGACTGTTAAGTTGAACTTCCGCCTAGAGCTTCACGCTACATCTACCAGCAATTTGAACAATGGACGAATCTTGAATTGCAAGTTTGGTGCCAATAGACTTCACTCAAAGTCATAACCAGTACGTGTCTGCCAGTAGCCTACCCCGCGGGTGGAGCATATGTGTCATACTCCCTGGTCTCTTCCGAGCTTACTAGAGATCACCCAAATCTCATAGACTGCGACGTTTAACAGTCGGACTCATATAGGTGTGTTCTTTCAAGGTCACTGTGTAGGATAGCACCTTTGCTACGAATAGCCGACAGAAACACATTAAGTCATATTGCCAACCTGCCTTACAGAATTTGAGAGTTATGCATCTTCACACGGAGAGGGTTAAATAAAAACTCTCCTCTATTAAACCACTAGCTTGTTCTTCTCAGGTCCTAATTCACGGGATCTCCGATCACATAGGTTGGGTTACCACTATGGTGTAACGCTCACGGGTCTCAACCCCATCTCCCTCGATGCACTATCTATCACATTACGTGATAGTCCCTTAGTAAAGGGATCTGCCAGGTTTTTGTCAGTTTGAAAATAACTAACAGTTATAACTCCGGAGTTTCTCATTTTCCTGACAGACTTCAAACGTCTTTTAACGTGTCTTGATGACTTCGCGTTATCCTTAGCACTGTTCACTTTCATGATAACCGTTTGGTTGTCACAGTTCATAAGGATGGCCGGTAAATGTTTCTCAACCACCGGCAAGTCCATCAAGAGCTCACGCAGCCATTCTGCCTCAACAGAATCTGTATCTAAAGCAGTAAGTTTTGCTTCCATGGTTGACCTCGTCAAAATGGTCTGTTTGCAAGACCTCCATGACACTGCGCCACCTCCAAGGATAAACGCATATCCACTTGTGGCGTAGAGCTCATCAACATCTGAGATCCAGTTCGAATCACAATATCCCTCAAGCACCGCAGGGTGCCCTGAATAGTGAATCCCATAGCTCATTGTACCGTTCAGATAGCGCATCACTCTTTCAAGTGCATGCCAATGATCAATACCCGGGTTTGACATGAACCTGCTCAATTTGCTCATAGCAAAGAGATATCAGGTCTCGTCGCGCTCGCAAGGTACATGAGTGAACCGATCACTTGAGAATATCTTAATTGATCTCTCGTTTCCTTCTTGTTCTTTCTGAGTGTCACACTAGGGTCATAGGGTGTTGGAGAAGGCTTGCTGTCTATATAGCCAAAGCGGCTCAAGACCTTCTCAACATAGTGTGATTGCGTTAACGTAATCCCACTCTCATCCCTAATCAGCTTAATGTTCAGGATCACATCAGTTGTCCCAGATCTTTCATATCAAAACTCTTTGACAGAAAAGACTTGACCTCATTAATTACTATCATGCTTGTTCCGAAAATAAGTATATCGTCAACATACAAGCATAATATAACGCTATCGCCCCCACCATGGCGATAATAAACGCACATCAGCCTCATTAATGAGAAAGCCTGCAGACGTTAAAGTACTGTCAAACTTCTCATGCCATTGCTTAGGTGCTTGCTTCAGCCCATACAGATTTTAACAATTTGCACACCTTTCTCTCTTCACCTTTTACTACAAACCCATTAGGCTGATCCATATAGATTTCCTCTTCCAACTCTCCGTTAAGGAAAGCTGTCTTTACGTCCATTTGATGAACGATAAGACCATAAGAGGCAGCCAGGGAAAGTAGCACACGAATGGTGGTGAGTCTAGCAACAGGTGAATAGGTGTCAAAGTAATCTTCGCCTTCGCGCTGGGTGTAGCCCTTGGCTACAAGCCGTGTCTTGTACTTCTCAATAGTACCATCAGGCCTTAGCTTCTTCTTGAACACCCACTTACAACCCACAGGTTTGCAACCGTAGGGTCGTTCAGATAATTCCCACGTTCCATTAGAAAGAATCGAGTCCATCTCATTATGGACAGCTTCTTTCCAGTCATCAGCATCAGGAGATGCAAATGCCTCTGCAATGGTCGTAGGAGTGTTGTCCACAAGGTACACAATGAAATCATCACCAAAGGATTTTTCAATCCTCTGTCTCTTGCTCCTCTTGGGAGTTTCATTGTCATCCTTCTCAAGGACTTCCTCAACATGTGGTTGTTCAAAATGATCATCAGATGTACTAGGTTCAATAAATATCTCAGAAGAAATTCTAGCAGTGCTATGCATATCCTTCATAGGAAACATGTTCTCAAAAATGTTGCATCACGAGATTCCAAAATAGTATCAACATGCATATCAGGGATCTCAGATTTAACCACTAAAAATCTATAGCAAATGCTCCGCTGAGCATAGCCTAGAAAGATGCAATCCACTGTCTTTGGTCCGAGTTTACGTTTCTTAGGAATTGAAACATTGACTTTCACCAAACATCCCCAAGTGCGCAAATAAGAAAGTGATGGTTTTCTCCCAGACCACTCCTCGTAAGGTGTCTTCACTTTATCCTTGTTCCGGAACTCTATTCAGGACATGACACGAAGTCAATAAAGCCTCCCCCCACCATGCCTTAGATAAACCAGCAGTGTCCAACATGGTATTCACCAAGTCGGTCAGCGTACGGTTTTTCCTCTCGACAACCCCGTTTGATTGGGGCGAATAGGGAGGCGTCCTCTCATGAATAATACCGTGTTCCTCACAGAATTCATCAAATATTTGGAAAAATACTCGCCACCACGATCCGACCTAAGACGTTTGATCTTTTTCTCTAACTGATTTTACTTCAGCTTTATAGATTTTAAAGTAGTCTAAAGCTTCATCTTTAGTTTGCAACAAATACATAACAGAACTAGTAGCATCATCGATTAAAGTCATGAAATATCTCTTTTCACCTTTTCAACACGCCATTCATTTCACATAGATCCGAATGTACGAGTTCTAGTGCCAAGTTTCTCTCCTCGGCTGCCTTGTGAGGCTTTCGAGGTTGCTTAGATTGCACACAGCTATGGCACTTAGAACCTTTGGCAACGGTGAAAGTAAGAATTAAACTCAAGCTGGAAAGTCTACTCATTAAACCAAAATTAACATGACATAAACGAGAGTGCCACACATTGGCATCCGAATCCACACTGCCACAAATATGGTTTACTGACTTATTACAAAATCCGATAATGAAAAGCGGAACAAGCCTCCGCACTCATACCCTTTACCAATAAATTGTCCAAACTTTGACACAACTAATTTATTGGACTCCAAGACAACTTAAATCCATCTCTGCAAAGAAGAGATCCGCTAACGAGATTCTTGTTCATAGTAGGGACATGCTGCACTTCCTCAGCTGCACGATCTTCCCCGAAGTAAACTTCAGATCTACCGTGCCAACACCACGAACAGAAACATGTGATCCATTCCCCATTAGGACGGAAGAATCCCGTTCGACCTGATAAGAAGTGAACATAGAAATGTCAGCGCACACATGAACATTAGCACCCGTATCAATCCACCAACATGGAGATTGAAATACTGAAAGTACAGTCGGTAATAAATTACCATACCCATCAGTATTGCTAGTAGTCACGACGTTGGCAGTCCTTGCCGTCTTCCCTTTCTTGTCTGCATGATCTGGGCAGTCCACAGAGAAGTGGCCGAGCTCTCCACAAGTGTAGCACTTTAGATCAATTTGTTAGCATCTTCTTCTTCTTCTTCTTCTTCTTCTTGAAAGAAGTAGTCTTGGTAGGCATGTTGAAAACAGGCTTGCTCTTGGCCTTGCTCTTGCCGTGGTTATGGTTTTTCTGCACCATGTTGGCGCTAGACTGACCTTCACCACCTCTCTCAGCAGTGTCCTTTGCCCGAGCCTTCTTCTCAACATCAGAGACGCTATCAGGTTTTCAACCATATCTCCTGTCTCTTGTGTTTAGAGAACCGTGGCAAAATTCCTCCATGACGAAGGTAAGCTTTGCAATAATGCATCCAGCCACAAACTTGTCAGGCATGGAACACTTGAGGAGCTCGAGCTCTCTCGCAATACACTGTATCTCATGAGCTTGTTCGACCACGCCACGGTTATTCACCATCTTGTAGTCGTGAAAGTTCTCCATGATATACAGTTCACTGCCTGCATCGGTTGCACCGAACTTAGCTTTCAGTGCATCCCAGAGCTCTTTGCCGTCTTCTATGTGCATATACACATCACACAGACGAGCATCAAGAACACTCAGAACGCATCCTCGGAAAATAGTAGTGTCTCTCTTGAACTTGTTTTGAGCTTCCTCAGATATAGTTCCTCCAGGAAGACCACTACTAACTTCCCACACATTCATGGCCGACAGCCAGAGTTGGCACTCAGCTGCCATCTCTTAAAACCCAGACCACCGGTGAACTTTTCGGTTTTCATTGCATCGGTATAACCAGCCATATTTAAATCACGAAATTGCCTACAATTAGGTTTTTGGATTGTTGGATAATTAGGCAATAATTTCATGATTAATTCCAGAATATTAAACATGACTACAGCAGCTACTAACATGTGAAATACGAACACACTAGACGTACTAAACAACATGAACAGTAGCAGCAACATATACACCAACATATCCATAGTAAACATGTATTCGGAATACGTCGCACGTACCGAACGTTTATAGAGGAGGCAGCAGTCGATGCAGACAGGTTCACCGCGGCGAGATCAGAGGTGATGTTGTTGACGATGACGTTGGTGATGACGGGTCGGAGAAGACGACGCCTGCGGAGATGATCCGCCGCAGCAGCTGGAAGACGACCCGTGGTGGAAGCGGCGAGCAGTCGCGCAGAGCGCTTCCCAAAAACCTAATTCGCCCTCTCCCGTACAGGATCACAAAGGTGATTGCTTCCGGAGACCTGCTCTCCCAAACGCCGGTGCACGCCGGCGCTCGGGATGGGGTAGACTACGGTGGCGGCGCAAGGCGCGAGATGTGGCAAAACCTAGATTGGTTCGATATGTGACGGCGCACGCAGTGCAAGGCAATATATATGTGGCTCGGAAAACCCTAACGGGTACAACGTGGGCTAACCACGTCGACACGTCCGAGTCGGATAGTAGCCCACTATCCGGGAGCGACCCGAATTGGCAAAACTATACGCATACGCAAAAACTTGTTTTTTCCCGAACAGCAAAAAATAACAAAAATATAGGCATCGGCTCATTCCCGCAACCCGCGGCGTGTCGTGTCGTGACGTGACGTGACGGACGGCGGTGGTGGAGGAGGAGTGCGCGGGAGAGAGCCTTCTGTTCTCAACTAGCACACCAAGTGTCACAACACTCCACCTTATAAGGTGGTGTTTGTCTCCTCCAACTAGCAATGTGGGACTAAAATTTAGCACCACATTGCACCTCCAAAATTCTGCCATGCACAGGTCCAATTTGAGATTTCAGGAATTACTTATTGGGCTGCCCCAAATGGGCCTAAATTCTAACATATTGGACATCCAATTAGTCATGCAAAAATTTCCTGACTCCACTGATGCAAGTAGTCGCTAAGTTCATGGACGACCCCTCGCTGGTGTAGTCACACCCTCACTTTATCGCAAAGCAGAATCAATTGGTCGTTACAATTGTCATGTTTAGGATTACTAAAAGTAGATAAGATAAAATACAAGTTGCTTAATTTTGAAAAAATAAAAGCAGCCTAGTTGGTGGAGTGGATGCCAGCAAGCAGATCGCGTAAGCAAGTTGTACATATGTTCAACCTTTCCCCCTGAAAATATATTATTCCTTCTTCCGACTTGATCTCAGTTCCATGAATCTTTTCTGTCAGAATAAAGGGTGTCTTTTTCAAGTAAGAACAAAAGGTGAGCTTTATTATGCGTAAGCCTCCTTTCCCCTTCAAAGCGGGTGAAGGAATTTGTTCAACATATGCATTTGCTATATTGCTATAGTACGTAGACGTATCTATCGCGGTGAGCGCGCATAGACGCGAATCGGGCGACTGGATTTTCAACTGCGTCTGCATGCATGTGTGAACTGTGCACAACCAAATCCGATGGAAGCCTCACATCACACTAGGTCACTCTGCTGCATGCTGGACACGGACCCGACGCGGATGCGCGATCCATCCCCAGGTTACTATTTCTCACGAAGAGGTCAACATCTCAGACAAACCACATCGCGCACATACATATATTCTTGACGACGACCTTGAAGTGGTCACGCGCGGCTCTTGACGACGACGAACATTGGGTGGAGCTAGCGGAGCCTGGGCCTGGCGATCAAGGTCGCCATCACCATATGGCGCTGCCATGGCAAAGCTCTGTTTGGTTACATGATGGAAAAACAAAAATTCGCCATACTACGAGCTAACACCCAAAATCTATCTACGAAGATACAAGCGAGAGATGACCCAGTAAATCATACCGACAACGTGTAGCGAAAATAGATATCGATAAAGTCTGATGAAGATCCTCATGGCTAAGCCTAGCGGTGAGGATGTCGCCGACTCACCGCTCCAAGCCGTCAACGTTCCGACGTTAGCGTCAACTCGAATAGGATCAAAGGTATGATTCCTCTGAGAGTTCGCACGCGTCTGTCTCCTCTACTTCGTCAGAACTTCGTTGTCCAGGACTAAGTATCTACTGGAACAAGTATGGTGGAGATCACAACACATGGGAGAGCGAGATTTTCTAGTGAAGAGGGGGGAGGGACACCTCCACAACTCAATGGGATGAGAGGAGGGGTGCCTCCTCCTTGGGGAAGGGAGGTGCACCAAGGGGTACCTCCCTCCTCCCCCTCCCCCCCCCCCCCCCCCCCCTCTCCCCAATGGGCCCTTCTTTGCCCAAGCAGACATGCCATCTTGGGGCAGCCCTAGATTGGCCTAGGCATGCGGCTGCCCCATGGCAAACCGGGTACCCCCCGGAACTTCCTCCCCTCTCTCGTGTTTGTTCCAAAAAACCTCTGGATGAGTTTTTTCCCTTTATGTAAAATCTCAGAAATTCCGAGAGTGATATAATTCGGGACATCTTATGCACTTCCTTCCCTCTCCGGTGTTTGTCCAAACAAAACTCTTTCCGTGACTCCGGGACATTTTATGCCAACTAATATAATTCTCGGAAAACTTCCGAAATCTCTCCAAATATATTTATGTCACCCCAAAAAATTTCCGATCACTCCGAAACTATTCCAGGTGACTCTTTCTCATGTTTCCAACCATCAACTTATTCAACTAACTGAAGCAGACTTAACGTGTGACCCTACAGGTTCGATAACAAGTGGATATGACTCGAAAGACCTTCCGATCAGTAACCAAGAGCGGAGCCGTGGACACCCATATTGATTCCCACTGTTAAACGAATGAACTCGAGTGAACCTGTTAGTTCTCATACATGGTTCCCATTGCTTCGTGATATTGAGCACAGCGGAGGTGAGACGTTTCGATATATGTGAAGCAACTATTGATCACTATACCCTGTTATCCTCGTTACCAGTTTTGTTCCTTTTTCTTGTTCCTGTATTCCGGTATCCCCATGATTTACATCATGATGTGTCTGCACAGACGATGATGGGTACCGTCGTACCTAGTGGCCCCTGGATGTATCTCTCGAACGTCGGAGGAGAAATTCCCGGTCTTGGATAATTAAAATTAATACACACTCTCCCGATTATCTAGACACTAACTTTTTGATCACCCATTTTTAGGTATGACGTCTGAGAGAGATAAAACAACCTTTCGAATATGCATAACCCTAACACCTCATGGTCAAAGGACATATGTGCATAATAACTAATCTGTTATAGTACTAGCAACACTGTGACGATAAGATCTAATAGTATTTCATTGGTGGGTCTGTCCAGCCAACAATATACTCCCATTGTTGTCGTTATAAATCATACCCCTGAGGCCATCATACAACAAATGAGTTAGTCTCTAGAGGCAAGAGTAAGACCTTATTTGGGTTTTTATTATCCTACACGTGCTGATTAGTTCTCCTTATGAATCACGTATTTAGAGACCATATCAGTTATAGCATAGAACATAAATATTAATTATGAAACATAACAATTATTACTACCTCTAGGGTATATCTCCAACAAGGTCATGTTCGTAGCTGCTCCTCTGTACGGCCTCCTGTGCCTCTCCAGCACGCACACATGTCATACTTCATGCCATCCCTTCTTGCACCGCGCACACGCGCATCACACACATTGGCGCCAGGAGCCGCTCGATTCGTCCCATCGAGCTTCCATGTCTAAAGCGCGACATGTGCGGTGGCCGGGTTGGGGGGAGGACTGCCAGCCGCTTAGCCACGCATGGCGGCGGGGACAGGGCTGGGGAGGAGGACCAGACGGCAGGATGGGGAGGAGAGCCTGGCGGAGGGCGACGGGAAGGAGGGCGACGCCTTCGGCCATGGGGCATGGCGGCAGTACGAGCTGGGTCGCTGGGACAACCTCCTCTGTAGTTTTTAGATACATTTGCCCTGACAGTGCGTCTACTCCATATCAGGAGATGGAATTGGCAACGTGTTTTTTTATTGTAGGATATTTAATTTTTTTTAATATGGCTAACAAGTCAACGACGCCTGATAAGGGTATACATCTCGGGTACCCTACTGTGAGGGTACCTGGTGCACGTGACGACTAAGGCCCAATAGCGAAGAGCCTACTCGAAGCCCAAGACAAGAGGCCCAAGAAGATGGAGTACCCTCCAAGATTAGACATAGGCATAGTCGGTTTAGACTTTCCTTACGTGTAAACTAGGTCGGTTACGAACTCCCGAGACCCAGCCTATTTAAAGGCTGGGAGGGGTGCCGATCTAGGGACAAGCCATACTCGAACCACCAAAAGCTCTAGCGAGATCGATCCTCGCCAGAGCTCCCCTGTAATCGCATAATCCACACAATCAATACCAGACAAGCAGGAAGTAGGGTCTTTACCTCCACCCGAGGGGCCTGAACCTGGGTAAATCTTTGCCTCTGCTTGTCAGCCGACGAAACTACCAGTACTACCACGTTCTCTCCCCATAATCTCAACCCTAGGTCCTTAACCATGGGATTTGATGAGTGTACCCCTCGTCAATTGGCGCCGTCTGTGGGAAAGAATAGTGCTGGACTCGCGGTTTCTTCGGTTCCATCGGAAAACGGCGACTCGCCGATCGGATCTACAAACGGCAACTCGCCGGCTGCATCAACAAACCAGAACTCGCCGACTCAGGCGGCACACGGCAACTCGCCGACTCACTCGACAAACGGCAACACGCCAGCTTCACCCGCAAAAAGCGCATCGGATCCTCTGATGGATTTCGAGCCACACTCGCCAGAATTCCAGGAGGCTTCTCCGATCTCGAGTCAGGTTTGGGTTTAACCGTTGGTTCGTTCAATTTTTTCGTCAACAAGCTTGGTGTGCAGGACTTGACGGATCCACGCCAACTCGCGACTTCCGCACCCGAGGCTCCATCGGTTGCGGCTCCTTCGACTGCGGATCCCTCAACTGCGTCCATACCATCGTCGATCCTCCAAGCTTGCTCGTCTGCAACAACCATGTCCACACGAGAGATGCACGAGCTCATTGAAGAACTCCAGGGCGAGGAGGCCGAATCAGCATACCGCACAAACGATCCCGAGCTCGATCTCCCTCTCGAGGATAGTTTCGACTGCGGGATCTCCCTCAGCGACTTCGACGAACCTGAAACTCATATCGACAACCACGTCGACTCCGAGATCTGCACCAACAACCTCGACTTCGAGATTCATAACAACTTCGCCGACGCCGAGATGAGCATAGGCGATGAAGGCATCGACAGCGAGATCCGTCCAGACGGACCACTCGATGGGCATATCGACTCCGACATGAGCCTTGATGACGACGTCGAGTCCATGATGGGACTCGAAGACACATACACATACCCTCGGGTGATACCCCAGCAGTCTACGTTGCCTTCGCCGCAGAATCATCTGATGCTGCGGCCAGTCGCAGGCCTACAGAATTCCCGTGCACGTTACTATGCCGGACGGAGTCACAACCTCACAACACTGCTGAGATGGCAGCAAAAGCAGATAAAGTTATCAAGGAGTGCACAATGATGCCAGCAGACGCAACACGAGGAGATGCTGACCTTCCAGTACTTCAACTGGCAGGAATCACTTCGACTGAAGCAGTAAGCAACACTCGAAGAACGCAAAAAGCAAGCTAGCTTGTCGAGTGCGCGAAGACAGCTCTCCCTGAGCTCCACCGGGCGAGCAGACACAAGACCCAGATCAAGGCTGTCACACCTCTCGCCAGACGAGAGGGCGGCACTCACCCGCAACTTAGGCAACTCTTTCATGACATACGACGAGAGGGAGTGCCAGTACCCAAAACAGCTGCGGGTGCTCTTTACCGCTGCAGCATACCTAGAGGCAATCAAGCCTCCAGCTGATGACCCCAATGCAAAACTACATCGCCAACAGATCAAATCACTCGCCTTAGCGCGAAGGCCATACGCCAAATTCCAAAACTCCAGGGGGAGTCGAGACCGTGCCCTAGTTGACACGCGTCGTGAAGAGCACAATCACAGTGGTCGCCGCCACCACTCGAAGGAAAGAAGCGGCTCGCGTAGGCGCAGGTCCAGGAGCAGATCACGCAGATCTTACAGTAGCGACTCATACTCTGATCGAGAGCCTGAGCCACATGGAGCTCTGTGCTTCACTCGACGCGTCCGCGAGACACGGATGCCCAAAGGGTTCAAACTCACATCTGAACAGCCCAAGTACACGGGTCGACAGGAACCTTCGGGTGGCTGGAAGACTACAGGCTGGCTGTCGCGTGCCAGCGAGGCACAAACACCACAGCCATGCAATACATACGACTCATGCTCGAAGGCACAGCCCGCGACTGGCTCAAAGCTTACCTCCATCAACATACGACTCGTGGGATCACTTCCGCATGACTTCATCAAAAACTTCGAGCCTCTATGTGAGCGCCCAAAAACGTTCGAGGAGCTGCGAGCTTGCGTTCAACGGTCAGACGAAACGTTGAGGTCATACATCAGACGATGGACTGAGATACGCAACTCAGTCGGAGTAATTTCAGAAGATATGGCCATGGACTTTCATAATGGGACTCGCCAGGCGGGACTTCAAAGAAGCACTTGGTCGCAAAAAGCCAACCTCTGTGGCTAACCTCTTGATGATCGCGACTGAGTGGGCAGACGGAGAAGACATGGCGCGCACCACACGCGGGTCCTCACCCCGTGACAATCATGAAAGCGGCAGTCGAAGCCGCAGAGACTCGTACAGAGACGACCGAAGGCGCAAGCGTTCAAAACGTCACTACGACGATGACAGACCCGAATTCATGGCGGCTGGGTTCTCCACCCCGCAACGACCAAGACAGAAGCGACCGACGGTCAGAAGATCGGCGGGACAGTCGAGATGATCGGCGACAGTCGAGATGATCGCCGGGACAGTCGAGACCGCGGCCAACGCAGTGATAGCTACAAGAGGAAGGACTGGCGCAAGTCACGATCCGGGCACAATCCGAGCGATCATTCGAAGAAAAGATGGATGCTGATTGCAGATTCCACCTGTACAAGGGGGACGACGGAAAACTGCGCTCCAATCACTCGATGAGAAACTGCAGGGAGTTCGACCAAATGGCGACTGATTACGTAAATCTCAGAAAGGCAGCAGCCACACAAGCACCTGCACCCGTGCCTCAGCCAAACAATGTGCCTGTTCTGATGGCACCACCTCCACCACCACAGCCTGCGCAGGCGGAAATCTCGCGGGTGCCATACAGCCCGTACCTCGGGTGGACGAACCACAGTACCCTCCGCCCCAAGGGCAGATGTACATGATACAGAAAGGTCGCCCTTCCAACAGGGAGCAAAAACTTCGCACTCGACAAGTAAACATGGCGGTCATGTCACCTCCCCTGTAACTGAATTCTTGAAGGGTTCTGAAACCAATAAGCTTCAGCAGAGAGGACCACCCTCCATCGGTTGTTCGTCCAGGGCACTCTGCTCTGGTACTCGACGCACAAATTGGAGGCTACGCCATGTCCAAGGTCTTCATGGATGGAGCGGCATAAACATCATCTTCGCAGATACGCTCCGCAAAATGAACAGGTCAGTCGAAAACCTGCCAAGATCTTCAAATACCTTTCACGGTATCGTCCCAGGCAAAGCAATAAGCCCAGAAGGCACCATACAACTCGACGTAACGTTCGGGGACAAGAACCACTTCAGGACAGAATCGATTGAGTTCGAAGTTGTCGACTGGAAGTCACAATACCATGCTATACTTGGACGCCCGACGTTCGCTCGATTCATGGCGGTGCCACACTACGCATACCTCCAGCTAAAGATGCCTGGACCAAAAGGAGTAATCACAGTCAAGGGAACTTCCAAAAGTCTGACTCTTGCGACCGAGAGTTTAGCAAAATCTCTGAGATGTTGGCATGGAAGCAACACTCGCGATCTAGCGGTCTCCAACGATCGAACACTTATGCCAGAACACAAAAAGGTGGCAGTCGACAGAGCATTCAATGCCACCAATGACACAAGATCGCATCAGGTGCACCCGACTGACCCGACCAAGACAGTCAATGTCTCGTCGAGTCTGCCTATCGCATAGGAAAGCGCGCTCGTCGAATTCCTCCGTGAGAACTGGGATATATTTGCATGGTGTCCAGCCGACATGCCAGGTATTCCCAGGGAATTCGCCGAGCACTCTCTCCAATTATTTCCAGATGCTAAACCAGTCAAGCAAACAATGCGCCGCATATCCGGCCCAAAAAGAACCGCAGTCGAAGCCGAAGTCGACAGGCTACTCGCAGCAGGTTTCATCAGAGAATCAAGAAATCACAATGGGTGGCCAACCCCGTACTCGTAGAGAAGAAGCACACAGATATCCTTCGGATGTGCGTAGATTTACAGCACTCAATAAATGTGTCCAAAGGATCACTTTCCACTACCTCGAATCGACCAGATCGTCGACTCCACCGCCGGGTGCGCTCGCTTGTCCTTCCTGGATGCTTACTCGGGTTACCACCAGATAAGGATGAAGGAAGAGGATGAAGAGAAAACGGCGTTCATAACCCCACTCGGGGTCTACTGCTACACCACAATGCCTTTCGGGCTCAAGAACGCAGGCGCAACCTACCAGCGCATGATGCAAGACTGCCTCAAGAAGCAAATTGGGCGAAACGTCCAGGTCTACGTAGATGACATCGTCATCACAACAAGGGAGGAAAACACACTACTCGATGACTTGCGAGAGACGTTCGCAAACCTCAAACGCTTCCACATCAAGCTCAACCCGAAGAAGTGCACGTTCGGCGTGCCAGCCGGGCAACTCCTCGGGTATCTAGTCTCAGCTCGAGGAATCGAGGCAGACCCGGAGAAAATACAGGCCATCTTGACGATGCAAAGGCCTTCAAAGCTCCATGACGTGCAAAAGTTGGCGGGTCGAGTAGCAGCTCAGTCGATTCATCAGCAAGCTGGGAAAAAGCACTCCCGTTCTATCGACTGATGAAGAAAGCAGACAAATTCGAGTGGACGCAAGAAGCCGAAGCAGCCTTCACGGACCTCAAGCGAGTCCTCACAAGCCCTCCAATCCTCGTCGCACCAAGGGAACGCGAGCCACTGTACCTATATGTCTCTGCAACTAACAGGGTGGTGAGCACCGTACTGGTAGTCGAACGAAGGGAGGAGGGACACCCCAAAGCATACAACGTCCAGTCTATTACTTGAGTGAAGTGCTCTCCATATCAAAGCAGCGGTACCCGCACTATCAAAAGCTGGCCTACGCCGTGTTCATGTCCTCAAGGAAGCTGACGCATTACTTCTCCGAGCACCCGATCACTGTAATCAGCACCTCAGGGATCGGGGACATCCTCACAAACCCCAACGCAACTGGGCGAGTCGCAAAATGGCTCATCGAGCTAGCACCGCGAGACATCAAGTATGATTACCCGAAGGCCATCAAAGCACAAGTCTTACCTGACTTCCACACCGAGTGGATCGAAGCTCAGCTGCCAGGAGCGCAGATGTGTCCAACTCATGGACTATGTACTTTGACGGCTCGAAGAAAAACGAAGGCGCAGGCGCGGGTGTCATCCTCATATCACCAAAAGGCGACAAGCTTCGCTATATCCTGCAGATGGGATTCGAGTTCCCATCCAATAACGAAGGAGTACGAGGCCCTGATCCATGGCATGAGGATGGCCAAAGCCCTCGGGTGCACTCGACTGATGATCTACGGTGACTCGAATCTTGTGGTAGCAAACAATGAAGGCCTGCGATGCAATCGCAGATAACATGATCGCCTACCGTGACCTGTACAACATCATGGAGGGCAGCTTCGAAGGCTGCGAGTTGCGGCACATAGGGCGTGAGAGCAATGAAGAAGCAGATAAGTTAGCCAACATTGGCGCGACCAAAGCACCAGTTCCACCTGGTGTCTTCTTCGAGCGCATCGAGCACAGATCCATCAAGAAAAAGCGAGCATCTCCTACATCAGCCGCACCAGCCAAGAGCAAAGCACCTAGCACAGAGGACCCCAGTCGAGGTACTCCTCATCGAGCCAACTTGGACTCAACCTTTCCTCGCATACATACTCCGCGGCGAGGTACCGAAGACATAACAGAGTCAAGACGCGTCACTCGACGATCTAAAGCATACACTGTCATCAACGGTGAACTTACAAACGCAGCATATCAGGTATGTTCCAACGTTGCATAGCATTTGAAGATGGCCAAGCCATCCTTCGTGATATTCATGCAGGTACCTGCGGGCATCATGCCAGCAGTCGATCACTCGTAGCCAAAGCCTTTCGCGCAGGCTTCTACTGGCCCACAGCACTCAAAGACGCGGAGGACATAGTCAAAAGGTGCATCGGCTGTCAAAAATTCGCCACAAAGCCGCACGCACCCGCATCGGCGTTGAAGACAATACCATTGGCCTGGCCCTTCGCCCAGTGGGGGCTCGATATGGTTGGGCCACTCAAAAAATCCTCCCATGGAGGGCATACTCACCTTCTGGTGGCGGTCGACAAGTTCACCAAGTGGATTGAAGCAGTCCCTATCACAAGTTCGACTGCCACTACAGCAGTCAATTTCATAAAATCCATCATATACCGCTTTGGTGTGCCAAGTAGCATCATCACTGATAACGGTACAAACTTCACGGCTGAGGATTCCGATCCTTCTGCAAAGAGCAAGATATCACGCTCAATTATGCATCTGTGGCCAAGTCGAAAAGGCCAATGGACTTGTGACGAGCGGAATCAAGAAACGCCTCCTGGTGCCACTCAAAAGGGCCGCGGGTGCTTGGGTCGAAGAACTCCCATCTGTGCTATGGAGCCTACGCACAACACCCAATGCCTCAACACAATTTACCCCATTCTTCATGGTCTACGGAGCAGAGGCAATCCTGCCATCAGACGTAAGGTTCAATGCACCAAGAGTCGAAGCATACAACGAAGACGATGCAGATGAAGCACTCGAAGATGCAGTCGACTTGCTCGAAGAAGCACGCAACACGGCGCTAGCACGCACAGCTGTCTACCAGCAAGACCTCCGCAACTATCACAGCCGTCGACTGCGTACCAGATCCTTCGAGGTTGGCGACTTGGTACTTCGACTGAAGCAAAAGAAGGTGCATAAACTTGCTTCTCCATGGGAAGGACCCTTCATCATCACCGAGGTCATTGGTGGTGGAGCATACAGACTGAAGCACGCGAAGACAGGCGAACTCTCGCACAATCCTTGGAACGTTGCGCAGCTGCGCCGTTTCTATGCTTAGATTGCTCAGTCGCATAATGTAATAGGCACATATGTCGGATGGCTGCAGGTTTCAGACGCGCTCTTTTCCTTACCAGGGTACCTAAGGGGACTGGAAGGTTTTTAATGAGGCGGCCTGCAGCTTAACATTCAAAAATGGAATATAGTCAATGATTCCCATATTTCTCCCTGTTTACTACTCTCACAAACTACTCGCACAACCTTAGCCTCACCCGAATACTCGGGGGCTGCGCTACTCAAAACGTGAGCTCTCGCTCCTTCAAACATAATACCCAGCCGCACTCGAATACTCGGGGGCTGGGTCGTAAAATCATACATAAAGTTCCTCAATAACATGAGTTGAAGCTTCAAACATCGTAAAAATTCACAGCCTCACTCGAGCACTCGGGGGCTGTAGAATTCATGTTCTATGTAAAGTGTTTTTCATAAACCCCACTCGATACACTCGGGGGCTGCATACATACAAGTGAACAAATATGTACTAAGTACAAGTGGCAAAATTTACACTCGGGGGCTGTCCCCTATACAGAAAAACCCTAATTTTCTGGTTCGTCCTTTACTGGAAGAACAGGGCCCATAAGTTGAGATGATAGCACTCAACCAACACCCTCGCATGATCGACTGTATCGTCAAGATGCGACTGTGACAAAGACGATCCAGGCACGGGTGGACGTAGCTGCATATTTGGACGCTGACTTCGGATATATGCCATCGTTGCGTTGGCTCCATCCACAAGCTTCTGGGTTATAAAGTCTCGAATGGACCTGTACTGGAAAAGCCCGAGCAACGCGTGGATTCCTTGAGGTTGCGGCCCAGTCGGAAAAAGCGTCTGGTTGATTCGACTGAAGGCCGACCTGCATAACTCAAGAAGCATAGTGCTCCGCCACACTCGATCCTGCAGAGTCGCGAGTATGCGTGCTCGGTGCTTATCCAAGCGGAAGTGCTGACGGCCAGTCGTGGGTTCGTCAGTCGCATTGCTCAACTGCTCATCTACACGAGCCTGCTCCGCCTGGAAATCTGGAACAAAACCTACACAACACAAGTTGGGTGAACAAAAAGGACAGATTGTGAACTCATAATCAAGGCAGTCATGCTTACACTCGAGCTGTCTGTTCACGATCTCCATCTCGCCAAGCACATACTCCTCCCGTTGAGTGGGTAAAGCAGGCCTCGCCCTCATCCTATCCAGCTCACTGCGGGTATTCTCCAGCTCTTGCTCCAGTTTTGCGACTCGAGCCTTCATATAACGCATTACTGCGGCATCGTTTGCCACCTGAGCTCGAGATCGAGTGGGGGCACGATGCCGCGACGAGCTGGATGAAGTGGCGGCTGGCTGTTTCTGTTCCAAATATAATAAAAGTTTCGTGAGAAACTCATCACAAAGCTTAGGCGGTAACAGCACACAGCCTTACAGGCAGAAGCATAACGAGGAAATTAAATTCATACAAAGGTAGCAAAAGCGCATGCATACTCGCATGGTCATAAGTTTAATTACAAGGCATAAAAGGCGGCTGCCCTACTTCTTAGACATGACTCCGACCTAGCCCTACTCGCACGGGCGGCGACCTCTGTTGCCCGCGTTCCATGGTATTCATAAAAAGGTTGGCCAGCCGGGTGGCTGGCTCGCTAACATGCTTCAAAGATATTAGCTTCCCGCAGGCCTTCCGAGGGAAGTCAGACATCGCCGCCTCGAAGTTACCCTCTATCCCATGACCTAGTATCAGCTTGAGGGTGGACTCCGAGCCGCGTACCGTGAGGGCGCGAGCAAAATTCGTCATGGTCGAAGTTCCTGGACCGAGCACATCAGCGAAGCCGTCAGCAGTCGATGGCACCTCCTGCGTTGGGAGCACGTTCTTGTGTATGGCGCTAGGGTGCTGGTAGACTTGGCAATGGCATCCTTCGCCTGGGCAAATTGAGTACCAAGGTCACCTATAACCTGGTCGAGTGATAACTTATCACTGACCATGTCAGTAGGTGTTGGCACACCAATCGCCTCTGCAACAAATACCAGAAAGAGCAAATATTAGTACATAATACCCAATAGGGTACACACGAAGCATACAAAAAAGATGGTTCCTTACCTCTCACGTTCTGTGCGAGGCCAGCCAGTCGCTCAGCATGCCCTCTCGCGCGCAGGCAGAACGCTGGGCGGCATCCACGGCTTTCTTCGACTCGGCAGCTTGAGTGGCAAGAGCTTCTTCTAGCACCTTTACTCGGGTTTCAGCAGATGCCTTGTCACCTGGGATAGATGGCCAGAGGTCATTCACAATCGACAACACAAAGACAGAGCAAAAAGAGCTTCGAATACAGAAGTCAAACACACTTACGGCTGAGTTGCTCCATGACAGCGCGCAGATTGTCTCTCTCCTGTCAACCTGGACAAAAGCTTTGCCTGATTCCACCAGGTTGAGGTAGAAGGGCTGCATGCACATGGAACCAGCATAAGTTATACACAAATAGTCCCAACATGAGGACTCGACAAATGACACTTACGTGTTCAACCCAAGGCGCAGGCTTGGCAGCAGAAGTCCCAATTTCTGAGTCGATGCACTCGCAGTCTTGGCGGCCTCAACGGTAGTGGCCGTGGCTACTGTTCTCACGACCTCAGCCGCCACAGGAGAAGCTTCTGGCTGATCTGGAGTCGAAGCTCTCTCGGCTGGAGGAGTCGGAGGGTGCACAGTCTCGGCACTACGAGTAACCGAAGAAATACAACATAATCATAAATATCAACTCACAAAAAAATTTAGTACAAAAAGGAGCAAACCTGTGCTCTTCTTCTTCATCAGTGTCAAGGTCTTCAAAGTTTGGGCCTCCAAAAAGTAGCTCCCCACCCGACTGAGGGGAGGAGCCGAGCTCAACGGGCTCACGTCCAAAGGAGCAGCTGTGGTCGTAGGAGACGAGCCCGAGTCTCCGTCATCTCTCACATCTGACCTTTGCAGGTGAACTCATGGAGGAAGACACAACTTGGGCCGCCCGACGGCGCTTGCGAGTGGGAACCTCGCTCACATCATCAGTCGTGGCAAGCTCCTTGTCCTGTGCTTCTTCAACCCCTTCCTCTTCAACCTCTTCTGTGGGAGATGTGGTAGCCGAAGGTAGAGGCGATTCGTCTCCTCCCTTCGCTTCTACCGTCACCTCTGTTTCATGAGTTGGGCCATCTTCGGAAGAGGAGGAAGGGTTGAGGTGGTCGAGTGGCCCTGCATACAAAATACAGCAGTCGAAGGTCACAAAGATGCATAGTAGAATAACAAAAGCAGGAGATCATAAACTTGATAGATTCACTAACCTCTGGCAAAGGATTTTCAGCCCCATAAGGAGCGACAGGGCAGTCGACGTTGCAGGGCTCGCTGGATTTTGTGCTGGTGATGGACCGCACATGTGACACCAGCTCGCTCCTAGAAAGCTCCTCCTTGTTCATTCGAGTGGAGTCGAGAGGACCTTCATACTGCCACATAGGGTGAGCTCGCGCGCGGAGCGGCCACACCCACATCTTCACAAAGGTGGCAATTAGATGCACACCAGTGACGCAGTTAAGTAGTCCTCCAATCGTCTCCAGCAGAGGCGCCGCTTCCGCCATTTCTTCAGTTGAAAGCTCATGGTCCCAGGCCTTCGTCCTAGCGGCTATACCAGCAGTCGAAAAGGATGGGACCCCTTCCTGGTCGACGAGCACATAAAACCACCTTTTCCTCCACCCTTGCGCCGAGTCGACTGGCTTCAGGGCAAAGTATCGGGTGTCGCTGCGCACTTGAATCTGAAGGCCTCCAACTGGATAGGTTCGGCCCCTCGGTTGTTGGGCCGGACCATGAAGATAGACTTCCAAAGAGCCCAGCTGGGAGCAACTCCTAGGAAGCACTCGCACAATACCATAAAGCATGCAATGTGCATAATGCCGTTCGGGGTGAGATCATGGATCTGCACCCCACAGGCGAACAGCAAACCACGAACGAAGTCGTGAAGGGGAAAAGATAGACCCCTAGGCAAAAACTCCGCAAAACATACGCGCTCATTTGCACGAGGCTCGGGGAGTACCTCTTTCGATGGCGCGCGGACGGTAAGCTGGTCCGCCGGCGGCAGCAGTCCGTCCTCGCGGAACTTCTCGAGATGAGCCGCTTTGATCGTGGACTTCATCCAGTCGCCGTCGCTTTTCTTGAGGTCGACGGCGGCCGCAGATGCGCTTGCCGCGGTTTTCTTCCCCTTCAGAGCGGCCGCGTCAGTCGCGGGCGCGTCGGAGGCAGAAGCTTTCCTCTTTGGCGCCATGGCGGTGGTGGCTAAGGAGAATAGCAAAAGCTTGGGCACAAGAGCAATGGAGCAGGGACGCAAGGAGGAAGATGGAGCAGGGGCGGCGCGCAGAGCAAATGGCTAGTAAAAAAAACAATGCCAGCGTTGTTCCCCTATTTACCACAAATCGAAGGCAATCACAGCCATTCAGATCCTAACCGTGCGCTACGCACGCAATCTCACCATACACGTAGCAAACGCGGAGGGCAACCGTCGCCGGCCACTCCGCCCACTACGCACGCAAAAAGAGGAGCCATAATCACCTCTCCGTAAAAAGTGGGCCAGAGTGGTCAAATCAAGTCCAAACTGCACCGTCGTTCGGTCAGCTCTGCACAAATGGGCCCACTATGTGTCACGTCCCATCCATCGCAGCATAACGCACGCCACGCGTGTCAGGCAGTGCAGTCGCCAAAAAACTACATCCCTGACGTCATCTAGGGCGCTTTGATCAGAAATACATTCGAGTCAGCTCAACGCATATTGATCACTCGATTGCCTTGTTTGGTTCGGGTATGAAAAATCAACGATAAGGCAAAATTGGTCACTCGACCGTTCCTTCGGCTGAGGCATATTACTCCCATCGGGAGCGTATCAAAAATTTCTTCGACTAAAGATGCTCAAGACAATGATTTTGAGATTATCCTCCATTGCAAGCAATAAAGCACAATCTCGGGGGCTACTCCCATCGGGAGCGCTGGCGCGCACCCGATAGAATTACGGCAATTTTTTTCGATTAACATATGCAGGGTAAGAAGATTTTAAGATTATCCTCCATTGCAAGCAATAAAGCACAATCTCGGAGGCTACTCCTATCGGGAGCGCTGTCGCGCACCCGATAAAATAATGTCAAAGGGTCAGTCGACAAATATATCGACTCCGTTCATATGCAAAATCATACTCGAAACATTCCCGAGTTGCGTCCATCGCAAATACCTCGGATGCTGCACGCATAGTGCAAAGGTAAGACCCGCCGAACTTTCGAGCTGGGCTAATGACCGTTCCAGCAACGTCAATCCTTATACTTTCCGTGTCAGCAGACATGATGAAAAATCCCGACGGACGCGTTGGGTAAAATTCAAAGTTATACTGCAGATCGACTCAGTAAGACCTCAAGCGGCCTAGTCGAATCTGACCAGTTTGTTCCAGATTCGAGTCCGGAGACTCGAGTTTAATTGAAAGCTAGTAAGGTTTTACCCAAATGTGTAGTTAACCAGTCCCGATCCGTCGAGTGTACTGGGCCCACTAAGCTATTATCTCTTGATCTTCATAAGCAAAAACCACAGTCGATGAAATACTCGACATAGCCAACATGTGCTATTCATACAGGAATTCTAATTATAATATACAGAATACAAAGCATATGACGTGCACTTACGAACGAGTCCATGCCCGATTCTTCGAGTCAGACAAGTACTCGGGGGATACTGACAAGGGTATACATCTCGGGTACCCTACCGTGAGGGTACCTGGTGCACGTGACGACTAAGGCCCAATAACGAAGAGTCTACTCGAAGGCCAAGACAAGAGGCCCAAGAAGATGGAGTACCCTCCAAGATTAGACATAGACATAGTCGGTTTAGACTTTCCTTACGTGTAAACTAGGTCGGTTACGAACTTCCGAGACCCAGCCTATTTAAAGACTGGGAGGGGTGCCGATCTAGGGACAAGCCATACTCTAACCACCAAAAGCTCTAGCGAGATCGATACCTCACCAGAGCTCCCCTGTAATCGCATAATCCACACAATCAATACCAGACAAGCAGGAAGTAGGGTCTTTACCTCCACCTGAGGGGCCTGAACCTGGATAAATCTTTGCCTCTGCTTGTCAGTCGACGAAACTACCAGTACTACCACGTTATCTCCCCATAATCTTAACCCTAGATCCTTAACCATGGGATTTGATGAGTGTACCCCTCGTCAACGCCACATCAGAATGTTGGGTGGGCCCCAGCTATTAGTTTGCCCATCAATTCGTGTTCAATCCTAGTTTAGCGCATATTGAAACAAATTTCCCGAATAGTGGTGGTTTTTTTAGGATTCAAATGTAAAGTTGTTGTTTTCCGGAATTTATGGTTCTATGCTAACAACTCCGACCTCCAAATGTTTATGTTGGGAGACCAGCAAGGAACAACAAGCAATATAATATATGAAGAACTTGTGATCATTTATTATTTTTCTGACAAACTTAAAAACTTGGTATTGTAAAGGAACTATGTGTGTCTTGTGAATTTGGTACGTAATGGTACTATGTGTGTGCTTCTGAACTTGGTGTGTAATGGTATTGTGAACTTTATTTACGGGTTTTATGAAATATCTTATAAGAACAATTAATTTTGTGCAACGATGTGAGCTTTTTGTTTTGTATATTGATATATGTTGGTGGTTTATTGAAGACTGACTTATAGTTGTGGTTGGTTTTTTGTCAAAATCATTAATTGAAGATAGTTCAGTTCAGAAAATAGTTGCAGATAGTTCTGTTCAAAAAATGCACACTGTCACTGCACAACTAGGTCCATACATAATTCCATAGAAGCATGTATTAATAACAAGCCGAAGAAAGTCAGACGCCGGATAGATTCACTAGCTAGCGAAGCAATAATAAAGCAAAGGATGGTGAAATTTTTCGAAATGGAAAAGGATGGTGAATAGATTGTGTAATTCAGGTTGTAGCAGTACTACCAACCTTCTCCAATAAAAGAAAGATGTGCTTTCTTGTTTGTATCAGAAGAATATGCGTGCTCATGTTGTTTACATTTACAAATTGTCCAGTGACTTAAACAAGAAAACTGTTAATTTAATATACTGCCTTGACCTCGTGGTTGGATGAGTGCTCTACCTTAAATTTCCAACAAAATTCCTTGGTAAACTCTAGTTTCTACTTTCTAAAACAATCACAAAATATCATCTCTACTGCTATCGAATTTTACAAGAGGAACCATTTAGAAAAGAAAAATAAATTATATACAAGTTCAAAAAGAACTTCGAAGCTCATGACAACAAGCCATTTTATTTCAGATATGACAAATGCAACGGCCATGTACAAGTCCAGTTATGTCCTCTCCTCCCCAATTAGCAGCTATGTACCTGTTCATCCCTCGAAGAGCGTCTTTATCTCCTCTTCCAGTTCCTGACAAGTATACTTCTTTTGTTCGAACGAGCTGAGCACCCCTGAGTGCAGGCTTCGGTTTGCCTGTAGTGCAAATAAGGAAGCCTCATATGGTGAAACAATCAGATCCACGATCTCTTGTCTCAGTTCGTACTTGAGCTCAGCCGTGACCTTCCATGTCCTCTGGTTATCACAGATGGCAAGAAATTCGGTAGTAAACTTATCCAAGTTCAAATGAAGTGTGTTCTTTAGAGGACCCCAATACTCATCGAAGTAGCTTTTCTTGTATCGCTGGATCATTGAAGTGAGCACCAGTTCTGCGTTGGAAAATGATGCTCCTGTACGCCTCATGATTTGCAGAACACCACATATGTTATTCATGAGGAACATGTATTTACGACCGTTTTCACCTCGGCACACCGTCTCTGCGCCTTTCTTGAGCTCGGAGGCCCAGCAATCAACCATGTGAGAGGAATGCTCATTGGTGTCGCTTGCTGACTGCAACAAATCTTGCAGGCCTTGTATGAAAAGGGCATTCGCTGGATGAATTGTAATTTCGTTGCTGCTATGGATGTCCAGGAATGTTTCTCTCAAAGCCTTCTCCATCTTGCGGAGAATACAAGCAACTTCACCACATCTGTTGAAATAATTTAAACCACATACTTTAGAATTCAATCTAGGTAAGAAATCATTATTACACCTTATTGCAAATTTTGAGCTAGAAATTAATTGTTCAAATTCTAATTAGCAGGCCACAAAACCAACCATGCGATTAGTACTGGTCATTTTCACATATTTGAGGGGTGTTTGACCATGTTCCCTTTTCCGACTGCTGAACAATATACCTATACTAGTGGCCAGTTGACCATTCGTCTCATCTCTAATATATATGAAACAGTTGTCCTTTTCACCCGTCAAGCCAACAAGAAAACAACGAACTGCCCCCAATTCCTTTTCTCCAGCAGCTGCAATCATTATTTCTTCCACGAGATGAGTCATGTGCCCATCTATGAATCAATCACTAGGTTGTTTATCCTTGTTTACTATACTAAGGTTTAGGATTCTCATTTGAAAAACAAATTTAGGATTTTTTTAAAGATGTGAAAGAATCACTTGATCCAGTGCCCAGTGCCCCTTGAAAATTTCAAGTGCCCAACAGACCTAAATTTTGATTGTGGTTTTGCACAGGTTGTTAAGTTGCCAGTCCATTTTGCTTTTTTTGCTGGTTGAGGTAGAAATTAGTGGTAAGTAGTTGGCCGACGACAAGCACCCCATGCTATGCTATGTCTTCGAATAACACACATCGGAAGTATTTCGGCCCTCCAAAATTCCCCTTATTATTTGCAGATTTCGACTCTCAAGTTTTGAGTTTGGACGACTGGCTGCCAACGCGTGATTTGCACAAGTGGCAATAGAATAGGAGGCGAGCAGCAGGAAAAGCGAGCGCGAGAGGGATGGACGCATGCCACACCGCCACGTCGCGTGGGTGGGAGCACCGAAGCCCCGTCAACTGTCTACACATCATCATCCACCGCCAGATTCCTGATCCTCGACAAGGAAAGCTAAAAAACATGACGCCGATCTCGTCGCATCTTCTCATTCTCGTGATCTCGTCGTCGCACCAGAAAACGATTGCAACTGAAAGAAAACAGAAACGGTCGACCCCACGAATGAACGCGCCGCCGTGGCGTGGCTGCCGGCGCTTTAAGCGGCGTGCTGGGCGAGAGAACGCCAGCCACAGACACGTAAAACCGGCGCCGAGGGCGGCGCGTCAAGAACACGTGCTCCGCGGCTTGCACCTTTGGTGTCGTGCTGGGGGTGCGGCCGCCGGGGTGACTTGCGCCACTGCGGACGCCACGGACATCAGTGCGCTGGACGGCACGGAAAGGGGCGGACGCCGCGGACACCAGTGCGCTGGACGGCACGGAAAGGTGCAGCCGCGGAGGGCGGCTGGCGCCACTCCGGACGCCGCGGACACCAGTGCGCTAGGCGACTGGGCGGCACGGGAAGGGGCGGACGCCGCGGACACCAGTGCGCTGGACGGCACGGAAAGGTGCGGCCGCGGAGGGCGGCTGGCGCCACTGCGGACGCCGCGGACACCAGTGCGCTGGGCGAGTGGGCGGCACGGGAAGGGGCGGCCGCGTGCTTACGGCGCGTCAAGAAGCCATAGATTGGCAAGAAACGAGGCGGCGCGCGGTCAAGGCGCAGTAGGCCGGGCTCAATTGATGTTGTCTCGTCCCAAAGCATGGCGCCGTCCAGTCCTACGCTGCCAGTCCCGTTGACAGCGAAGTGCGAGATGACGCGCAGCTACCCGGCGCGGCGAGAGTCGACACGCGCAGCGACCCCGCAAATCGAGCTTTGGCGAGCGTCTTCGGCATGGCTGCCGGCGCGTCGTAAAGCAACGTACTTGGCGGCAGAACGCCGGCGACAGACGCGTAAAACGCGTGGCGCGCGGCGCGTCAACATCACTTGGTCCGCAGCTCACACCTTTGGCTTTGGGCTTCTGCTGCGGGTGCGGCTGCCGCCGCAGCGACCGGGGTGGCTGGCCGCACTGTGGACGGCGTGGACATCACTGAGCTGGGCGGGACGGAAAGGATCGGCCGCGTGCCTACGGCGCGTCGACAAGCCATAGATGAGCAAGCAACAAGGAGGCGCAGACAACAGCGTGCTGGGCGGCACGGAAAGGGGCGGCGGCGTGCCTACGGCGCGTCAAGAAATCACTGAGGGCCAAGCAACAAGGCGGCGCGCGGGCGGAGGGGGGAGCACGGTACGTACAGAACGGAAACAAGAACAAGAAGAAAGGGCTCGTGGGTACCTGCCGATGATCGCCGCCTCCATTAGTCCAGCCTCGGCCGCCTCGGTTTGTGGGTGGGGAGGTTTCCCAGATCCAGGGGTGTGGAATTTGGTGAGCACGCCGTGATGCCGCCCGTTTCCTTTCGCTTTTGTTTGGAAGGGCATCCTCTTGTAGGCTGTAGCTGAAGCGGACGCGTCGCCATCGGCGACGCATACCTTTCACTCGATCCTCTGATTATTTTTATTTCGTCATCATATCCTGTCCTGTGCAAACAAAGACGCACGCTAGAAGTTGCAAACAGAACTGAAAAGAAGCTAGACACATGACATATTTCTAGACGGAGATCTACACGGCGGCGCCCGATGAAGCTAGACTCGAGGACGAAAAACCCTGAAACGCCAATCGCCGGAGCATATTCAACCGTCACCCAAAGGGAAGACACGAGCATTACGTTAATCCACAAAGTGAGCAACGCGAGGATGCTAAGGCTTAGCGATTCTGGTTTGAGCCGTCCGGCATTTTCTGCCACCAATTTTGGAGAGTGCGAGTAGGCCATTGTTGGCAAATGGCAATCAAAATCGTGGGGCTAAACCAAATCATTTTTTTAAGTTGTAGGCATACATTACATTATTTGTATTCACAACTAGAAAATACCTCGCGCGTTGCAGCGGGATCTTAAAAACAGCAATAAAAGCAAAGGCGCCTAAAATCGCTCCGATTCTGAAAATGCATGGTTTTGGAGATGCGCCCAGTAAACCGTAATGGAGAGAGTAATATAAAAAATGATATTTAATGCATGAAATGGAAAGAATTCTCGGAGTATGGACGATTTGATTAGTCACAATAGTCGAAAATATAAATTCAATTTATATGAAATGTCCGTATATTTAACCGCTAAAATTGATGAATTGTTCAAAATTGTAGGGCTAAATGAATTTTGAATAGCTTGCATGTATGGATGAATATCATTAATGAATATGAAATAAAATGAATAAATGAATGTCTCAAATAATGGATAATGTGGTGATGACGTGGATGGCTCAAATAGTGGATGATGTGTACACCTCGCATATAGAGATAGACAAATTTAATGCATGTTATTGGGGTTTTGTTTTATAAGAAGTATAGATAGCATGGATATAGAGTTGAGACGAATACAAGTAATAAAAACTAGGATAATACAAACGATCATACTACTGCATACTGTTATCACCGCAACTACCAAGCACCCACATTCTTCGCTGTTGCCGGAGGAGAAGAATACCAACAGTTGGTCCACATTTTGATATTGAAGAAACCCCTTGCCATAAGACGTTAACGAGCCCCGACAACCACCAATCCCGCAAGGTTAGATCTAGCCCGATAAAAAACATCGGCCGGAGAAGCCATCCGAGCCTTTCAACGTCGAATCCGGGACCAACTCCATCCCACCCTTTAACAGACAGCTGAATCCCCCACCGTTTTCCGCAGATCCGCAGCAGTTAATACCGCAACATTCCAAGAACACACCACCATGCCAAGACGCAAAGAATGAAACTGTTCCAACAGTTTGGACTCCACAAGCCTCTTGCCAGTGCTAGCAATACCTCCTACAAGAAGGAGCATGGGCTGAAATATCATTATTCCTACTTGCACAATCGGCATCAGCCCATCATGACGTCGACGGAGGAAACTCAAAAAACTAAAAAAAAAATTAGCCAGAAAACACACACGAACGAGAGCCAGAGCTCCCCTTGCCCTCGTGCCGCCAAGGCGGGGGGAAGGGGAGCGACGGATCGTCGAGGAGAAACGCCTGGAACTGCCTCCCGATCGCCTCAAAGCAGTTGGAGGGACACCCCAAATACGCATGTTGTAGCGGGAACAAACAAAGAGTTGACTCTATCAAGAAAAATGATTGGATTGTTATTGGCTTGGTGACTTCGACCTCATCTTTTGCTCTTATTTTGGCAAGGTCCAGTTTTTCGACTAAAATGGTGGTGAAGTACTGCAAGCCGAAACTGCGTGGGGTGCTTCCCCAATCGATGACGAGGACTTTGCAGGTGGTTCTATCTCTTATAGTATATTCAGTACATTTTTTTGACGACGAGCAAATGAAGGAAGAAGCGGCCAGTATATGAGTATTTGCTGAATTAAACCCCAAGCAAAAAAATAAAATCTTAGCAGATCATATTTGCGTGCCTCATTGCGTCCTCCGGCTGCCAGTCAAAAAACCCGTCATTGTCATTGAACGTCGCCGCCTGATCCGCTACCTAAAACATCCAAGGAATTGTTCCTGGTGACAACGTGAGCGTTTTGCTTAATGGAGTACTATAATTCGTTTTGCTAGAGACAAATGCAGGGCAGTGCTTACTTTGGCTGGGGAGGCCACGTTGGAGACAAGTACATGCCAGGACACATCGCTGGCGTCAGGTCAACAACAGTTGCGAGTTGGCGGTTTGGCTATACTTGCTGGGGAATTGCTCCGCGTTCCCACGGGACGGGCGATAGATGAACTTCACCGGTGACGAGCTCCGCCACCAGCCCCGCCCCTACCTACAGCCGATTCAGGAAATCAGAGAAATATTGGCGCGGGCAAGGATTTGGTGTAATAGAAACCGAGGAAATGTAGAGAGCTGAAGCAAGAAGCATCACCACCGACTTTCAATCCATAAAAGCTCAAACTGTATTCACACACACAATTTATCAAGGCGTGTATAATTAGCTGTATGGATTGTATGCTCCTCATATCCGTGTTTCTCTGGCTGAGAAAAAAGGTGATATGAGCCATGTTCTGTATTGCCTGCATCAATTTTTGTCTCGCTCCATTGAAGAAAGAAAACACCGGCACTTGGTTGCAACCATGTTTCGTGTGCAACGTCACTTAGTCACCTTTAATCTAAATGGTGAGCTTATCTCACACCACCACACTTGAAATAAATTTATCAACGTGACAGTCCCATGAGGAGCGAGCAGGACAACGGTGTGGCGGCAGAGGTCACAATAGGAGCTGCAACGACACCAACAACGTTTGCTTGACACAAGCGAACGGCGGCCATGGAGCAGAGACCACGGAGAGTTTAAGAAGGTAAGGTGAGAAGAGCAATCACACCATGAACATGTCCGCACATTCAGTAACGAGCACCGACGAAGCACATACTAGTAGTTGCTGCTACGGCGATAAAGTTCTAACGTCGAGCGGCGACGGTTGAAAGGAGACGATAGAAGTTGAAAAACACAAGTACACCAAGCATAGTGTAAACACATACAAGCGTACAATACAACATCTACTCGTATATGTGTGTTAGAACATAAAATTTACGACACAAAACTTATCGAAAACAGCGAGCGAGCACCACGGCCGCTACCCCGCTTGCCAACTCGCCGTGCGCATACCGCTCAACGACCCCGCACCGCGTGAAGCAAAACCGTCAGGGAGCGTCCACCAACCCCCCACCCCTTCAACGGTCGAGGGCCACCGCCACGACTGGATTCGTCGTCAGCTTTTTTGGCTAGGGTTTTGCTCGCCTCGCCCGCGCGAGCGACTCGGGAGGCCGAACCCACACCGCACGATATTCTAATTTGAGTGCTCCATAGTATATAGAGGGCTTCCTTTGGTTGAAAGAGGAGAAATATTAGGGGATTTTAGTGTGCATTTTGGTCCCCCCTCCTCAAAGGAAGATTTTCTCCTTCTCCTTTTGTAGTTTGGCAACGGGGGTGGAAACCCCTGACACACACAAAGAAAAGGAAGAACTAAGAAGGAAAATAGTAATTTCAAAATTATTTGCAGCTAAAAATGACGTACTTGTCTATCACTTTTTCATCGTGCACATACAAGGCAGATCAATCCCCTATCTAGGGTATGGAAAATAGACAATTTCACAGTTCGAGTAATAAAAGTTCCAGCAATTATTTAAAATACATTTCTGCACACCCCTGAGTCAAAGTAGTCGCAAAACTTCAAGTCTAAGTAGAGAGCAGATTTGCCTCCCGAGCTCACATGGTGCTGGTTGAGTACGAAATTTGAAAAAATAGAAAATAAATTTAAAAACTTCTGAAAAAATCGGAGACAGACATGTTAAAGTGTTCTATATACCTGCCAAGTTTTGTCAAGAAATGACTTTGTTTGTGCCCTCTGAGAAAAATACGAAATTGGTACTTACGAAAGACATTTCTAGATCTCATATTAGCCACTGATTTTGTCCTTTTTACACAGAGCACAAAAAGTGTCATTTCTTTACGAACTTTTGCACGTATGTAGGGAACTTTAACGTCTTTTTCTCTGATTTTTCCAGAATTATTTAGAGTGTTTTTCTATTTGTTTTGAATTTTGTACGCAATCAGGAGCTCGGGAGCAACTTTGAATTTCCGGTCCAAGCGCACTAGTAGAAAGATAGATTCATCTCCGGGTAGTAGCTAAATTTGTTTGGGCTGTAAATTCAGCCCATGTCACAATAAACCATGTTTTTTTCTCTTTTTTTATAAGACATATGGACCAATTTTGGATTTGAATTCTTTCTAGCACTTTAAGTACACGTGATAGTTGTGTACTTTTCTTTTTCCCGTCCACAACTGTGGTAGCCATATTTTTTACTTGAACTTGAGAGTACCCAAAACATCTCGGGTGCCATCGGGGCTACTCCAAGATACCTCCTGCTCCAACGGCATGTTTTGTCTAAAGCGGTCAAGCGGACTGATTGAACAAAAAGAAAAGAGTTCCAATCTAGCTCGTCGATGAAACGGCCACGCATAGTATATGCTACTTTCCTGGTAAGTATATCCAGATCAGTAGCGGAGCAAAAACATTTGGAAGCGGTGTGCATCCATTGTACCACAACATACACAATCATCTTCACGGGTACTCACAATAATAGAGTGTCCAGCATCAACTTTATCGGATACGTATTATGAGTGCCAACAACTCTTACGGACAAAAGAGAGGATCCCCGGCCATGTCGATGGCCGGCGCCGTCTGCATCCCCCGGACCACGGAGTTGGAGGTGGTGGCGCGAGAGCCTCCATTGCCGAGGCGCGGAGAGGCGTCGGGGTGATCCTCCATTTTTCGTGTATATTTTATGTTAAATCGAATTTGTTTGTGTAGATTACAAAGGTAGTAAGTGGAGCATTTTAAGTGAGCATAGCAAAGTTTAGTTAGTACCACGCGGGCCTTCCCGCGTGGGCAAGTTGTTACGCGCTTAGGGATGTAAACGGATCGGATTTTGGCTCTACCATATCCTTTACCATATTTTTTCATCGGATTCGGGGCGAAGCAGATAATAACCAGAGGCGGATATATATGGTGGCGGATTCAGAGCGAAAACAAAATTAATCGGATATATACGTGACATAAGTAAATTGTCAAACCATACAATCAGAATAATTGTTCGATAATATAGTAACTCCATAGTCTTGACAATGACTATTTAAGTGAGTTGTTGTTCTAACGGACGAACTTGACAACTCCAAATTATTCTATATTAGTTTAGATATTTCTGTACAAAATCAGATTATTTGGATTAAAACCATAGCTGTGCTATAATTCATATTATGTGCTATTTTACATTCTATATCATATATCATATTCGGGTGTCAAGTTCGGAATCGGATATCCTTATTCGTCAGATTCTATAAAACTGGTTATGGATTCGTCAAAACGGTTTCGAAATCGAATATGGTGCGGAAATTATCCTATTCGGCCGTTCATCCAGGAACAATGTTGTCAAAAGAAAAAGTATTATGCAGGAGAAAAATGAGAAGCGAGGCAGGCAACCAAATGGGTAAAAACGGTCCTGAACGGGGTCAAGCTTTCATGCCCACTTGCTGGCGTTGTTCTTGTTGCTCAAAAATGTGTTCCTAGCCAGCTACTCGTTCAGTCGTTCTTGTCTGAAAAGAAAAAAAGCTACTCGTTATCGAGGATGCACCGGCTAGCGATCTTTTTTTTTTGTAAGGATACAACTGGTGATTACAGCAAGTAGGCAGAAAATGACAGCACAAAGAAAGAAATTACACACAGGTCCTTCTGCATCGATGTCGCCGGAGAGGAGCAGGACGTGCCGATGACGCGCCGCCGCTGCATCTTCCCAGAAGCCTTGGAACGGAAGAAGCCCCCTAGCGGACGGGAAGTCGTCGATCCTCGAACCCCGAAGAGCCTCCATCCTCCTCCATCGGCAGCACCGCTTGCTTCACCACCATCTGCACCGAAAGCGTCAACTGGATCCGCCGCACGCAGATCCAGAGGGGGGAACCCCGCACACGGCGATCCCGCAGGACCACGAGCGCGAGGAAGGGGGCGGCGCTCCGCCGTGGAACTCCGAGAAGCTTCACCGCCGGAGAGGACGAGCACCACCTGCAAACTCAACACCGGCCACGCCACCACCTCCATGACGACGCCGGCTGGGGCCCATCTGCTAGCGATCGAGGTAAGCTGATTCGTTGAACAACTTTTGTCGAAGGCTTCAGGTTGGTCGCGCCAAAAAAACAGGTCGGATTGGCTGCAGCCGGCATCCATGTCGAATCGTCAGGTCGAATCCATGTCGCGTAGCCAATACAAGTTGCTCAACTGTAACAAAGAAGATAAAATCAGACTAGCTAGCTGGTAGATCAGCAAGCAGGTCGCGTATGCAAGTTATGTAGATCTGTTCAACTTCCCCCCTCGTAATGGCTTGTTTTTGTGTCTCCCGACTTCATCTCAGTTCCATGAAAAAAAAAATCTGTAGGGAAAAGAAAAGGTGTCTTATTATGCGTAAGCATCCTTTCCCCTGGCTTCATCAAAGTCGGGTCAACGAGAAATCTTTAACTAATGGTTATTATTGCTGAGCGGGTTTCACTGGAAACCCTTGTGAGATAACGAAAGCGTTCTGTCTAGCTTATACTTATATTGTTACCCGTATCTATCGCGGTGGGATGACTGGATCTTCGGCACCTTCGCAACCATTTTCATCAACGTCTGCATGCATGTGTGAATGCAGGGTATCCAGCCTAACCAAACCGATCGATGGAAACCTTACTCGACGTCTTGACGACGACCTTGGAGTGGTCTCCCGCGCGCGGTTCTTGACGACGAAGACGTACCTTGGGTGGAGCGGCCTGGCGATCGAGGTCGCGGCCGGGAGAATGTCGCCATCACGATCATCTCTGTACTTCCGTGGAAAAAATATGTATGCAAGGTTTTTTTGGCTAAATAAAAGGCAACTAGCTGCTTGTGTTCTTTGGTTTCAGGTACCGGCTGCCCAGATATATGATTTATCTACATTCTAATTTTGCACCTGGAGGCTGGTTGCCTCCTCCTCCTGTTGCCCACAATTTTCGAGCAACGCCCAAGGCCGTCTTCTGCTGGAACTAGACATGCTCCTACAGCAACAAGGCCGGCCAACTCCACCAGTTCCAGCAGCAACGAGGCCTTCTTCTGCTCCCGTACAACCATCTTCTTCAACTACATTACTTACATGATCGAGAGCAACATCAAGAGGAGCATGCATAGCTCCAAGAAGCACAAGTACTCCAGCACAACCTCCAAATGTTTCTGTTGGGAGACCACCAAGGAACAGAAGGTAGTACATGATAAATGGGTGCCTGACAGCAAGCAATATAGATAAGATAATCCTACAAGATATGAATAACTTGTGATCATTTATTATTTTCTGACGAACTTAAAAACTTGCTATTGTAATGGAACTATGTGTCTTATGAATTTGGTATGTAATGGTACTATGTGTGTGCTTCTGAACTTGGTGTGTAATGGTATTGTGAACTTTATTTATAGGTTTTATGAAATATCTTGTCTGAGCAGTTAATTTGTGCAATGATGTAAGCTTTTTTTTAATATTGATATTCGTTGGTGGTTTACTGGGACTAAAAGCCACAGTTGTGGTGGGTATTTGTCAAAATCATTAATTGAAGATAGTTCAGTTCAGAAAATAGTGCAGATAGTTCTGTTCAGAAAAATTCACACTGTCACTACACAACTAGGTCCATAGATAATTCCATAGAAGCTAATTAACTCAATTATCATAATGGAAAATGTCATAAAATATTGTTCACTACCATTGTAGAAGGATTACACAACAAGATCCATACAGAAGCCAGCAGACGTACTACTGGAATTTTCTTATTATCATAATTACATTAAAACACAACAAGTTCCAGACAAAGTATTACTGGAATTAAAATACAACATCTCATTCACCACAGCTTTCCTTGATCTTCTCCAATTTCGACTTGTTAACTTCTCCAGCCTTGAGCAAATCAACAGTGTAATATTCTAGTTTCTTGCTACTCCTCATTCAAATTATCCGTCTGCTTCTTGGTCTTTTGCCTTATGTTCCAGCCCGCTATCAGAAACTAATGGTACTTGATGCTCAATCATTTGATTGGTCAATTCTTTCTGCAAAGTGGTGTTTATTACTTCCACCTGCTACTTCTCTTGAACAAGCTTGTAAGCTACTCCCTCCGTTTTTTAATATAAGATGTTTTACCATTTGTCCACATGCACATGCATACAAATGTATGTAGACACATTTTAATGTGTATGTTCACTCATTTTATTGTGCATATAGACAACATGTAGAACACCTAAAACATCTTATATTAAAAAACGGAGGGAGTAATTGAGAATGAGCTCCTTCTATATCCTCTGTAACTATCAAATATTTTTCCTCTTCATACATCTGCCATAGCCTCACCAAACCTTGCTTAAGTGTATACCTGCACAATATTCTGTCACTGAATTAATATGCTAGATCCATGTCAAGCTTGAAATTTGTTTATACCTGCACAATATTCTGTCACTGAATCAATATGCTAGGTTCCATGTCAAGCTTCTCAACATACTACCCGTTCCTGTTTCTTGACTGCCTGGACAACTCCGGGTGGCACCCAATAATATGAAGTGTTTCAAGTGAGGAAGGCAGACCACACACCGGTAAAGATTGGAGGTCTGGGCAGTATGATATTCTCAGCACTTTGAGAGATGATAGGATCCTGAAGTTTGACGGAAATGATGTTGCAGTAACTTTAGGACATCTCTCGATCACCAGGTACTTCAGTGAATTAAAAGACTGCAATGATGACATAGACTGAAACAACTGGCAGTTGCGCACGGAAAACTCCGTGAGCATTGTGCAGAACCTAAGTTTTCCCGATGCTGGAAGAGATGTTACGTTAGGCAGGTCTATTATCTCCAACGAGGACAGACAAGGCAGAGCATGGAGAAAACTACTGAGGTTCTGGTCAGTAAAATTGCACCGACAAAGCTGCATCTTCTGTAGAGAAACAAAGGACCCTATTTCTTCAGTAGCAATGACTTCTTCAGCACCACTAATATTTAAGGCTGCAATGGCTTCTATGTGCTGTTTACTGAGTAACCCGTTGAAGTCGACAAACGTTGTGAATACATCCAGCTGGAGCTTCTCTGAACTTGAAGAAAAAGGGGCAAGCCTCATATATGGCATGAACCGTGTACGTTCAATGGTAACTTCACGAGTAGTTGGGGGGAAGGGAGGAATCTTGACTAATTCTGGACAATCCATTATAGCTAATCTTTCAAGGCATGGAAATGACTTTCTGTCTTCTATTCTAGACCAGTCATGCAACCTTGGGAAATCATCAAATTCCAGGAATCTTAGGGATGGAAATGCCACATCACCAGTGCCATAGAACTCATGTCCGATTCGGTCAACTGCGCACAGCTCCTTCATGTGTAAGTACCTGAGTGATCCCAAATTCCCCAATGGAGGAAGCTTGGCCAAACTCCTGCAATTTGTAAGGTGCAAGGAGCGCAGCTGCTGCAATGACTGTAGCCACCTGGGAATTTCGGTGCCACAGTACCTCCTAATATTTAGTACCTTTATGCCTTTGTGTGGCTGTAGGCCTTCAAGTACGTTTGGATCAGAAGGTGGGGGGTTATTTCTACTAGCAGAACTCCATTCCAAATTCAGAGAATGAAGATATGATTTCTTATCCAACTCAGCTTTACAGGCTTCTTCATAGCTTGAAACATTTTCTAGACCTTTTATTTTGAGTACCCCGCGGAGACCATTGATGTCTCTCAACTCTTCCACTTTACAGCCTTTCCTCTTCTCAACGTGGAGCTCAAGCGATCCCTGCAGGTTAGCTAGCCGACCAATAGCCACCAATCCTGCAGTATACTTTGTTTCAACAAGAAGGTGACGCAGATTGACTAGCATACTACTGCTTGCAGGAAGCTTATCTAGGGAACATTTTTCAGTGGAGCACAATGTTTGCAGATGCAGGAGCTTGCCAATCGACTCGGGAAGCCTCTGGATGGAACCATGGATAGATAGGTAACGGAGGTGCAATAATTCAACAATGCACTGGGGCAGCTCTTCTGATTTAAAACCACTGAGATCGAGAACACGCAGATGTTTTGACTTCTGAAGGAGACATTTTAAACTCACAGCAAAATCCTCTTCGGAGCAAATGGAGGAGGACGGAAGTGATGGCTCGATTAACAAGGTGCGCAGCTTTTCAAGCCCACAGAAGTTTGTAAGATCAGCTAGACTATTCACGGTGACCGACAGGTGGCGAACTGTTGATGGGATGTCACAGTTCATGCCATCCTCAATACGAAAGCAGTCCTCTGCAGTAACAGACTTTGCAAGATCATGGAGCAAGTCATGTAGAAAATAGTATGTCTTGTATCCAAGTTTGATTTCCTGGAAGAATGAGCGTGAAAGGAGCTGATCAAAATATTCTCTAGCTATGTCTTCCATCCTTCTCTCATCCCTGTCTGGTGGTTTAATAAAACCCTCGGCAATCCAAAGGCGGCACAAGTGTGCTGGATCAAACTTATAGTCCTTCTGAAATAAACTGCAATACGCGAAGCATCGCTTGAGGTGTACCGGCAGGTACTTATAGCTCAAGCATAGGACAGGGGAAATAGTGTCATCGTGTAATTCTGTTTCCACGATACTCACCCAGTGCGCTTTGCTCCTTGTAGCTCCTAGTATCCCTCCTACCACCTTGACAACCAAAGGTGATCCATTAATTTTTGCAGCAATTTGCCTCCCGATCAGCAGCAGATCTGGATGGACATCCTCACCATCACTCGGAAAAGCATATTCCTTAAGCAGCTCCCAGCAGTCGTCGCTAGTTAGCGGATTTACAGTGTACATCTGTGATGTACCCAGCATGTGAGGCATGTTGTTCATGCGAGAAGTCACCAGAATTCTGCTCCCAGTATCTGAAGACCGCAGAGCAGTGAGCATGTCCAGCCAGATTTCATCGGTGCTATTACATACACCATCAAGAATAATCAGATACCTCTTGGATGTAACGAATCGACGAAGCTCAGACTGAAGCATTTGAACATCCACCATCTTCTCAGCAGAGCAATCCCAAGCTGGTTGGGCCGACCTTAAGATTTCTTCCGTGAGCTCCATTTTGCTGGAAACACTGGAAACGGATACCCAACAAATGGCATCAAAATGCTGCTTGACTCTTGCATCGTTGGAGACCATCTGAGCGAGCGTGGTCTTCCCAATCCCTCCCATACCAACAAGGGAGACAACATCCTTGCCGCTTGGCTGGATGAGCATCTGTACGAGGTCATCCCTCTCTCTGTCGCGCCCAACCACCGTGTGAACCCTGCCCGAAACAGGCGGCGACGGCGGCGGCAGACTGGACGATGTGCCTGCACCATTGACCAGCAGACTGCCAAGCCTGCGAGTTTCCTCATTCACAACTTTGATGTCCCTCACGATCTTGTTTGAATTACCAAGCAGGCAGTTCCATTTAGACCTCACAGCGTGAAGCAGCTTCAACTGACGACCGAGAATCTTGGCGCGCGAGGCTAGCTTGGATTCAAGCCTGCGGTACTCTATCCTGTCTTGAATGTCTTCGATCAAGTATGCGGCGTCCCTGGCCTGCTGAGCCAGCGCCTCGTCTCCGGCGGAGAAAAACCGGATCTTGAGCATACATACCTTGAGAGCATCCAGCTCCGGGGCGGCGGCCTTCCAGCCGCGCAGGTCGCCGCGCGATTGGATCTTGGTGGCCAGTCGCTCAACGGCCAGAGAAACCGAGCGGACCAGCTCCGATGCCTCCACCAGCCGTGCAAGATCCACGCCGCCAGCTGACGATGCTTCGGCCATGAACTTCATTCTCTCGCTCTCGCTGCTTCTACTCTCACGCGTGTAGCTGGAAATCTAGGTGGTGGCGGGAAGGAAGATGTGCTGGTTGCTAAGATTTATACGTAGGAACGTCTGGATGTCTCCGCCATTGTCAAGTCAACCATGACCTTCACACGGAGACGTGTTCCCCTCGCATTCCGAGTCAAGCTATGAGCTTTCGTGTACATTTCCTCCTACTTACCGCCGCAAGCTAGCTATCCCCCGTATGTCGACTACTCTATTCTATGCCAGCTTGCCCAAGACAATCTCAAGCATCCGCATCATTCATACTTCTTTTCTGCGAAGATGAATTGGCAAATCACTCCTGTATTTCTTAGAAGAAATGTTCGATGTTACCCAGGCTTTAGATTGATATATAAGAAGTCATGACAGGCTTTAGATAGCTACAAATAACCCAAAAATAATACTCAGTGCTACTTTTCTTTTCAAACCGGGCTTCTCACACCTTTCCATATATTTATCTATCTATTATATACTAAAAGCAAAATGAGTTAGTTTTTCGAGCCACCACGTTAATCCACATACGTTAGAAATATATAATCCGTTGATTTTAGTCGTAGCGGTTGAGATTAAAAGCTGAAAACATTACGTGCAACTTTAATCTGGTACAAATAAGGTTTTTCACCACGTACAACAAAAATCGTGTCATGTTCTCTCAAAAGTAAAAACACATCACGTCTACGCTCGAGCGGATAGTATTTCGGATTTAACAAGAAACCGAATCTAGACGAGATATAAGTTGGTAGAGTCCGGGCCAAATACAACTGTACAAGAAGCTAACTCCTAACCATAACGGAAGCCTCCAGCCTGATCCGTGATGAAAAAAAATCAGGAAAACTGATCGATACGTAAACTAGCTCCAAACATTAGAAAAAAACTACACAGCTGATCGGTGCGTTAAGCTACTAGCTAAAACTTTTTTTAAGAAAAGTTGATCGCACCGAGCAGCTGATAACGCACTTACGTACGTGTTTTGTAGAGCAACATGTAGCCCAGTATTTTAAAAAATTGAACGATATTTTAAAGTTTCACAAAAATCCAACAAAAATCCTAAATGTAGGCAATGATGTTTTCTATCAATTCATAAAATTTCAACTCAAAATACAATATATTCTAGGCTGTGTAAATTGATCACACCGAGCAGCTGATAATGCACGTACGTACGTGTTTTGTAGAGCAACATGTAGCCCAGTATTTAAAAAAAACTGAAAACGATATTTTAAAGTTTCACAAAATTCCGACAGAACTCCTAAATGTAGGCAATGATGTTTTCTGTCAATTCATAAAATTTCAACTCAAAATACAATATATTCTAGGCTGTGTAAAAATGACAAAAGTGAATTCTGCAGTACCGAACGGTGCAAAAATTGAATCTATTTTTTGTTCGATTTTTCTTTTTTCTGTGGCTCAAAATACAAGGTGTTTCCGGCTGAAATTTTGCATATTGCTAGAATACATCATTATCAACATCTGGAATTATTTTCAGAATTTATGAAACATTAAATGTTGTTTTTAAGATTTTAAAAAAACATGCTACATGTAGCCCGGGCTCCCTTTCACCTTTTCATACACAAGAGCATGGTGGAAGCCTAGCAAGAGACATGTAGGAGAACTATACAAGTAACAGAGTGGCGTTTTGCCTCCCGGGAGCAAATGCTCCTGTTTTTAAAGTGCATTTTCAATGATTTTGAAATATATATAAAAGAACAGAATTTTCACGCATACATCCCGACATTCTATTTGTTCCCCAAGTACTCTCGCCGAAAAGGGCATTTTTGTGTCATCTATATAAAAGACAAGATCCAGTGTGAAAAAATCTTTCCAAATTTCAATGTTAGCGAAATAAAAAAGAATGAATGGGATCCAATTTTATATGTTGCGTGGATTAAATGTCGGGTCAATACGTTCCACAGTTGATTATGAATTTAAGTTCACAATATGGACAAAAAGAAACAAAAATTAGAAAATCTCACAATATAACTGAGCATATGTATGTCAGTATGTCAATGTGATGCGCCCCCTTTTATAGCCAACTCTAATAGATAGGTCATATACTTATTAATTATCACAACCATGCATCTTAATAATTTTGATTATTAGAATAAATTGAACGCGTAATGCAAAAACATAAAAGAAGTATATGCTCGAAATTCTCACAAATAACATTAAAACACTAATCAGGTACGTGCACCCTCTTTGTTAGTAGACCGCAAATGATAAATCTTCATAATAAAACATACATGAGATTTGCACCCTGTAAATCACCATAATTGAAAAAAATCATGATATCTTACAAACTCTACAAAAGGATCGATCAATTTAGTTTTTTGTTACTTACAAAGATGATATGGTGACGCACACTATTTCTCTATATAATTTTACGAATTTGATGTCAGACGGTAAAGTGGATGTGAGTTTTTGCCATGGAGTCGAGATCCATAATCTATTGGAACAATTACTGTCCAATTAAAGAGATAGATTGAGTGCAAGTATGTGCAAGGAGGACTCTCGGTGGTTTGTAATTAGGTATGTATGTGCATGTGTGAGAACTATGATACTGTTAGAAAATATCAATACCTTATCCGGAGGCAACACTTATAGGGTTGATCCTACAATCAATATGATTATAATTTTTTCTTTTATCTACAGATCATAGCAAATTTTAAATGAAAGCTACTTTGATTCTAACAATTCCGAATAATTAAGACACAATTATCAATATTGAATTGACACTATGAGCTAGCTAGCGAGTTGATTTTAATTAAATATACAAATGAAATACTCCTGCAGTTCGGATTCGCAAGCCGTCCTCAAATTTTGAGCCCAACTTTGACCATGGATTAAAAATACTATTATAAGTTATATGTCACAAAAAGTGAACCATTATATTTTTTTTGTAAGTAGCTTTGAATGATATGATCTTTTGACAGATAAATCATATTTTATTGGTTAATTATATGATGACAATTAGGCTCAAACCTTGAGCAGGCCCTACAAACAGGTATAAAAAGAGCATAAACATGCAAAAGAGACATGTGACTATTAGTGTGATAACTTTAGATATCAGAACGATCATTTTTTACAAAAATTAAAGATGTTTGGCGCACATGTGAAATTATATTCACATAATATCTTTGGTGGTCACTATAATGTTTTACCCCATTATATGACATAATGTTATTATACAATATACTAAAAAATAATAAGGACGATGCCCTCGCATTTGCGAGGGCCACCATGCTAGTTTTGCAAAAAAGTGAAACGATGGTGAACCCACACATGCGGTTTTGCAAAGGAAAAACATATAGGTACTGTCAAATCAGTCAACCACTGCCACGTGGCCTTGAATACAGCACTCAAACTCCTCTGGTGACCGATAGTGACCTTATCTTTAAAGTACATGAAAATTCAGTAACACAAATTATACTTTCTTGTTACCTTAAACTGTTCCGTAGAAAAATAGTACTCCATCCATTCCAAAATATAAGCCACGCTATTATTATGTTGTTATTTGGTGCTCGACTTTAACCACTAATATAGATTGAGAATGTAAATGTACCGTTGGATTTGTCTTGTAAAATTCTTACATTTCATATATCATAATACTAATATTGTTGTGGACATATTATAAATACAAATCATGATTAAATTTATATGTCGTTGACCAGCGAAATTTAATGATCTTATATTTAAGGACGGGGAAGTACACTTTTTTGTTACTCGCGGGCTCAAGTTGAACAAGTTTAGTCTTGTTGCGGGTCTAAGCGCTTTTCCTAATGACCTACTGCTGTCTCGAAATCTACTTGCCATGGTGGACCAATTATGTCAACACTTATGAAACTAATATGTTCTCTATGAATTCTATGTTGAAAGGAGAAACTTCATGGGGAACACAGACATGTACAACTCCATAACCGAGCGGTATGCTCAAAAGCAATCACAACCCAAGAAATAAAAATGTAAACTCCATAAAGCACTCTTCCTACCATATAGAAACACAATTAAATATATCTATACTTCTTATAAAGCAAAATCCCACTAAGTGTAATTAATATTTTTCTATCTCTACATGCAAACTATCCACATCATCCACTTTCTTAGCCAATCAATTGTCCATGTCATCTTCATTAATATTAATTAATCTTTACATGAAAACTCCACGTTATCCATTTCTTTAACCATCTAATTATCCACATCAATAATTTATAATACACACTCATTTCGTGTCGATTAAATTTAGTATCTCAACTATGACAAGTTCAATTTTGCATATTATTTAGAAAAATTATTATACCGTACCTATTATACATTTTTGTTTACACAATATAATTTATAAAGGGATTCCCGCTGCAACGCGCGGGGTATCTTTCTAGTTATATACTAAAAGCAATAGACGAGTGTCTAATAAGCCACCACATTAAGCCACATCATTTAAATTAATTTCAATAATTAAATTTAAAATATGTGGTTAGACTTAATGGAATGCTAACGTAACTCGTAACATTTTGACATTGACACGATAATACATTGTCCGCTTAAAAACCAACTGGAACTAGCTACCTTTAGATGCAAAAAAAAATAACATTTCCTAGAACGTGATAGCTATGAGCTGTGAATTCTTAAAGAAAAAAGCTAAATTGATCAGTAGCTACAACTATAGTCGCTGCCTTTCACAAACTCCATGAGGGAAGGCGTGAGAACAAGCCATCTTGGTCGACCTAACCCTAATCCTCTCCCGTCCCCGTGCGGCGGCGCCGCGCCGCATCGGGACGTCCCGGCCTACTCCCCTCGAGTCTCCCCGTCGAGCGCCCGTCTCTCCTGCCGCCGCCGCCGGGGCTGTGCATGGCGGCGGCGCCGGATCTCCTCGGTCGGCCATTCGTGTCTGAGGCGGCGGCGACCTCCCCTCGGCTCAACGGCGGCACTGCTGCGGGGTGGCGGCGGTCAGGCGGCTCCCGGAGCGCTGGCGGCGGCGGTCGGCGCGGAGTGACGGTGGCGGCAGGCGCTCTGGGCCCTTGCGGGCTCAGACTTGTCCTCGCAGATGCTGCTCCTCCTCGACCACGACAACTACGCGTGATGGTCCTACTGGGCTACGCTCGCAGCAAGAGGTAACCGGGGGCTTCGGCTCCGATATGGCGGCGGTGGCTTCCTCCTCCGCCGGAGAGGTCGCTTGGCTGGCTGCGGCCTGAGGCGCCTGGTGACGCCGGTTGCTTGGCACCATGGCGGTGTCGGCGGCCGGTCAGGCAGCGGCGGACTGGTTCCACACCGGTCAGTCTTGTCGGCTCAGATTGAATAAAGGTGGTAGTCCTGGTTCCTTCTCACACCAAGACGAAGATTTACTTCATGCAGATCTTCATTGATATGGCCGGATTGTCGACTTCCGGAAGGCTCCGCCGGCGAACTCCATTGGGCAAATCAAACCTGGAGATTGACGGATCGGGTGGGATTCGGACGCGCGCAGCCATGTTTTTTCTGACTGTTTGGTTTCAGAGGTAGCGTTGCGAAGCACTGTAGTCTGTTGCCATCATGGACTTGTCTTTTGTTCCATGATGAAGTCAGAGTGCGGAGAATGACATGAAAGCCGAGATTTGAGAACTAGCAATGGTGGTTCCAGTCTTGGTGGGAGGTGGGATTGGCTAGGTGATTCGTAACTTGGAGCAGCAGCAACGGCAAGAGGGGGCGACAACACATGAGAAGTTCATAGTCTAAACTTTCAGGGTGAAAACCCAAGGTCTGGACTTAATTGGTTGTGCCTGGCAATTGCCTTGGTGAAGGCATTGCTTTTGCGAGTGGACTTTCTTCAGGGTGAAAACCTATGATCTATGATCAGGGCGACGACGGCGCTTGAGCATTGTTCCCTTCTTGAAGACGTCGTTTTTGGAGTAGTTGGACTTCTGGTACTGTTTTGGTGGGGTTAGGTCTGCTGTCACAATGAATAGATCAATGTAACGGGACTTTCTTTTTTGTAATTTTTCTTTTTGTTCTGGGTTGTGTGCATCCGTGGCGCCGTTAGGGCAATGCGTTGTTGCAGAGTCTGGGTGTAATTGGTATCATCGCAATATTAATATATGCTCTTTATCTAAAAAAGCTACAACTGTAAAAGGAAAAACTTTCCTAAACGTGGGCAGGAGTTGATAGGATATGGAAATCGTAGGGAAAAAAAGCAATCGTCCGCATCATCCACAATTCTTTTATTCGAAGATGAAATGTCAAATCACTCATGTATTTCTTAGACGAAATGTTCATTGTTAACCCGGCTTTAGATTCATATAAAGTCATGACAGGCTTTAGATAGCTACAAATAACTCGAAAATAATACTCCGTACTACTTTTCTTTTAGACTGGGCTTCTCACCCCTTTCCATTTATTTTCAACAGAAATAACATGGTACGATACAAGTCTGGAAATAAATGGGGTGGAAGAGCTAGAAGCGAGCTGGGCCAACTGAACCAACTGAAGTCCGGTTGATCTCATCGACACGTCTTGTCTTCTGTTACACCGGGGTGAAATCTGAAAATCTGTCAAACCAACAAAACTCATTCGCACCAACACCAGAACCGGCAGGATATGAAGCACAACCAACAATCTAACATTAGATCGTTTCTAGCAGATGCAAGGAAAGCCTTACAAGCTTGACGGAGCCATATATAGGCGTAGCCCGTATTTTTTTTAAGGTGACATGTAAATCGACCTGGCTTTGCTGTATCTTGGGTTGAAAAAGTAGGTTTTAGGGATAGTGTGGAGAAAATTTGGAATGATCCAAGTATAAAAGGGCAAGGTATTGATAAATGGAAGAGAGATTTGGCCTCTTGAGAAAATATCTCAAGTGTTGGAATAAAAATCTGAATGTTGAATATAGGAAGAACAAAACCGAGATTTTACATAAACTTGATCATATAGACAAAATCTGTGAGAATATTGGTTTAACCGCTGCTATGAGGGAAGAACATAAAGATCTCAGAGGAAAAATTAATTTTCTTTTGTGACAAGAAGAATTAAAATAGAGACAAAGATGTAAAGATAAAGATAGAAAGGAAGGGGACCTTAATACTAGGTACGACCATGCTAAAGCCAATGGCAGGCAAAGGAAGAATAGGATTATATCGCTGGAACAAGAGGAGGGTGTAGTTGAAGGAGATGGTTGCCTTAAATGATTACATAACCAAATATTGTAAAGAAGTTTTTAGACATGCGGATGTATCCAGTATCAATATTGATGTTGAGAAGGAAAACGCTGTTGAACCCCTGGACGATTTCGTCATGCGTATCCTCAGCCTCCGCTGCGTGACGCGTCATGCAGCGTGGAAAGAAAAAACAGCCCCGCCTTAGAGCATCTTTAGTAGATACCGGATAAACCTCCGTCTAGAAAATAACTGTTTTTTTTTTGGGTTAGGGGCGAAAATTCTGCTAGACAAATGCCACATATGATACCTATTGTTACAAAATATCTGATCATTATCCTTTGGAGGCCAAAGATTATCCATGCTAGCTTCCTTGGATGCCAAGGAGCCGAACTCCTTGTTGGCCAAGACAAACTTGATCAGCTTGCTAGTTTCCTTGTATGCCAAGGAGTTGTACTCCTTGATGGCTAAGGAAAACGTGATCAGATTTTTGTGTGGGCTATATACCTAAACTGCCCATGATGTGAGGCTATAAATAGAAGAATTGAGAGAGAGCTAGCTACACACACCAACTTGGCAGATTTGTAGTACGTGGTACAAGATAATAAAGAGCTCACAGCTTCTCTCATACTTGTGGTGTCTTTCTTGTTGTGGTGATTGTGCCCTACGTATGTACTGATTGAAAAGCAAGTGCTGAACAATTCAGTTTCTTAACACCTATGATACCGTATCCGAAAAATTTATCAGGGACAGGATATTTTGTCTCTCGTGCTCTATCCATTAATTTTCAGAGGTGATTTTTCCTGTGAACGCGAAAGGTTGACATGAGGAAAATTTCACCCCAACCGTTGTTGACGGTCGTGAGAATCCGGACAACTTTTAACGTGATGACTCGATTCTGGCCAAATCTTGTCGACCATTCCTGGGAGCACGGCGTGGGTGACCCGGATCAGGCTCCTCGTCCACCTCGTGGAAGTAGTGGGCGTACGGGTAGGAGACCCCGGCGTTGTTGACGAGCACGCCGACGTCGAGGCCCCGGATGCTCTCCTTGAGTGCGTCTACCCCGACGGCGAGCCCCTCGCCGGCAAAGTCGAGGACGAACGTGTGGACCTCGGTCTTGGGGTGCTTGGCCCTGATTTCATCGGAGACCGTGGCAAGCTTGTCTGGGCTGCGGCCGATGAGCACGAGGCCGAGGCCAGATGCAGCGAGGCGTAAGGCGATGGCGCGGCCGATGCCGTCAGTGGAGCCCGTGATGAAAGCCCAGGGCCCGTAGCAGCGGCGTAGGGGCTTGCCGGGGCGGAGGAAGGCGGCGTAGACCCAGAGCGCGAGGAGCAGGGCGGCGTGCGCGGCGACTAGGAGGCCGACGGCGGCCAGGGCGAGCGCCCACCACGGCTGCACACGGAGGAACTCAACGTGGGCCATGGATGTGGCTGGGGTGGCGGGGGAGAGGAAGATGAGGGGAAGGGAAAAGATTTTAGGGTGTCGTTTACAGTATCTATTCTGTGAGATAAAAAATCCGTACCGTAAACTGTTTTCGGCTCAACTGGATAACAATTTTCCAGTATAACATTATCTGGTATCTGCTAGAGATACTCTTATCTCTTCATCTTTTCCTTTTTTTTCTCCACTGTTCGTCTCTCCTCTTCTATCCTCTTCTAGTCTTCTTCCTCACCAAGAGCACCATTAATTTTATCCACTGCAGCTTTCTCGCTCCTATGGCATCCACCTCCGCCCATGTTCCTCTCTCGCTCGATGTGCCGCCACCATCTTGTTCCCCCATCTCGCATCTCCTTATCCCCAATCTCTCACGTGGGAGTCGACGACGGCGACGACTGGGGGCTGCTGGTGCCGGTGCGAGCCGTGTGTTGGCGGTTCCATTGATTCCAGGTTCGCCGATGCTCGGGGGTGTTGCATGCAAGCAGTAGGCGGTGGTGCTCCCAGCGTCCAGCGGTTGTGCTACCGGCGGCAAGTGGCGTCATTGCCAACCTTGGGCAGCGCTGCTACCGGCGGCAAGAGGCGTTGCTACCAACCTTGGGCGGCGCTGCTACCGGCGGCAAGGCGTGGCTGCAACCGGCCAACGGTGGTGCTCCCAAGGGCCAGCATGTTGGATGTATGTCCGAGAGACAATAAATATACATCTGTTTCATGATTAATGTATTATGTTTTAATGCTATAACTTTTATGGTCTATAAATATGTGATTTATAGGGAAGCACATACGCACCTGTAGAAACATAATCAAACCCTTTTTACCTTTTGCCATGTCTCTGACAAACTCGTTAATATTGGATGACCTTACTTTCCAGTCATGGACACAGTTATGTGTCATTATTAATGAGAGCATATTGTTGTCTCAACAATATGACTGAGAAAACCCAAAATAAGATATACTACAAGATCAAAGTTTTTGTGTATATGGTATAGTCTTAGATTGTTCTACTTATTTATTCCTTAGACCATGAGAATTTATGGTTGTGTGTATTAGAGAGATTGCTTTGGCACAGTCAAACGTCACGGCCGTCACTGGGTGGCCATAACAGTTGTCGCTGGGTAATCTTGAAGATATGCATTTAATCATAGTAGTTCAAGAATGAGAATTGCTCCTCTAGATAATAGAGAGATACATCCTGGATCCACTCTAGTGGGGAGGTATCCATAGATAAGTCTTCGCAGACAAAGATCATGATATTGTATATCATGGGAATACTAGAACATGGGTAAAGAGTAATGGCATCTAACCGGTTACAAGGATAAAGTGACATAGTGAATGAAAGGTCTCATTCATGGTGATGTCATATATCTCGCCTCGGGTGATTGATGAGTATCGCGAAGTAATGGGAATATACTTAATAGTCAACAGGTTCAACAGAGTGTCTTTGTTGACGATAGCAGTCATTCAGTTCGTCCATGGATCTGACCCTGACCGGTGATTGGATAGACATTTCTAATTATAGCTACCCGTTATCGAACCTGTAGGGTCACACACTTAAGTCGTCATAGTCTGTTGTGTACGTTTGAGGTCTGGAGTAGAGGAAGAGTATCATTCGGTATGTTCCGACATGATAGAATTATGTTCAGAGATTTGATCAATGGAATATTGTGGTGGTATCAGATATCTATAGAAGGAAATAATTGTCCATTATATTTGTCAGCGGACACTGGGTGTCCCGGATCAAGTAAATATGTTTATATGATAAGTAATTAATTAGACAAAATATTAATTGATTAAATATTAATTTATTTAATTAATAAATAAAAAAGGGAAAATTATTTCAGTGCAAAGGCCAATAAAAGGAGGCTGCCACATGGGCCCAAGGGGCCCACATCGCACCGCACCACCACTTGGTGGTGGTGGGCCAAAACCGCATGGGGGGAGATCCCCCTTGGCCGAACCCTAGTGGGCCCTTGCGGCCCATGAGGGAGGCAACCAAGGCGGAGGAGGCCAAGGGCCACCAGTGTGGCTGGTGGGCCCCACTCGGGGCGGTGCAAGGAAAGGGGGAGGCGTTGGAGTTGGACTCCAACTCCCCCCTCCCCCATGGCGGCGGCTTGGGGTTGGGGTTCTACCCCTTCCCCAAGTCCCTCCACCCCTTGGGCCACCTATATAAACACACCAACCCCTCTCTATTTGGACACACAATTTAGAGACGGACTTAGAGGCTCTCCTGTCTAGAAGTTCTCTTCATCTAGATCTAATCTCTCTCTCCCTCTCCCATGTGTTGGGGTTCTCTCCACCTCACGTTCACCGGTAGCTCTTAACACTGGCACGGTGAAGTGCTATTGGACTCTAACGGACGTACGTGTGCGAGCTCTCAGAAGGGTGAAGCGTCCCAGACGTTTGACCCTCACTCTGCTGGATCAAGAAGGATGTACAAGGGATCGACAACATTCTCACCGCCAGGCTTGGCTGTGAGAATCTTTATCAGCCTTCATCAACATCGTCATCGACACCTGTTCCGCATCTTCGTGTCGGTAATGATACAATACTAATCCTGCTTATATCTTCATAGTTATTCCTGGTTGTTACGTAGGTCAGAAAATTTTAAATTCTTCTACGTAACCCAATACAACGGTGGTGCTAGACCGGCGTTGCTACCAGCCATGGGTAGCGGTGCTGAAAGCGACTATCGGCGATGCTCCCAAGGGACATTCCTGGTGCTACCGGGGCGGCTCGTGGAAAGCGGTTGTGCTACCAGCCTCGAGTGCTTGGCGGCTACCAGGGCGTGGTTGGAGGCGGTGCTATAGTGAGCTGTGGTGCTGCCCATTGTCGAGAGGTGGAGGCAGTGCCCTTGAATGACCAGTCGACCACCAGCGCCACCTTTGTGCTGCAAGCCGTCTATCTGGTGTGGGGCGAAGCGCACCGGCTGCCAGATATGGGGACAGGGCGGAGCGTGCCGGCTGCCGCAGACGGAGACGGGGGCGGGGCGGAGCGTGCCGGCTACCAGAGATGGAGGGTGTGTGTGTGGGGTGAGTGTGGTTAGGAAGTACAAGTGGGTTGGAAGCTGGATCAGACGGTTCTCCTGTCCCCATCGGACGGCTGCAGACCCGGGGGATCCAGGGATTTGATCCCCTAGGGGACGCTCATCAGTTCTTTTGTTAAAAGGTAGACTTATAATGGAAGGGTCTTATTTTACATGAAGCTTTGAATAGTATCCATGCCAATAAACAAAATTTGGTCCTTTTCTAAATTGATATTGAAAAGGCGTATGAGAAAATAAAATGGCATTTTGTTTGCAAAATGCTGCAATTAAAAGGCTTCTCGGATCCGTGGATTGATAGGATAATGATTAATGAGTATTATGAGAGGAGGACATGTTGCTATTAAGGTAAATGAAAAAAATAGATAAATATTTTGTCACTCACAAAGGGTTAAGAGAGGGAGATTCCTTATATATCACCCCTGCTGTTTGATTTGGCGGCTGACTCGTTGACCATTGTGATGGTAAATGCAAGAAACAATGGTTTAATTGCTGGGTTATTGGCGGAGGAAATAGAACGAGTGAATATGTTACAATATGCAGATTATATGATTTTTTATTACCAGATGCTATGGAGAGCGCAAAAAACCTGAAATTTGTCTTATGTGCTTTCGAACATATGTCGGGAATAAAAATCAATTTCCATAAAAGTGAGCTTTACTTATTTTGTGAAGCTGCTGAAAAATGTGAGAAATACATGATAATTTTTACTTGTCAATATGGTTCATTACCCATGAAATATTTTGGATATTCCTCTTAATAAAATAAGGATCAGGAACAAAGATTGGGCTCATGTAGTAAATAAATTTGAGAATAAGTCACCACCGGGGAAGTTAAGTCACCATTGACTTTCACAGCATATCTAGCCGATGTGATGCATCTCATAACTGAGGCAATCCAGCTAGCAGCAAAACCAAGCTTACTCAGACATCCATGGAGATATTCCCACTCAATACGATCGTAAGCTTTCATCATGTCTATCTTCGAAGCAAAGAAAGGGCTTTTGTTTTTCTAGCGCCGAACCGTCTATAGACACTCAAAACCTATGAGGGCACTATCTGTCATCAAACGGTCAGGGACAAAAGCACTCTGAAATTCGGACACAATGTCTGGCAACAGGGTCTTCAGTCTATTTGCCACCACTTTGGAGGCAATCTTGTACAAGACATTAGACAGACTTATAGGCCGAAAGTTGGATAGATGTTTCGCATGACCATAACCACTTGTACGAGTGGCGCAGGCTCACTCGTGGCCTCTTGGGTGACACGATGCCGATGCACGTTCTTTGCGCACAACCGCGTGTGGCCAACCGGCACCCACACCACCCCCTATCAGATGACGATAACCCACCGACGAGTCCGTCGATAACGAGGACCTCACCAGAATCAAGGGCGAGGAAAGATCTCAATCGAGTTGTCGCTGCCAAGTCAATCTGCTTGGAGAAGTTGAGTGCGAAGCGCTGACGTGTTCATTAGGCCTCGCTTGAGGCCGACCAGAGTGAGCGTGGGCTCTAGCGGGATGTAAAGAGAGACGGTGGGTATCGACGGAACTTAGAAAGAACTACCAAGATGGAGGTTATCCTATATATGACATATCCATGCATGTTCGAAATATGAATTTGTGTATTTTATTCTTGTTGGAATGGAAACAAAAACACTAAATTCTTGTTGACGCATACCTACGTGTTGGCACTCAATCAAGTAGTAGCGCTAGTACGTCACCGACTCCTCGGCTCATTTTGGTGGCAATATCTTCTTAGGCGCATGTCTCTCTCAGCACTCATGTTTTACCAATACAGATCTCAAGGCCGTTTTGCCAACCGCTGACATGAACGAAATCAAATATCATTGCGGGAAATTTTGATTTCACCATGCCGCGGGGGCGAGTGACAGCCGGAGGCCATTCTCCAGTGCCAGAGCTGATGCATGTCCCCAACTTTATTCAGCCCCAGCTATTTGAGCAGATAAAAAATGGTTTTTTCAGTAAGGCTCTAGGAAAACATTTAAATGGGCGGAAAAAAGTAAAGCGGTTGCATAGCCCATGACAGGGGAGACTTGGCAAACAAGGCCACATCATCTCCTCACTGTTAATAATGGATGACGGGAACATGTGTCCATGGCGTTTGCCAAGGGTAGAAGTTCGCTAAGTGATTTTTCGACTTTGCCTAGTGCCTCTCTCTTAACTGTTTTCTTTTCAATGGAACGATGTTCATAGCTCCGTGAACCCAACTATGGTCAAAACAAAGGAGCACTGGCTCCCTCCTGATCCAGGCTGGGTGAAGGTTAACACGGATGGAGCTTTTCATGACTCAACAGAGATGGGTGGAGCTGGGGTGGTCCTTTGAGATCATGATGGTGGCTTCCTCGGAGGCGCCAGCCATTTTTCCCCCACCTTATTGACGCTGAGGGTGCTGAGCTCCTTGCATGCTGACGGGGACTATACCTCGCTGCGGAATGTCAGGTTCAGAGGGTGGTTTTGGAAACCGATAGTGTAGGAGTGGCTACCAAACTGGGAACACGCTGCAAATGAAGCGGCGCATATCCTAGCGAAAGAAGGTTGTGATAGAAGACTGTGCAATGTGTGGCGTGGCACCACACCTATCTGCATTGGGCACCAGCTCGCTCTGGACTTAGAGCATCACTAGTAGTACCCTCAAACCCTCAAAGCAGTTTAAGGGTTGAGAATTGGCATTTTTTGGCACTTTTAAGGGTTGAAAAATAGGGGCAAAGACTAGACCCTCAAACCCAACCCTTATTACCGTTATAAGGGTTGGGTTTGAGGGGTCTAGTCTTTGCCTCAACCCCAACCTTTAAAACTGTCATTTGACATATCACAAATTTCATCACATTTCATCATTTGACATATCACAAATTTCATCACATTTGACATAAAACAATAATCATTCTAGTTATTATTACACCACCGAATAGTACTTTCAAGCACATAATAATCATTCAAGTTATTACAACAATGTTGGAGCAAATTACAATAATTGTTCGAATCAAATAGGACATAGAAAAGTAAAACAATGGTAGATCATGGGCCACGGCGCCGCCCATCCAACTGCCACTGGTGCTTTACTAGATCATCCCGGAGCCGACCATGAGTGTTTGCATCCTCAATCTCATGATGTGCTTGAAGAAAAGCTTGTACGCGACAAGGGTTTCTTTCCGGTTGCACACGTGTACCAACATTGTCATAGAAACAAGGCAGGTTTAACCCTCTCTCATCCTCTAGGATCATGTTGTGTAGAATCACACAACATTTCATGATGTTCACCAAGGTTTTTTTGTCCCAAAACCGAGCTGGACCCTGAACTATGGCAAACCTTGCTTGCAAAACACCGAAAGCTCTCTCAATATCCTTGCGGGCTGCCTCTTGTGCCTTGGTGAAATGAGCCTCTTTTTTGGTTAAGGGCACCCCATTTTTCTCCTTGATGGACTTCACAAGAGTTGCCCAATCGGGATAAATGCCATCGGTGAGATAGTATCCCATTGAGTACTCATTGTCCATGATTTTGTAGTTGCAAGTTGGAGCATCCCCAGAAATTAATCTTTTAAACAAAGGAGATATATTGAGCACATTGATATCTTTGAGTGTTCCCGGCAACCCAAAGAATGCATGCCAAATCCATGTGTCCTCCGATGCCATGGCCTCAAGCACAATGGTAGCATCACGACTTTTACCGCAATACATTCCGTGCCATGCCTTTGGGCAATTTTTCCATGTCCAATGCATGCAATCAAGACTACCAAGCATCCCGGCCATCCCCTTTTTTCATTACTTTCCATCAATCTCTTCGTATCTTCCTCGTTTGGTGTCCGAAGATACTTTTCACCGTACAACCGGATGACCAACTTTGCAAACCTACGGACGGACTCCGTGGTTGTATCTTGTCCAATGCGAAGATACTCGTCGGTATAGTCCTCGGGTATGCCATAGGCGAGTACCCGCATTGCCGCCGATATCTTTGGGTATCCACTAAACCCCATGATACCGGCGGCGGATCTACGACGCTTGAAGTAATCGGAGGCGGCCTCACAATCTGTGACAATCTTCACAAACAAATTACGACGCATTCGGTACCTTCTGCGGAAGAGGCGAGGAGGGCATGTCGGTACCTCCGCGAAGTAGTCTTGCATCAAATGCTCCTGTCCGAGAGCGCGGTTCCGGTAGATGGTGACTCGCCCCATCTTCGACCCTCTCCTCTGATCCATCAGCTTCACGCGGTCTTCAAACGCTTGCACGTCGACGAGGAGGCTCATCATCTCGACGTCGTCGTCTTGAAGCAACTCCTCAATGTCCGAATCGTCCGTTGACGACCAACCGGAACCATCGGACAACGACTCCATGTCGTCGTTGTTTACCTCCATCTACACATGTGAGTGCCAACAATGCCAACAATGAGTGCCAACAATAGTAAATTGTGAGTGCCAATGAATCAAAAATGAAAAAATGAAAAAACTCACCTGCGGGTCGTCGGGCGGCCGGGGAGCGGGGCGGGAGGCGGCCGGGGCGGCTGGGGGAGGAGGCGGCGTGGGCGGCCGGGGGAGGAGGCGGCGTGGGCGGCCGGGGCGCGGCGGCAGGGATCCGCGTGGGAGAGTGGAGACGGCCGGGGCGGCTGGGGAGGAGGCGGCGTGGGCGGCCGGGGGAGGAGGCGGCGTTGGCGGCTGGAGGAGGAGGTGCGGCGGCCGGGACCGGGGGAGGAGGCGGCGTGGGCGGCCGGGGCGCGGCGGCGGGGATTCGCGCGGGAGACGGCCGCGGCCGGGGGAGGAGGAGGCGCGGCGGCTGGGGGAGGAGGCGGCGGGGGGGCGGCCAGGGCCCGGGGCGCGCCAGCGGGACGCGGGGCCGACGGGGATGGCGGCGGGCGGCGGGCGGCGGCTCGGATCCTCGCGAGCGGGAGGTTGGGGAGGAGGAAAATTCCCTCCCGCGCGACGTCGGCAGCGAGTGCGGGTTGGGGATTTTTTCGCCCCCCAACCCCCACTTCTACATGTCCGCAGGGGGTTTGCAGGTTGGACCTCTAAATTTTTTTGAGGGTTTGAGGGTTAAAGGGTTCTAGTCTACGCGTCTTTTCCTCGCAAACTGTAAAAAAACGGTTATTTATAATGATTTGAGGATTTGAGGGTACTACTAGTGTTGCTCTTAGGCTTTTATTAGTATATCAGAGCTTGTAAATCTAAAAAAAACTGTTTTCTTTTCGACTTTGCCAAGTTTTTCAAAATGTCCGATAGAATACATTTTGAAAGGTCCTGGCACACGACAAACAAGCAGATTCTAGTAATAAAAAATTTCCTAGAGAGAAATTGCATGGAATAATTATGGAAATGAAAACTTTTTTATTGAAATATTTATGACTTTGTGAATTTCAAGTAAGATGTGAATGTCATGACCTTTTTTTGAATGAGGCAAAATACTTGCAATTTTCATTAATTAATAAAAAGTGGGTTTTGTCGGTTAATTAGAGGGTAACCGACCTAAAATCGAAATGTCATGACTTAGTTCTTTTTTCCTTAAAAATATTTGACTTGGCTAATTTTTGCTATTCACTATACAAATGCACTAGCCAATTATCCCAAAAATTTGAATTAATAGAAAGGGTTAGGCTTTATATTTTAAAATTCCCCCTCACGTCTAGGCTGTTGACGTACATGAAGACCCTCAAGCGTGGGATCGATGACAGATCGAAACTATTTTTAGATTTAACTAGCATGGTGGCACTCGCAAATGCGAGGGCATAATCTGTAGTTGATTAAAAGTATCCAAAAATTCAAATATACTTTCATTGATATCTCATTATGTTCAATTATGCGACAATTACAAATATTAACAACTATGGCAAATATTTTGGTAAGCAATATATCACATATGCGGGTAACATCTTTAGCTAACTGAAATTTATGGTCGATTAAAAGTGTCCAAATAATACAAATATGCTATCATTGATATCTCATTATTTTTAATTATGTGACAATTAAAAAAATAACAACTACGGCAAATATTTTGCTAAGCAATATATCACGTATGCGGGTAACATCTTTAGCAAACTGAAATTTGTGGTCAAATGATTATCATGCCAAATGTTGAAACACCCTTGTAAGTGATACTGGATATAATAAATTGAACTATAGTTTCTACAGTTGTTAGATCAGTACGCTAGATTTGTTATCATTGATACAAAAAAGTTGAACTAAGATAAACGATTTATCCTCCTTAATAGGTAGGTCACATTAAGTATTAGGAATTATCTTATTTTATTGTTTTTTCCTCTCATTTACTCACTCCATGTCACAATGTGCAACGCTCTACAAACATAAACATGGCAAATCTTTGGATATTATTCTTTATAGGAATATGCTGCTAAGGATAAATTATTTTGTTCTAGACATCTTTGTTAGCATATTTATACAACGGTAGTCAAAATTGAAGAAGTATGAATCTAAGTTCTCCGGACTCTTAACTTATTCAAATCTTCAATGATTGTACACACCTTAACACACAAAATGACTGCATGGCTTTAATAGAGTAGTTCAAGACTATTAATTTGTCATCACTTATTTTGACAATTGAAATGTCATTTGCTTTCATGTTGATTTTTTATCTGAATAAAAACACATACAATAGTCCAAATATATCTACTATACAAACCAAGAAATATCCGAGAAAACAATTCATAAGAGTTAATTATATTATTGGCACACCATGCTTACTGGATATGAAACATATCGAGCGGGAATCTATGGTGAGAAAAACTTGTGTGAATCATTAAGCCAAAATATTTTATAATGTAAGGGACATTCCCGTCGACAGTGTCTCGACTAATGTTGCATCATCGTCAATTTTGAAGGTTTGGCGCTTTGTATCTCATTAAATCAGAATATTCGCTCGGTGGAAAGACATTCACATCCGCGTGATAAGTGGTTACTCAGACTCGTGTTTATCATTAAGTCTGTAATTTTCTTAGTGTGACGGATGTTCCCGTTAATAGTGCGACAAAATGTTGTGATTTCATTAAGATTAGAATTCTACGACTCCGAGAGGCGTTTTGTGAGAAAGTTAGTCCGATGGCGGCTGAATAAAATTATCATTTATGTGCACTCAATAATAGAAATAATGTACCTAGTGCGACTAATGTTGTGATGTCATTAATTTTAAAATTTCACGACGATGACTAATGGCGTGACTTTATTTATTTTAAAATTCCACGACTCCAAACTTCAGCAGATGTTTTGTGAGTACTTTGATTAAATATGATGGTAGTCGAAACAACGTTCTCCCTTCGTTCACAACAACCGTGTGTTCTAAATTTAGTCAAAATCAAACATTATAAATTTTGACCAAATGTAATACCCTGATTTTCGAGTTGTTAATTAATTTGATTAAAATGCAATTAGCTCTAATTTATGCTAATCTCTTTTGTTTAGTTTAAACGTTATTTTTGTGTTTGCAATAGAAAAATAGTGGAGTCGATTGATCTGATTTGCGTGTGCATGTTCATTAGCTAGTAGTGCTTTTGCATGTCGATGGAGCTACCTAGAGTAGTAGTACTTTGATGCTTTGTAATCTAGCTGCTTGCATGTGCGTGCATAGTTGATCCGCACCATGCATGACGTTAGGGATTAGGCAAGCAAGAGTCAACGTGGCTCTGTGCTAGTGGATGAGTCACCTTCCAACGTGGAGATCTGCATGGAGGTCAACGTATGGGTCCTTGCCACGTGGGAGTGAGTGAGCCAATGAGAACAGCTCATTGCTTTCCTTAGCAGCGTCGAAGAGGCAACGCGGTCGACAGATATTTTAGCTGGAGGTCGGCACGTCGGCAGATATTTCTGCTCGGCTCAAGCGGCGAGCGGTGAGATATTTCCTTTCCAACGTCTTATAAATAGAGCAGCGCTTTGCTGCCGTTCTCTCCATCGATCGATCAAAGCCAGAGCAGAGGGCAGTAGCTAGCTGAGTAGCGACCGAGCTGAGAGAGGTGAGATTAGCCAGCGTATACTTTTGGAGGATCTGCAAATACACATAAGGAGGTGCTGCTGAATCAGAGAGAGATTACAAGGCGATGTCGGTGGTGGCATGCGGCGAGTGGCGGCCGGCGGAGTGCTGCCGATCATTCGTTGATGAGAGGCGAATCATCTGCTGTGGGGCGCTAGCATGAGATAGGCGGCGAATGGAGCGTCTGCGTATCATCTTGCTGGTGGTATTCTTTGGCTCTGGTCTGCTGGCGTATCCGCGTATGGATTGTGAGTTCATATGCCGGTTGTGGCTGATATCTGGAGCGATCGATCCTACGAAGTAGCTGGAGTATTTGAGAGCTATCACGTAGCTACCCGAGGCAAGCTTTTCTTACCACTCTCGTAGATTTTGTACGATATGCTTTGATTGATTGTGTGTGATACCCAGAGTGGTACGAGCTTTGTGTTGATATACGAGGCTAATGCACTGGTGTCGTTACGGTGATGGATCCGTATGAGCCACCGGTACGAACGGGATTAGCACGTATTTTCGACATGCAAATGAACTGAATGTTTTTATAAAGAAAACTTGGTGTTACGAAGGTGATCGTATTGTACCGGTCACAGTACAGGTATGGGACTGTCTGAGTTCTCCGTGAGGGGCGGCCCTTGAATGGAAAGTGTCGGTGATGGATCCGTAGGAACGACCGACATCGAGTAGGTCAAGGTGTTCGGTGTCTGAGCGGGTAAAAGGGCTCTGCTCGTTCTGGAGCCTGTGTGGCTCTGGGCGAGGCTGTTGATGTCGGAGTACCCCTCTTAAGAGTGTAAAAGCGTGAATATTCACCCCTGTGATTCCCGGGTAGGGAATCTCACTTTCATGTGTGGCACCATGTTTTTTTTAACCTGATTAAGAACTTAACCACACAATGGATTTACTTGTATTTTGAAAACCTAGTGTATTTTACAAAGTATATGAAAGTGTTTGAATTGTTTGCTGAGTACGACTTGTTTGTACTCACCCTTGCTCCCCTCTGTTTTTAGTTGCAGTATCAGAGTGCGCAGCGGAAGACGTGGTCATCCGAAGAGTAGGCTGGACCAGTTGGGTGGGACACGATAGAGAACTATTTTATAATTGTAAATGTAATAATCTTGTAAAATGAATAGATGAGCTGTTGAGATCCACTGTGCTGGTTTACGCCTGCTTCTCTACGCCTTGCGCGTGTATAGGCTTCAGGGTCTATAGCCGCGCGGCGGCTGTCATTCTACCGGGCCGGATATCGGGGCGTGACACCAAATATGTAGGGAAACCTAACATTTGAAATTAAAAACCCTGTATAGGATTTGTTTTCTTTTGCTTCTAGCTAGCACGTTCCAGGATGGTGTATATTGACGTCTAGCTTCGTACGGTCTGTTGGTGTACGTGTTCCTTTTTTTTTTTGCAGCTATCATACATCAGGTTGTACACACGTACCCTTTCGCCACCACATTACAACTTCTTTTTTTTTGCTTGAAGCTATCCTTCCAAAAAGGAAAACTCTACGGTGCATCAGGTCGTACTCCTTTGCCAACACATTACAGCATGTTTTTATTTCTTGGAAGTTGGAGCTATTTTTCAAAAGAAAAAAACTCTCGTGCACGGATAGGTTTTTAAACGGACACAGCTATGTACAATATAACGTGTTATCGTGTCAAACATGTTACTAATTACATTAAATCCTAACCACACATTTTAGATCGAACTATTAAAATTAATTTAGATGATGTGGATTGACGTGGTGGCTCTATTAGACATTCTTATTTTGCTTTTAGTATATACTCCCTCTGTATTTAAATATAAGACGTTTTAGACATTACACATGTTGACTACATACACACTAAAGTAAGTGAACATGTAAACTAGAACATGTCTAGATACATGTATATACATGTGAATCTAGACAAAAGTTAAAACGTCTTATAATTAAAAACGGAGAGAGTAATAGATAGTGTGTTGATCGGGTAATATTGAACAAATTCACAAAACAATTATCCCAAAAGTTCGAACCGATGAAAAAGGTTAGGTTTTATATTTGAACATGCACACATCCACCCGCTCCTCCAATTTTGTCTCTTCTAGACCACAAACCACGACATCTGATGGCCACTTGATAATTAGTATAATTTTTCGTCTGCAATTTTTTGTATCGACCCAACATTTCCATCGGTTGACTTTAGCTTGATTAGTTCTCCTGCGTTATCACCTCCTCTCTCAACATACCACCTACCCTTTCTCTCTCTCCCTCTCTCTCTACGGTGATGAGATCTCCATACATCAATCAATATACAGTAGTATTTGGGACGAGCTAATCTGGGTTGTGGTGAACCGGAACTGGTGATCTGTCGTCCTGCGGGATAATCCAGGCTACAATAATTTCGGCCCTGCCTCAGGCTCAATTGAACTCGCAGGTAGTACTAATACTAATTGAGCTCGCTAAATTTGTGGTAATAATTTTACTATCATTCATATCGTATCCTGTTTGCTAACTATAGCCAGCTGCTCGCTGATCGTAGATATTATCCTTTTCCCAACATTTATTCTTAGTTGCGTGTTCATTAGCAGGTGACTTGCATCATCCACCATGGTCGCAGTAGCAGAAATAACTATTATAGTTGTTGTGGTCGGATGGTTCCTGGTGCCTAACATCACCACGATCATGGAACATGCACGATCCTACGGAGCCAGCAAGTGCAAACAACTCAGCGGCCCCAAGAAGAATCTGAAAAAACTGGCGATAGATCTTGAGGCTATCAAGGGGATCCTCAAGCCTCTTAGTATGCGTGTTGTCAAGGACCAAGCCTTGCTCGACTGTCTGTGGAGTCTCGAGGAGGCCATTCATGACGCGGAGGAGATCTTGGACTTATTCGAGTCACATATGTTTGAGGTCGAGGTAGCTAAAAACCGCGGTGGTGCTAGCAGTAGCAGGCAACCATCAAATTTTCCATGGACTAGCTCCAGCAAAATCCCATCACTTGATCAGATCGAGAAAGTGCTCACGACTCTAGGAGGGCTTCGTGCCAGAGTGCCGGAACTCCAATTCAATTATGTACCTTCTTCCTCCTCAAGACAAGAGATGGGCCATGATCCAGTAAGGGATAGGGAGCTCTTCTTCGGGTACATTGAGGAGTATAGACAACTAGTTACCATGTTGCGGGACAGCAACAAGAAGAAGGTTATTGCCATCATAGGGCATGGTGGGATGGGGAAGACGGAGCTTGCTCGCCAGGCATTCCGTGACGTCAAAAGCGAGTTCAACCTCGTCCTCTGGGTGGCTGCCTACGGCAAGAATACTCAATTTAGTCTTCTGGCTGAGATTTGGATGTCTGCTGGCGGCAAGAAATCAGTGAGCGAGATGAACATTTCTGGCCTTCAGAATGAGCTCAGGGAACACTTAAAATCAAACAAGTGTCTGCTTGTGCTAGATGATGTATGGAGCTACGAGCAGTCGAAAGATGAGAAAGAAAGAAAGGATGCGCTGCAGTGCTTTAGTGATTACGTAAGTGAGGGTAGTCGAATTGTAATTACAACTCGATCCAAGATTTGTTCGACGACACTGAATGCTAATGAAATAATCGTCCTGGATGGAATCGAAGACGAAAAAATCTCACTTCTGCTCAAGGACACGGCGTTTGTTGGTGGCTCGCCATTGTCACCTATCGTGCAGGGACTGCTTGACGAACAGTTGCCGAAGCTCAAGGGATCCCCCTTGGCAGCAATAGAGATCGGCGAAGAACTGAAGGAACAGATGGGAGATCGCAAGCGATGCGGTATCTTACGTGACATCGAGAATCACATGGGCAGCGTGTACTCGGGTCATCTCTTCACCTATCACCACCTGCCGCCGCACCTTCAGCGTTGCTTCGCCTTCTGCAGCATATTCCCGTTCAAGTGGAGGTTCCAGCCTGAGAAGCTGACCAGGATGTGGATAGCTCTTGGTTTCGTCGAAGAAGATACCCAACCTCATCCGGCCGATCGGAAGAGAAGCATGGAAGATATCGCCAGAGGCTACTTTGACAGTCTTGTGGGTCGTTCATTGTTCCAACAAGAAGCCAGGGCTAACAAAGACAAACAAACTTACTACTTGATTCACGAGCACATACACTGGATGATACGCAGGGTCTCTGTCGACTATTGCGCCAGCATCTCTGCCGAGACTGGCCATAGCGCAGTCCCATCCAAGACAGTTCGCCATTTGTCGGTTACTAGCGGCTGTCTTGATCAGCTCAAGCAATACACCACAAGACTCAGCAAGCTCCGGACCTTGCTAGTCCTAAAAGATGATGTGGGTAGTGATCCAGCGCCCTTGATCAGTGTCATTGACAAAGATATACTCAAGTTATTCAAGGGTGTGAGAGTACTAGATCTGACCGAGACAGGAATAACTCAACTACCTGAAAACTTAGGAAAGCTGAAACATGTGAGGTACCTTGGTCTTCCTGGCACCATCACTAGTAATCACTGTGATCAAGTCACCAAGCTATTGTTTCTCCAGACATTTAGGGTTGGCGACAAAAGTGATGCTGAAAAAGAAGGACATAGCGTATCGGAGCTGGCCCGGATGAACTCTCTGAGAGGTACTTTGAGCATAAAGGGCCTCGATGCCCTCGCTAGCAAGAAAGAAGCTGAGGAGGCTTGCCTTGCAAACAAGGTTGATATCAATGTCCTAAAGCTTGAATGGGAGTCCCCGGTCGATCCTAGTGGAGGACCTGCTGCTGCTAACCTCGCCTTGGCAGTCCTCAAAGGTCTCGAACCTCCCAGGAATCTCCAAGTCTTGCGTATCACAAGGTACCATGGGGCGACTTCGCCGAAATGGTTGAGCGGCCTGAAGATGCTGACATGCCTATACATCAGAAACTGCAGGAATCTGCAGGACCTTCCTGCCGTGGGCGGGCTCCCATGTCTGGAGCTTTTGAGCATCAAGGAGCTGAGCTCAGTGAACAGAATCGGCAGCAGCTTCTGTTATGGTGGAGTGTTCCCGAGCCTGAAGCAGATCGTGCTCGAGGACATGCCAAACCTAGTGGCGTGGCATAATATGCCGAAACAAGCACTCCCTAAACTCAGCAAGGTCAGAATATTTGACTGCCCTTGCCTGTCCTCCCTGTCGGGCCTTAAATACGTAGTTCACCTCGACTTGCGCATCGAGCGGTGCACGGGTATCACACGGCTGAATCTGCCCGCAAATTTCAGCGACGGTCGCTCTACCTGCAAGATTGAGTAGTGTGTGTCCTGACTCCGCAGCCCTCATTTGCAAATTGAGGGTGGTTGTCAACTGTGCTCCATCTCCCTAACACGCTGAAAGACTTCATATTTGTTTTGTAAGAATTTATGTGTACGTGCACAGAATAATTTTCGGGTTGTAACTGTTGTACCACTTTGATACATATTTAAAGGAAAATTCACACACATGTGTGTAGAGATATAAACAAACTAGTGTTTCGGGTCCTATGTTCATATTCACATGTTATGTAAAATATATTTAAATATTTTTTTAAATGTCAAAAAATTCTAAACAAAAATCCAAATATACACCCGCATATTATATGTTCGCACACAAAGTTTCTGAAAAATTAATTCGTCTTTTTTACATAGGTCATAAAATCTTTTTGTGCGAACCTAGAATATGCAGGTGTATATCCGAAATTTTTGTTTATTTTTTAGATGTACCATATATAAGACATATTTTTTATTCTGTAAACAAACTTATATGTTTTTTATTTATTAAGAAAAAAATGAATATGTTGCACCATTTTCTTCTTATTTTCCCAGTGGGTTTAAAATAAGTTTTAGAAGCATATTATGCACATTACCCTCCTCGTATTTTTCAAGAAAGCTTATTGAAAAGTTACTCAAATAATATACAATTGTGAATAAGACAAAAGTTCTCATGATTTGTGCATGGGGAGTGTTAGGATTAGGTCCTAATCGTCTTAAGGGGTCGGCATATGTCGAAAGTGTAGTGCCCAAAGTGTTGTAACTTGGAAGGACGCGTCCATAGAATAGACCCCTCGTTGTAAAGGTGCCTGTTAGGCACGTCTCTGAAACAGACACCCTCAGATGGGGATACCAATTCCTGTATAAAAAGGCTTTGCCCAAAATCAGTGGAACAGAAGTTTCAAATCATTGTTTTACATCTCATTTCACTCTTAACACTATTTACATATTTACAACCATTTGGTAGAGACAGCAAGCGGGATCCCCCCACCCCCCAAAATACTTATAGCTCATTTTGTGTTTGTTAGATACAAGAAAATCATAAAATGAATTCTACGTGGGATTTTATTAGGATCCCGCTAGACACCTTTACCATTTGGCACCAAGATGGTTCCTATGCCCTGGCTGTTATAATTCAAATAATGCTCTGATCTCCTGTTGAACTTGCAGAGCGGTCTTTGGTTTCGGAGAGCTAGCTCGGCATATCCCCTTCAACGGAAAACGCCAGCGCCGTCTAGGATTTGCCTGCAGTGTGTCTAAGAGATTTGCATATTTTGCAACAATCAGAATCTCTATCTTGTCACGCAGTATCTTTTTTAGCTGTGTTCGAACCTTCCATTTCTTCTGTGCAAGACAGATTTTATCAAAATTTACCATAAAGTCAACCAACGAGGAATGGTGTGTCTCACCATCGAAATATCGCATAAGTGGAATCCAATATTTATCAAGGTAGTTCTCAATGTATTGCTCAATCTGTGAATCCAAATTGGGGGCTACTGCATGATTCCACTTATTTTGTTTCACAAAATAAGAGTTATTCAAGATGAATATGCACCTCTGTCCCTTGTTTAGGAATTTTTTTCTTGCACTTATCTTGAGCTTCCTTACCCAATAATCAAATATGTCAGAGCAAGGATCGGTATTGTAATCTCCAGAGTCAAGCAAGTGTTGCACCATGTCTCTGTTACGACTGAAAAATTCCAGGACTTCTAGTAGAACAACAGTTGCTGGATGAATGGTAGATTCAATGCTTCCATGGAGGGCATCTGTAGTCCCCCTGATTACCCTTTTTATAGCTAGCATCATCTTACGATAAATATGAGCAACCACATCGTCGACGGCGACGGAGTCGAGAGGCAAGTCCCTTATGTTGTATAGAACATCAACAATTGCATCAAACATAGTCAACATTTGCAAATTATGATCACCAGACCACTTTGCATTGCAGAACGAAACTGCTACCTCAACGAACTTCTGTAGAGATTGCCCGACGACCCCTAGAAAGCATTCCTTTTTTGCTTCATGACATAACTGCCAGTTCTGATCATCCAATTCAAGCCAGATCAAATGACTAAGACTGGCAGTAATCTTCGCCATCATGACAAAATTCCTAGTCGACGTGTTTGCCAATGCAGGAGGATTTGCAAAGGTTTTTGTGCTAGCTTGGAAAATCCATTGGTTCTCATTTACTTCAGACAATCTGTTTGGTAGACAAGATTAAAACATCAGAATGTAGTGCGAAGTACGCAAAAAGTTTCATTAATTAAATACGTTAATTAGAAAGTGATTATGGTGGTATTCTACTGGTAAAGTACTTGAAAAAAAAGCTTGGTGTAGTAGAAAACAAGACATGATAGGTTCTATATAGGAAAAATGATAGTTGATGACATAATAGCCGTTTTGAAATTCGGGTCATATATGGGAAAAGAGTTGCTGAACAGATGATAAAATTTTGAGTGTTTACAATGCTTAAACATGAGCTACAAAAAGACTATGTTGCTTCAGAGTACGGAATTAGTGGGTGTTAAATGTTAACATGGGTTAGGTAAATATTATTGGGATCAAACACCACCTAAAATAATTTATAACAGATTTGTAGCATATATCTGTGGCATGGGAGTGATCTATGAATGAGATCATCAAAGGCAAAAGTACCAAATAAAACCAAACAAGAAGTTGAAATTAATCAACTAATAGATGCATACCTGTAGATTCTACCAGATTCTGGAGGATGTCTGAACACTGTCCGCACCATTTCCACAGTATCCATTTCAGGCAAGCCTCGAGTCTTCTCTTGGACCTTCTGGATGAAGTCTGAGACAATGAGATTAGCATCCCCTGCTTCCAAAGAGTGCATAGGTGCATACCAACCGTAGATTATTTCATCGTCGCTACTGCTGAAGCTGCCCCCATCGGAGTCAGACAAGTAGGGTTGGAGTGGACTGATAGGAGGGATTTGGCGGTCGTTGTTTTCCATAGAGATGCGAATGGCCGTAATTGCTGCCTCCACCTGGTTGGCATCCAGTATGCCCTCGGGGCTGAGGGATTGTTCATGCTGAATCGGCTGAGGGTGGTTGGCATCCACTATGGTCTCAGTGCTGCCCTCATGGCTGAGGGATTGCTCCTGTTGAATCAGCTGACGGCTGAGGGATTGCTCTTGTTGAATCGGCTGAAGGTGGTTGGCATCCACTATGGTCTCAGTGCTGCCCTCGGGGCTGAGGGATTGCTCCTGTTGAATCGGCTGACGGCTGAGGGATTGCTCTTGTTGAATCGGCTGAGGGTGGTTGGCATCCACTACGGCTTCAGTGCTGCGGGGTTCCTCCTGTTGAATCGGCTGAGTTAGAATCGCCAGGATATCACTGACTAAACCATGAGGGATTTCCTGATCCCAACGGATTGGATGCCTCGTGTGCACGATAATGGCCAATGTGCACACAAGCCCAGCGGGGAGGTATTTGTAGTTCTCTGGGGAGCCGTAGGAAGGCGGTGGACCAATCCAGAGCCTGATGATCACAAAAGTTCCAAGCACAGTACAGATGTACAGGAGAATTGCAAACCAATCATACCCTGGGTCTTGTTGGTGTTTACGCGCCCTGCCGGCCAGATTACCGAGCACTTCCACAAGCTGATCCAGTGAACGGTCGTTATTTGCCGCCTTGAGCTCGAAGATCCTATTCTCCAACAAGTTCATGATCTCCACCGGGTCTTCGGTTTCATCTGTCAGCTCACGCAGAAGGTCGAGGCTGGTTTGGTCGTTCACGGAGCTGGTGCCAGCTCTATGGATGAAGCCCTTGATATCCGACAGATGTTGCGCCAGTTTCTGCAGCTTGTACCCTCTGACAGCAACCTTCATGAGCCTGCCGACGCAAGGCGATACAAACCACCACACCATTGACACCAGTGGTGAATCTAGGACGACAATGCAGAGTGGGTGTAAAATTATGAGACATTAAGTTAATGTCACATCAACAATGTAAATCTGGTTTCGTGAAATTCATATCAATTCATAAAATACATCATAAGTAACAGACAAAAACAGTAAAGCAGAAAACAATGAGGTACCTTTCTTGACACGAAGCACAATCAGACTCAGATATTGAAATATGCTCCATCTATCGAGTGAGCTGCACACCAAAAGCACCATAGTTAATGATATGATAGTAAGCTGACAATCACCATTGGCATTCAAAATATTCAAACATACCACTAAGGCACTACAATTATTGATTGTCCTTACTTTTCGAACCAAAGGCACTAATAGTCTTTGTTTAGGGAATGTACTGTAGGAATATTTGAAAGAACTAGCTTACAGTTGGGTGATCTGTGTTTGTTATAAAATGAGGAAGCAGCTTACTACTGTTGGAGTCACGCAATGAAAACTACAATGCAATTTCCTTTGCAGATCTAAAAACAATCTGGTAACTAAAATACATCAATATGTCAAGTGTATAGTGCATAATTGATCTGACACTGATTTGGTGGATATTGGGGGTAATATAGGCCCAATACTGATTTCGGGCAATTTACTTATGCTACGGTTCGCAAATATCACTGCAATTCACTTCTTTGTGGATCATCGCCCTGTAACCAAATGCAGCCTAGATTCTCATTGCCAAGTGGACTTCGGTGAGCCAACTTTAATATAATCCTCGTTACTGCCTCATGCCACGTAGTTAATACACCCGTCTGATCATTCTAAAAGAAATTGACGGCTTGATTTTTCTCAAACAATGTATAGAAAAATAAGCCAAGGTCGAAAAAAAAGGTAATCCACTGCTACATAATTAGCAAACACGCTTAAATAGGATAATTTGTAGAGGGATTAACTTAACAAATACATGAAATCTGAGACGGACACAACTATCCACAAAAGTTAAATAGTTGTCGACAAGCTAGGTCAAGATTCGTGCCTTCAATATCTTCTTGAACATTGCATTAACAAACTAGCCAACTAATAGTGATTGTTATGGTAATGCTCAAAATTGTAGTTAGATAAAGATGTGGATAATAAAAGACCAAAGAGTTGATTGTTTTTTATCTTCTAAATATTTGTAACATCTAAACAATGTATACATGGTGAGATGCTGAGTTGAGCAAACAAAAAAATATGCACACTGGGCAATAGAAAGTTTCAATGACGTTATATATAAATGAATGTTTAAATTATAGTATGTATGATATTATTTTACCAAAAGTAACATGTACATGTCCACTCAACATGTGACTTTTCTCAGAACTTCATTTGATACCGGAATATGTTTGTTATTTCTTTGCTAGCAACCACAAGCACTTCTCGTGTACCCTTCTTTAGGGTAACCCTTGGACACACAATAGGGCTAAAATGGTAAAGAAAGGCTGCCCATGAAAACAATATGCCGATAAACAAATCCCCTATACAAATAGAGGGAAGTAATTCGAAACCTAAATGTTCACAGAAAATTGCCAAACCTAGAAGTTCTTACACGTCTTTGTTGAACAAATTATCAACAAAGTTCTGATCCATGGACCACAGTTCAAGACAAAGCATAAGTACATATACTCTTGGCCCAAAAATGAAGATTAGACAAGGCTTTACGAGCCTACCTTTTAAGATCGCCCATCATTAACACGAACCACCTCATCACTATGACAGCTGCTTCTCCCACGGTGACCATGGTTGCACAGCCCACTTGGCACCTCACCTGACAATGAATGCATGATTCTGTAACGAAACCATTGAGAGTATACGGGCCATCGATGAAGCAGCAACAGTATTAATTGCAGGGGTGAGGAACATCTATTTGGCTACCTATAAAACCTAACAGATGTAAGTATTAGACCTGAAAATAAAGGAAATCAAGAAACAAAACGAACAGATTCAGGGTGTTTTTGATCTATTCCCTTGACAAAGAGGATGACTATTCACTGAAAGAGAAAACAGAAGGGGAGGCAAGGGGATCATGAAAGGTGACTAATAAGTAGACAATGATAAAGAGTGTGTTCAGTCATCAATGAACATCACAGAAATCTCTAACTAGTGCTTATGTGTTATTAGAACTCCATAGGAGAACATCTAAAGCAGGCCATGATATATCAAGTATGGACAACTATACATGAATAAAAATGTACAGAAAGTGGTAAAGTATACTTTAAAGACCCAACGAAGCTTATTATGCTTTCTCTTCTCCTTGGTGCTAACACATTAACCTCATAAAAAAACATTCGTGGATGATAGGGAGACTAAGAAATATGTCAAGGCAGCTGATTTGAAGAACATATAAACAAGAATATTAAATACCCTATTGTTTTATAATCAAGGATTGGTCTGTGAACAATTCATGACTGCTAGTCTGCTACTAATAAAAACATCACAACATAATGAGGTAGCTGATTTGTAGAACATATAAACAAGAATATTAAATACCTATTGTTTCATAATGAAGCATTGGTCCCTAAACAATTCTTGACTGCTACTAATAAAAACATCACAACATGATCTTGATCTGCTACTGGTAAAAACATCGCAACTTGAGATATGACTAGGAAAACTAACCTCGTTGCAGCAATAATAGATCTGAGGCCCGGAAGACCAGGAACCACGGCAGCAACCTGCTCACAAGGCAAACAGCAGGGCCAGTGACATCAGTGTTGGAGCCGCGAATTGGACATTGTTTGAGTATGTTGTGTGTGTTGGTGGTGGTGGGGGGGTGGGGAATGACATGTAAGATAGAAATGGATCCATTCAAGCAAATTATAGCACTTTTACGTACGTGAGACATGCCCGTGCCTCAATATTTAGAGGCTAATTGATCGAAGTGACAGCATCAATTACAACTATATTTTAAGCCATAAATTAAACTCATATTTTAAGCCTCAATTACAACTATATTGTCTTTGTAAATTAAAGTGTTGAACGAAAGCATAACTTTGTTCATTATATGCACATCCTTAACAATTACTCGAAATGGTTGACACAGACTTGTCTAAATATGAATGTCAATACACACTAATATATGTCTAGATACATCGGTATCTAGACAAATTTGTGTCAATCATTTCCAGTCGGCGGGAGTATGTACAATCTAATATGAAATTAAAGAAGTATCTATCTTGTATATATAACATACAGTAGATAATAAGTTTAAACAAGAAATTTGAAGCACAAGGCTAGCATTTAGCAACAATGTTGATTACTTTTCTTGGGTCAAACAGCCAGGGCAGGCGTTGGTGACACTTTATAAGACCTAATATGTAATAAATTAATCTACTAAAGTGTACTAATTAGCTGGAGTACTAGATTGTATAGAGAAGTGTTAGTTCATACGTTTCTAAATGTAAGATGTTTTTAGCTTTTTTTTCCAGATTCAAATGTATCTACATGTATTTAGACATGTTTTAGTGTGTTCACCAATTCTGGTCCGCACCTAGTCAACATGTAACATCTTATATTAGGAAAGGAGGGAGTAGCTACTCTGCTACTAGTGGTAGCACGTGTATATCGATGTACCTTAGGAACATAGAGTTTCATCAGGTAAACTGGAGGAGTTGACCAAACAGAGCAGCGTCCAGCCCGGATCTTGTTTGGTTCGGCGCCCGGCGCCCGGCAGCCCGCGATCGCGAGCAACCAGCCACCGAGCAGCGCAAGCCCTAGCATACTGGCGGCGAGATCAAGAGATCCGGTCCCAGCGCTAGGAGCCCGTCGGAAAAAAGGGGGCAGAAGAAAGGCAAAAACCTTCCTGCCTACCACGATGGATTGTAAATACAGGAAGATGGCTACTAATTAAGAACTACTCATCTAGGGCCACTAAGTACTAGGCTGCAAACCAACAGATACGGAGCGAGATGTGGTGTTCGGCCGGGAAGAGGAGAAGATCATCTGTGAAAGAAGGACGGCGTGGGATCTCGGAGAAGAGCCTTACCTCAAACAGGGAACCGGGTCGCCGGCGGCCGCTACTCCTCGCGTGGTGTTGCTGCAGGTGAGGCAGAGGCCGCCCAGGGGAAGACGCTGACCTGTAGCGCCGGCGCGGATTCGGGACGATGACGCGGAGGAAGAGTGGGGATGTGGAGCAACTGCTTGCTGATTGCTCAAGGGGGATAAGAAAGACAGACAGCCAGCCAGGTCGGTCGTGACTCATGCTCTGCTAGTGCTAGTGCTGCTGGGTAGTTTTTTCTGTTCCGCATTCTATTCTACTATACTTATATATAAAAGACAGAAGAATTGCTGCCCTTTCCAGCCCTCCACGTCGCGGCCAAACCACAGCCGTCCGATCTGCGCGATGGATGGCCCTGATGAAGCCACATCCACTACCGCGCCCCCGGCACTGTTCATCGCCTATTTTTGTCCAATGAGAGCACGCCACGTCGCCCGGTCACGCGCCGGTCGCGCCCGTTCCAGCCGGTCGCCGCGAACTTTTCAAAAAGCCCCCGCGGAAGGACCTGTCTGTGATGGTGGGAGGACTAAAACGCAAATAAAAAACTCCAGGGACCTTCCTGAAAAAAAACGCCACAGCCCCCTGCCTCCTCTCTCCCGCGACGCCGAGATCGCCGCCGCCGCCGCCGCGCATCGCGGCCGGTCCACGCCTCCCGGCCAAATACACGGCCACTGCGAGCTCTGCCGCCTCCGCCTCTCCGTCCTCACCGGAGATCAGCTGCTGGGACGCCCTAATCTCGCCGGAATCGCGGCCGTCATGCTCGCTGTCCTCCGCCACGTCTGCGGCTCTCCGGCGACGCTCCGGCGACCCAGAAGGGGCGGCGCCGCCACCTTCTGGCAGCCCGTGTCGAGGCGCGTCGAAAGCGTCGATCAGCGCGGCCCAGAACGCAGTGCAGCAGCCGCGCCGTCGCCGGCGGATCCGCGGCCAGATCCGTCCGCGCCATTGCTGACGTCAGTGCGACATCAGCGTGGGCCCCACCTGTCAGCGAGTGTGGAATTTCGGAAAATGATTGGAAAATAGAAAAACCCTGACAGGTGGGCCCGGTTTATTATATAAAATCCAGAAAAACATTAAATTTGCAAAAAACAATATCTTTTCACTGGTTTTTCAGAAAAATATAAATTATATATCAAAATGTTCATAAAAATAAATCTAATTTGTTTGTGTTAAAATCCATACATTTTGGAACATTCCAATTTGAAAAATATTTGGAAACAACGTAAAGCCATTATGTATTTATAAATTTTAATTAATCAACTTAATTTCGCTGTTTCGTTAGGAAAATATGAAACAAATATATAAACACGAAAAAAAATATTAATGCGAAAATGTTTTATAAATATTTAAACAATAACTACAACATTATTTCGAACCTATAGATATGAAAAAACAATAATTCAAAATACGATCAAATTTCAATTTTGCATATACTAAAATCGTTTGTTCCTACAAAATTCAAAAATTTAACAAACTAAAAAAACAAATTTACATACAAATAAGTTACCAATTTTAACAAATTCCAAAAACTAAACAATTTACACATGTATTTTTTTAAAAAATTCAACGGTTCCAGATCTGAACAACTTTTGAATATGGACATTTCAAAAATTTGAACAACTTCACAATCTAGACAATTTTTGAATTTCAACAATTTTACGATCGAACAATTCAAAATTACCCCACGGGCGCAAAGCAAAAAAAAAATGTTGACATTTTTTCGGAAATAATAGCAAACAATTCTAAATATAATTTTGCAATGATTCTAAATAATGCAAACTAACAATTTGAAAATGCCCCATTTTTTTTGGAAAATAGTCCAAAAAAAAAGAAAACAATCCAACAAAAATGTGGACATTTCTTTCTGAATAATTGTAAGTAGTTCTAAATATGATTTTTGCAATAATTCAAAATAATGCAAACTAATAATTTAAAAAATGCCCCCATTTTTTTTAAAATAATCCAACCTATCCATATGATTTTGAAGTAATTCTAAATAATGCAAACCATCACTTTTAAACATGTTCATACAAAAAAATTACAAATATATCAACGGGATCACATCAAATTACATATGCAGGACCAAAATTTAAATTTCAACTTTCCACATCGTTTCTAATATAAATTCCAAATTTCCATATCGTTTCTAAATGAATTTCAACACTTTTACGATTAAAAAAAATCAAAAAAATTGCCCACGGGTGCGGCGAAGGCCGCGCTTACTCCTCTAGTAGAAGAAGAACACCTGTCCTTTGCTGATGAAAGCCGCGTCACCAGCAGGAATATCCCTAAATTCAAAAAACAAAAGGCAAGAATATCCCTGGAATCTTCGGAAGGATGGTGTGTGAACAGCTCGGAATTCTACCGCAAAGAAGTTTTCGGCGAGCCACCATCCCTTCATAATAACTACGCACCCAATTGTTTTGCACTGAATTTTGTTGCGGGGCTAAAGGTAAACAAATGATTATCTATCCGAAAGGAAAATGCAATTTTTCTCTAGTCGAACGGTCGCATTAACCTTCCGTGGTCCTCTCAGTTCTCACTTCTCGGCGTGTCATCTTCTCCATCTCCCTTTGCCCCTCCCAACTCTCTTTCTATGGAACCCGTTCAGAGCATCTTCAGCAGCTCATCTAGCGATACATTACCTCTATATATAAAGGACGAAGAGATTCTCGCCCTCTCCGCAATCCATTTACTGTTCGTAACTGTAGCATCTACAGTTATGAACAGTAAAGCGATCTCCGCCGTTGCTCCACGATCCACCGGCCCACAATACATCCTCGTGACTATTTTACAAAAACCTCCCTCACAATCCAAAAATTGGCTCCGCAACCCACAATTTCACGACACAAAGGACCTAACTGAAATTCACGTGAACCTGAAGGACCTATCTGAAAAACCATCGGCAAATCCCCCCTCCCCTCTCTCTTTCCCGCGCGGCGCCGGAGTTCGCTGGCGACGCCGACGCGCCGCCACGCCGGTACGCGCCTTCCCGCTCGAATCTATGCACACGGCCGCCTCCGCCGTCGCGCGCTCTCTCTCCTCGACCACTCTCGCGTGCCGGAACGACACGACCTCGCCGGAATCGCTGCTGCCGACCTCGCAGGCCACCACCGCTTCCGCTCGCCACCGCCGCCGCTCCGTCGACCTAGAAGTGGCGGCGCCGCCACCTGCGGCCACCCCGCATCGAGCCGCATCCGATGCGCTCGCTCGCTCGACCGTCCCGGAATGCTCCGCTCTGGCTCCGGCGAGGTCGCCGCCGCCGCGGCAGGGCACACCCGCTGGTTTTTTTTTTTACGCCAGCGTGACATCTCCTCGGGCCTAGGCTAGAAATTGGGTCGCCTAGGTGGGCTGGGCTGCTGCGCAGCTCGGCCAGCCCTTCCTTTTTCCCCTCCCTGTTTTATTTCCCTATTTTCCAAACTTTTTGTAATTTTTCAAATATAACTCCAAACAAATTTTAGACCAAGTTCTAACAAATAGTAAAAATCAAAATAGTCAATCCACATACTTTAGAACCTTTCCCAAAAAATTCCAAAACTTCAAAATTTAAAATTACACATGAACGCTCATTTGACACCTTTGCGTCAATTCAAAAAAGATGGATTCCACTGTTTTCTTCTAGACACAAATAAAATCCACAGCAATAAAATCAGCAAAATCATCTAATAAGATACGCCCACTAAAATAATTTTGTACAAACCATCTTATTTACATAGAGTTTGCTACATTACATTATTTAAATACAACTACCCATTTGTATCATGGCCTTCAAAATATATCAAATTAAGAATACCTCAAATGTAAATATTGAGAAATATCTGCTTTAAACTTATTTTCCAAACAAACATATTTGAATCCGAAACCAAATTCTAAAATAGAACATACTTTACATAATTTAAAACACTTTGTACATATTGTTTTATGATATTTAAACAATTTCCAACAACTGCTAAACGTTGCAAAATCCGTAACTTTGACTACATCCACCAACAAAATATGAAAAATACATCGAACTGATCACACAAAAAAATGCTGACTATTTACGGCATATATTCAAATTTAAACATCGGACATTCCAAACTTCTAAAGGTCTCCCAAATACGATCATTCCAAAAAATGCCAAAACAAATCGAACCTGCAAAAACTTCCTAACTTGAATAAATATCGAAAACTAAACCATTTTAAACCACAAACTTTCTTTGCATCTCATAATTTCCAAATCTACGCACTTCTGAAATGTGGACATTTTCCAAAATTCAATTTCACCACAATAACACGGAATACAAATTTGAATACTTCAAAATTTTATATGCCCTTCAAATCTACCCATTTTACTAACGTGAACAGAATTCAGTTCTAAATAACTTTCCAATTCGAATAATTCTCGAAATCTAAAACTATTTCCAAGCATACCCTCCCTTTGCATTCCAGCAATTCTCAAATCTATACAATGTTTAAATGTCAGCACTTCCAAATTTGAATTTTCCCACACGGGTGCGGCGTGTCGCCGCACCAATTTCAACTAGTCATCATTCAATCCTCGTACGTGTTGAAATTTTGTAGGTTTTTGCACATGGTCCAATTAAATTTTGAAAATTTCATGACCTATTTACATGGTTGGTATGGAGACTAAAATTTAGTCTCATACTGCTAGTTAAGAGAGAGCTGCACCACTTTATATAGTGTAGTGTTGTGCTACTTGGTAAACATCTGAGAATAGAAGGCTCTCTCTCGTGCACACTCCTCCTACTCTGTCGTCGCTCGTCTCGTCACGCCGTGGGTTGCGGGAATGAGCCTATGCTTATATTTTTGCAGTCCGCGAAATTTATTGAGTCACAGATTAATAATTAACGGACGTGTTAATTATTTTGCTGTTTCCGATTCTTTTGGATCGGGGAAACGTTACCGACTCGATCGTGGGTTGCGGCCAATGTCCTACCTGGCCCGCTCTATATATGCAGAGGAAAACCCTAGCCACTACATACGACACACATGGTCGCTCGCCGCCCTAATTCCAGAACCTTACGTCACCGTATTCCAAGTCTTCTCCATCCCGTCTTCCGGCGTGCACCAGTTGAAGGGACAGTAGGCCTCCGAAACCCCGCCTCTTGTGATCCTGTATGGAAAAGGGGCGATCAACTTTTTGGGGAGCACACTCGCGCGACTACTGGCTTCGATTTCTTCCCAACGATGACTTCTTCCCCGACATCGCCAATCTCTTCATCGACGACATGGGCGACGCCAACGATTCTGCTGCTGCTGCCGGCGCTGCACCGTACGTGTTCTTGATCTTCCTGCTTGATATTCTGCTAGTTTCTGCTTATAGTAGTTGCCTTAAATTTGACCTGTTTATCTATTGCTTTAGTAGACCGCAAGATTAGTTTAATTCTGGTTATTCTAGTCATAATCTGTTTACCGTTTTCGTGGATTAAATCTACTGCTAAATTGCTTATTTTTCAACAATCCAAAAACCTAATTATAGGCAATTTGGATCGCCTGACTTTCTCGCGTCAACGAAGTTGTTTCCTTTCAAAGGGGTGATTTACAAGCGGTGGCGCATGAGAGCAGTTTATTGGTTTCAGAACAGTAACTGCTATGCCGCCACCAAAGGCAAGTCTGAGGGCGAGCTTACTGCTGAACAACAGGAGTTTTTGAGAAGCTCGATACTCTTTTCAAGAGTTCCCTTCTGAGTGTTCTTGACGATTCCATTGTGGATTTGTATATGCCGTTTGACACCGGCAAGGACATGTGGGATGTGCTCGAGGCCAAATTTGGGGCCTCGGATGCTGGTAGCGAGTTGTACGTCATGGAGCAATTCTATGACTACAAGATGACTGATGAGCGTTATGTTGTACAACAGGCTCATGAGATACAGTCGCTCGCTAAAGAATTTGAGCACTTTAAGTGTAATTTACCGGACAAGTTTATTGCCGGTGGAGCAACTTTGCTACTTATCTAAAACACAAGAGACAAGAGTTTTCCGTATTGGATCTCATTGGGTCGTTTGATGTAGAAGAGAAGGCGAGAGTGAAGGATACACGTGCTCGAGTTGCCGAGACTGATTCTATTGCCAATATGGTACAGAAAAAGAATTACCAGCAGCCCCACAAGGCCAAATTTAATAAGAGCAACTCTGGGGGTAAAGGCAAGTCTGATGGACGGTTCAAGCCGTCACAGCCTACCAACTTCAAGAAGAACGATGATAAACCAATGAAGGGATCATGCCATGTCTACGGTGATCCGAATTATTGGGCACCTTGCTGTCTCAACCGCCATGAGCTGCACAGATCTGAGAACAACGGCAAGACTACCAATGTTGTCATTGGCGACACCGCGATGATGGAATCTGGGTCACAGGGACTTCCCCGTGCTAATGGGGAACGTGTCACATGCTTATGTTCATGATGTTGGCACGATCGATCTGAAGTTTATTTCGGAAAAGATCGTGCGGCTGAAGAACGTTCATCATGTACCCTCCATCAATAAAAATCTCGTCAGCGGATCGCTCCTATGTCAAGATGGTTATAAGTTGGTTTTCGAGTCCAATAAAGTTGTAATATCTAAGTATAGACAATTTGTTGAAAAAGTCTATGAGTGCGGAGGCTTGTTCCGCCTATCTATGTCAGACTTTTGCACTAAAGTTATTAATCATATTTGCCATGAAATTGAGTATAATGTCTAGCATTCACGACTTTGTCATATTAAATTTGGTTGCATGACGTGGCTAGCTAGTTTGGATTTAATTCCGAAATTCGCTACTATTAAAGGTTCCAAGTGTCAAGTGTGTGTGTAAGCTAAGCAACCTCGCAAGTCTCATACGACTGCTGAGGCAAGAGACTTGGCACCGCTGGAACTTATACATTCCGATCTCTGTGAGATGAATGGCGTGTTGACAAACGACGGAAATAAATATTTCATGACGCTTATTGATAACTCCACTAGATATTGTTATGTGTATCTTCTGAAATCAAAAGATGAGGCTTTGAATTTCTTTAAAATCTATAAAGCTGAAGCAGAGAATCAACTTGATCAAAAAATTAAACGGCTAAGGTCTGATTGTGGTGGAGAGTATTTTTCCAATGAGTTTGATTTGCTTTGTGCGAAACACGGAATAATCCATGAGAGAACGCCTCCCTACTCACCTCAGTCAAATGGGATGGCTGAAAGAAAGAACCGAACACTAACTGATTTGGTTAACACCATATTAGACACTTCGGGTCTCTCCAAGGCATGGTAGGGGGAGGCTTTATTGATAGCCAGTGCAGCCGCTGGTCAGCTCTGGCTCGTAGATCCACGCCACCCCACATCCGAGGTAGGGTTTCCCCTTCGAGTCGTAGATCGGCTCCATCCTCTGCCCCGCTGCAGCAGGATCGGTCCCGCTGGTCCAGGCACCGCCAGGGTGGAGGATCATACCAGATGGGGACGGGTGGAGGCTCCGCCGCAGCGGGTGCTAGAGACGGTGGGTCGTGCGTTCCGCCAGGCGAGGCGGGTGGGCCAAACTGTTAGAGAGGCGGCTATCATCGTTGGGGCTGATGACGACATCCCCCTCCAGGTCGTGGTGAAGTCCTTCACCTCCGCCGAGTCGAACGCCTGTCGCCCCCGCTGCAAGGACCAAGAAGCTCTGGAGGATGACATCGAGCTGTCGAAGAAGGAGGCGGACAAGAAGAAGAAGGTGGCGGCCAATGCGAGCCGCCGCATGAAGGACTAGGCTCGTGCCGTGTGGATCCTCTCCGGCCAAGTCGACGAGGAAGACGAATATCCGTACTTCGTCTTCCGAGGGCGCTTCAAGGACAATGCTGTCGTTAGCTCCGGCAAGGGAAAGGGCAAGTCTCTGATGTGAGATTTGTCCATTTATGTCTATATATTAACTTTGGTAGTATGTATGTCGATCGGATGAACTTTTGATGAATCAATGAAACTTGCTATTTATCTATGTGTAGATGCTTCGCCCATATTTTCAATTCTGAACTTTTGCAAGAAATTTACAAATTATGTGTTACTTTATAAAATCAATTTGATTTGTAGTATTGATCAAAGAAATTTCTATGCTATGGTATATGATGGTGAACAGGGCCGTCTCCAGAAATTGGGGGCCCCTGTGCGAAACACAAAATGGAACCCTAAAATTTGAATTTTTTGCACTCTATACCAACTAAAAATAATTTTACTTTATGACATAACTCTAATATGTGTTATTTCACACAATATATAGAAACATATCGAAAGACAATTCTACTAAAAGGTACCAGTAACGCAATAAACTGACCTCATGTTCTACTGAAAAGCATCATTTGTCTTGTATTTTTTGAAATGAATTTTTCCATCATATCTTTGTATTTAATCTTCTGTATAGGATATCATTTTCAAGTGCTATTGTCGTCAATCCATTGAGTCTTTTTTGCGTCATAGTAGATCGCAAATAAAATTTCAACAATTTGAGTTTGGAGAAGGTCCTTTCCGCCGATGCAACCGTAACATGAATAGTTAACGAAATTCGTATATCTCTTACACCGCAGTCTCAAATTTCCAATCCCCTAATCGTTGCTGCAAAGTGACATAACAAATAAAACAGTAATCACTAGTCAAAAATTTCAATCCCTAAATCTAATCGCTGTGGCAGTGCGGTCTAATTACCTCGTCCGCCGCAGGGGCCCTTTTCCTTTTCTCCTCGTTCGGGGGCAGGAAGCGGGGGCCAGGCCGCCAGGGGAAACCGTGATTAGGTCTGCCATCTCCGTCTCTCGATCGATCGATTTCTACATGAACAGGTACAGCGCTGGATCGATCGATGGCTATGCCTACACGTACGGTCCGGAGTCTGGTGGCCCTCGCTTGGACATGGAACGAATTGGGCTGCAGCAGTGCTAGCTAGAGCTGACCAGCTGGATCGATCGATTTCTACACGAACAGGTACGCGCGATGTATAGGTGGCCTACAAATCTAGGGCCCACGAAAAATGGGGGCCCTAAACGGCTGTGCACCTCGTGCACCCTCAAAGACGGGCCTGATGGTGAATTATGTATATTAATATTTTGTTAGCTTAGTACAACGGATCATGTTTATACTCGTGGTCTACTTATGTATTTTAGTTCTCATGCACATACGTGCTTATTAAAATAAAATTATGACTTGGGATAATATCCCTTCTCGAATAACTATTTTTAAAACATTGAGATCAATTTTTAACTAAAATTTTCTGAAATGTTGTTTATAAGAATTATGATGATGAAACTCACATGTCATCAACATAATTCTCATAAACACTACTTTTAGGAACATCCCATGTCAACACAGGGCTCTTAAGGTTTTAAAAAGCTTTATTTGAGTATGTGATATTATCCCTTCGAATATGCTTAGATTGCACAGATCTAGTTTCCCCAAGTCATATTTTTTAATTTAATAGACACATATATGCATATGAATTTGCTTGATCAAAATTATTTTAGAAATAGGTCAGTTTGTGCTGAAGTTGCACCCCTCGACAAACTAGAAACATCAATTATTTGATCTTCACAAAACTAATATAGCAACGATATATAGTCTTAACTAGAAAATATTGAACCTCTCAACAGACTAGCTAGTTAGATGATGTAGTTGATCACCATCATCATGTCCAAGTTTTTGCACCTGTTAGTGTTCCTCGGGGTGAAGAGAATAGCTTGTCAAATCTCTAAATATTGGCCGGAAGGGAACTCCCTCCAAACTTGTGTGCCGACAACTACATGACCGTCAACATCTTTGTTGTAGGGAACAGTGAAGACCCTTACCGCTTCTCCAAGGTGTAATCCAACGTTACCTTTATTCTGGTCCAAACAGGGGCATGGGACAAGGTGGCCGCGACAGATTCCATGGCGTTGGTGGATGTATAGAGCGGGAAGGGAAATGTTCTTGGCGCCAAACCATTTAGGGATGTAGTGTTCTCCACATTTACCCCACAACCTCTATGTATGGATGCTCGCGGACATAATTTGGAGGTCAATAACCTGTATGTATGTATGTATGTATGTATGTATGTATGTATGTATGTATGTATGTAGCATGGGATAGTGACTCCGCTAGACAGGTTTATTTACCCAATAACGTTATATTGACGATTAGTATGGCCATAGAACTTAATCTCTCCATTCCTAAATATAAGATGTTTTAGCCTTTGTCCACATTTACATGTATACAAATATATTTAGTCACGTTTTAGTGCGTATGTTCACTCATTTTAGTATGCATCTAGGCAATATATGAAACATCTAAAACATATTACATTTAGGTACGGAGGGAGTATATACATCAACTTAGATGGAGCATCTCTAAGGTTTCGCCGACCCCAATTACGTGAATTCGAAGTGAGACATAACATGGCCTAACTTTCTTGTCAACGACACCCTTGCTTCCCACGGACAATGCTTAAATGTGACCTTCCCAATCTTTGCCATAAGATTAGTTTTATACAAGATTATTATCTTTTCCTAATGCACTTAACACGTATGTCATGAGAAAATATCACACCTCACACTATATAATAAGGAGGTACTCATTACATAGACTAGTAACATTTGTTTGTTACTAAGTAATAACACCTGACACAATTGCGGAGTAGTATAAGTTGCTCCGCAATTATGACCAACCTTATTGATGCCATTTTAAATTTTCATTCATTAAGCTAGTTAAAAACAATATAAAGGAAGATGACCATAAGAGATATAATAATACTTCTGAATGATGAAATTGCTGATAAATATAGCTGCGTGAATCAATTGATGTAGAGACCAGAGTTTCATGCCCCATTTTGAAGAAAAATCGCTAAACCCTGTAAAAAAATCATTGTTCAATCCAAGAAAACAGGACGGCACGGGGACGAGAAACCCAAGCGAAAAAACTCTTGTTTTGAAGTAAAGTACATAGCAGTCAGGTTTCAAGCGGCGGCCCGCCATAGGCCCGCTTAGCACGTTTTCAGTTCAAAACGATCAAATCTGAGCAGAAAAATTACAGCTAACCTTAGCCTATTTTTAGCTTATGCGGGCCGGGTTCGGGCGCCGCCTGACACACTTACATAGCAGGAATCGGCTGGATGAGCCACTTGAACTTATAACGAATAATCAAGTATTCTACTAGTGATATTTGAATGATGTTTTCCAATAACGGCGTTGCGTGCGGACCGCGGATGACATGCTTACGTGGCTTGCAGATGTGCCGAGGTTGTTTGCCCGGCAGCGGGGAACAAATCCTGCATAGTTGGCCGGCGAACACGAGCTCGCGTCCCCGCTGCTTTTCCAATAGCCACAACGCTTTCAGCGAGTGTCGTTTTCACATCGCCCGCGTCTAGCGCTCAACAGCACTTAAAGATTCTCTTTTTTCATGTAATCCTTCCGACAGAGTGCACACACCGAGAGTAAAATGCTGACTTTGTTTCTTTCAGTTAAAATTACTTTTTAACCTGTTCGATTTATCCACATGATAATATTCGGTTTAAAACATAGTATCGATCTGTTGAACCGATCTTCCAACGAAAAGTCAAAACTGAAATGCGTCATTATTCTTTAATATAAATGCGAACAAAATAAATGCGCATCAGAAGTGGCGCGAGAGCACTGACAAAGCCGGAGAAGATGCACATTTACACCCCCAAACTTTCCTCCAACAATTTCAAACCATCACCATACAACCCAGTCGCCCAGAAATAAGCACAACACAAAAGTTCTCTAAAAAAGCATGCAACCACTTGCAGGAAACTCGCAGGCCACTTCAAAACACCAGCGACCACAGCAAACAGAGACAACAACACTCCCTGCAAAAGGAAAATAAAAACAGAGACGCCACAACCTCACATCAGACACATAGACATAGAGTACAAAACACACAGCTCAGCAAAGGGTCAAGCAGCCACGGCGATCTGCGGGAGATGAGACCAGGAGCCGGATCTTCTCACCCCCTTCTTCACCTTGTTGGCAAAGCTTGTGTGCTCATTTTCTTTCATATCTCGACTTGTCCGACAAAACATAACCGAGAACAGAAAAAACTGTGAGTTTTACTTCTAAACCTACTACGCCTCATGGTAGGTAACTCCTCTACATTCTATTTACAAAGTGAAAAATAGCTTTGGTAACTCAGGTTCTCTCCTCCCCTTCAAACAGATCCCTTGTCACATTTTCTAACTCCTCACCGGTATACTTCTTTTGCTTATTTTTCCCTGACATGACTCTTTTTACAGAAAACAAACCTCCCAAAAGCCGGCTTCGTTTTGCCTGCATTGCCAATAAGGATGCCTCATAAAGGGGAACGATGAAATCCACAATCTCTTGTCGCAGATTGTATTTCAGCTCAGCTGTAACCTTCCATGTCATCTGCTGACTACTGATAATGAGAAATTCGGTGGTAAATTTGTTCAGACGGTGTTGGTTGCTCAGAGGAACCCAACACACATCGAAGTAGCTCCTCCTGTATCGCTGGATCATTGTAATGAGCCTACTCACCAGTTCTACATTGGAGAAGGATGCGCCTGGACGGCGCAAAATTTGCCAAACGTCATAGACGTTATTTAACAAGAATATGTTCCTTCGACCTGTTTCACCTTGGAAAATCCTTTCTGCATCATCCTCAAGCTTGGATACCCAAAAATCAAACATGTGAGAGTAAGGTTCAATGGTATAATCTCCCGTGGCAAGTATTGACTGCACAGTTTCTGCATTTGTATGAACATATGTCAAGGCATCTATGAGAACATCATTTGCTGGATGAATTGTCGATTCGTCGCTGCTATGGATGTCAAGATGTATTCCTCTCAAAGCACTGACCATCTTGTTACGAATACCAGCTATCTCATCAGATCTGTTAAAAAATAGGCCCTCACACTATTATGAACTATTTGAAATAATTTAAATCACACAGTAGTAGTATTCATTTTGCGAAAAGAAAAAGATTATATTTTACCCTTATTAGTCCCTTACTGTAATATTGTATATGTTGAGGTAGAAGGTAGCCGGACTACAAACACCCCATGCTATGAATACTGAATCCACAACATTTGCGCATAGTTGAGATATCCATGATCATTTGCACTATAACTACTACGAAGTATACCAAAATAGTTAATGTGCCAATTGACCATTTGCCCATATTGTGATATCAAATAATTCTCCTCTTGACCGCTTATGACAACAAGAAGATAACAAATTTCCCCTGGTTCCTTTTATCCTCCCATTTTGAACAGATCACATGATCAGTTGTCCCTCCAGATGGCTGATGCGCCTCTCTAGGAATCACCAGGTAGTCTTTACAATTGGGTAATACTAAAATTTAGGATTTTATTTTCCATAAATCTTCATCCGATCAACTGAAGTTTTAGTGCGAACACACCAAATTCTATCGGCTACAAAGTACAAATCGAACAATACAGAAATCAACTTTCAAAAACAGGTGTAGGTTCCTCCGAGGGAGGGTTCGGATGCGTAAGTAAGCAGCCAATGTGAACAGCAGGAAGAAAGTATCGGCGACTGATGCAAACAAACATACCTGTCGACGGTACCAAGAGTAGAAGCAGGATGAGGCGGAGCTCGGACCCAATTGTACATTGTGCGTGGGTTGGAGTTTGGGTCGAGCAGGTGGTCGTCGTCTCCTGCCGCTTCCAGGTACCGGATTGGTGGGGGGTACCGGAAGCGTCGAGCCGCCGCTCTTTCCCACCGGCACTCTTCGTCGTCGCTGCCGGCGGAGTGGTACGGTTCCTCGGCTGGGAGAGTGCTGCAGCTGGAGGAGGCAGCGGCGGCCAACCCAGCCTCATCGGCATCCTCTGCAACCGCATCCTTGGGGATCTGGTCCGGCCCCTCAACGGGCAGCTTCTCCGCCTCCGAAGGAGCCGGCGGCGGGGGCGGATGCAGGAGCCAAATTAGGAGGGCCACGGGCGCAGCGATGAGCAGCAGGTAAACCTCCGGCGAGACGTGCGACGAGGAAGGCGGCGCGCTGTCCGGATTACACGACGGATTGTGGTACCCGGAGCAGCAGACTTCAGACATATTGTTGTGCCGCCGTGCTTCTTAATTTGGAGCCACTTGATCGTTGGGCTGCTCTTCTCTCTCGTTTCATTTATAGGCGAGCGAGGTGTCACTCAAAGTAGAAGCCCGGCCTTGGTTGATCGTGCAGTGCCGTACATAAACATCGGTAGTGTAGAACAATATATATATCCGGCGTCCAAAGAACTGTTCCTGCTAAAGAAATGCATAGCTCTCCTAAACGTTGGTTGACGAAGCAGAGCTACCAGCCTACCACCAACCCCTTGGGAGACGCCACAGATGCAGGACTCGTCTCCTTTTTTGGACGGACGTGGGTTGCATCATCAAGAACGGGTACTTCGCTTGGTTTGGTTCGAGCTTCCCTGATCCCGACCGCTGCTGGGAGCGAGGGGCCGTTATCAATGGCTTGCGTCATAGAGGAGAGCTACTAGCTGGACTGTTGCCGGCCACAAGCAAGCTTGGAGGGAGAAAGGATGGACTAGCTTTGCTACTTGTGTTTGTAAAATCACCTTACAGGGGGACGAGGTACCAGCTTGTATTATCTATGGGAATCATATTTTTGTGGCTGAGCAACATATAGCTCTTTATCTTGGCTTCCATTTTTTTCGAAATGGGATTCTCTTGGCACACAACCTTTTTTTACTGCCCAGGTTTACGAGTTTTAAGAACCAAGTTTACAACTCATGGATGACACAACGTGGCAATTAATATGAATAAGCCACCGGAATAAAACGTACATACTGTCTCCATGCATCTTGAATTCTACTGGAGTGTCGTCAGCCAACCTGGTTAAATAACCGTTGTTGTAAACGATAGCAAAGAAACGACGAAGAGCGGAACGACCAAACCAAACGGGACACGAGATTTAACGTGGAAAACCTCTCCAAACAAAGGAGAGGAAAAACCACAGGCGCCAGCCATCAATACTTCACTATATCGGGCGAGGTTACAAACGCCGTGGGTTTACAATGTGTGGCTTACCCCAAAACGGCAGCTTACAAGAGGAATATATAGAAGCATAAAACCCTAGGTCGGCTGCAGTCCAATCCGGAATCGATCACACCTCGGCGGTACTACCGCTTATCCCAGCAGTAGTACCGCTGGGGTGGGCTGGTTCGGCTCTTCCCATCTCAGCGGTACCGGCGGCGGTACCAGTCGGTACCGGACAAACGCGTCAGACGGCCATTCTGGCGGTAGCGGTGGCGGCAGCTCTCGAGCGGTAGTACCGCTTAACCCAGCGGTACTATCGCTGGAATTTGGAACACCATAAAACAACAACCGCCATCACACGAGTGCACCCGGTAGTCATAGAAACCCCGCTGGTTTGAATGTAGAAACCAAATATAATAATTACATTAGTTGGTCGTAAAATACTAAATATAAAAGGAACAAACCTCCAAACAAAACGAGCCAACTTGCAAGGGATAAAAATATGGTCAATCGATTCCGGTGAATCACATAACACCCACTTAGTTAGCCGGTACATCTTCTTTTAACTAACTTGTCTTTGGTAAGTAAGACTTCCCTATATAAGATTTTTTTTTTCTTTAATGGCATCTTTCCACAAGTATTTCTGGAACGGGGTATGGCCATTCATTAAATCTGCATACCTAGATTTAACCGTAAACATTTATATGCCATGGGAATTTATCCGGCTCATCAACGTGGACAATGCACATTATCTCTTCACAAGATTCAGCCATGCTGAGCGTTTATCTCCTGTCAATGCCTACCTGAAACTGATATTCAGTGGGACATGCGACAACACATCTAGAACGGTAACATTTTTCGCACATCTAACCAAAAATTCTAAAATAGGCACTGATGATTGGATCACACACCCGTTGGAAATCCAAGAGAAAGGTGTGAAACAGTGTAGTAGCAAGTTTTCCTTAGTTATAAAACCAAGATTTATCGAACAATACGACTTCAAAGGCTTCAACACGGTGTCAACCCAGGCGCCAGAAAAGATTTATGTGCTGTCGTGGACCTGCACACAACACAGGCACTAAATTTTTCTCCAACGTTTCAGGAATGTTGTCAATCTTCCCGTCTTGCTGAAAACAAAGAGATTAAACGTATGGTATGAAAAACAATTATGAAAGCAAAAAGGAACGACGAGCAAGTGATGAAAACGGTGTTGTAAAAATGTAAAAAAATGGATCGGGAGCCAGTTTCACTAGTGTTGTCTCTCCATAAAATAGTAAACATACTGGGTGAACAAATTAGAGATAGGCAATTGACAAATTGTGAGGGCATGACAATGCTGTTATGACAAGATATAGTTCATTGTAATATTTAATTGGGCATTACATCAAAATCATAGTTCTAAATAGCCGGCTATAGCCCGGCTATAGCCTTTTGAGAATCTTGTAGCTAAATAAATTCATGTACAATTTCCGGCTATAGCCCCATTTTGCCCGGCTATAGCCTCATTTTGAGGGTCGGGGCTATTTTCTATAGCCGGCTATTTAAAACATTGATCAAAATACATAGACCGCTATCCAGCTGCATCCATGACTAATAATCCACCTGGGGATCGCTATCCAGCCTGTCACCCAAAAGTATTAAGTTGCAAGCAACATGCATAATGTAAGCAATGGTTATAATCATATAGACGTAAACAACGATGTTTTACCCCTAGTAGCAACACACATCCTCGGTCATAGTCGTTTCTATCATCTCGAGCCCAGACACACAAGAGGCATGAACCTACTATTTAGCATCAAACTCTCTCTTTGAGATACACGCAATCACTTGGCCGTAACCATATGGATCAGAGAGCATGCAAGATTTTAAATAAAACATAAGTATGATAACAAGTAGATGAACAAACTGATCATAATTTCACAATTCATTGGTCTCAGCAAACACAACATGTAGCATTACAAAATAGTAATCTTGGTCATGTTAGGCAACTCACAAGATCTAAACATGGTAGCACGAAAAGAAGAGTCAACCATCTAGTTACTGCTATGAACCCATAGTCCAAAGATGAACTACTCACGCATCACTCCGGAGGCTGGCATGGCGATGAAGAAGCCCTCCGGTGATGATCTCCCCTCCGGCAGAGTGCCGGAAAGAGTTTAGAAACCCTCCCGAACTAGGGTTCGAGTTGACGGCAGCCTCGGATACCTTTCATGAAATTGTCGGGTGTTTTAGGGTTTTCAGGACGAGGAGAATATATAGGCGAAGAGGCGGAGCGTGGGACCCACAAGGGGTTGCCTAGGAGCTCCTGTGAGTCCCACGCTCCGTCGCGCCATACTCAGCAGGGTCATCACGATCCCCTCCCACACGCCGCGCCAGGACGACCCATCTGACCCCGACTGGTGTGACGAGAGCAGCCGCCCCGTCGATCCGCACCTCGGGTATCCGCCCATCCAATCGCTGGAAGTCGGCGGGGCCCGTCTCTTCGTCCCTCCCTCTAGGCTGCTGCGGAGAGATACTCCACAAGGCGAGGGCGCTCACAGGTACGCGCCCGTCGCAAATCATTTGGTTCATTTCTTGGTGTTTTTTCTTTTCTGTCCAAAGCAATCTTGCAGGGAGCTAGTTAGATTATTCTTGACCGATTACAACCATTCGATTGGTACACGAGACGATCCGTGCATACTTGCCGGATGTACATTTCTTATAGGGTGGTTTCTTGGCCACTTTATTCTAGCTGTTAGTTTTTCTCTCTGTTGTATTAAATCCTTATGTTCTTAATCCAATTATGTGCAGTCCTGTTCTATATAATTTTTCTTTATTGAGTATTTGAGTCTTCGTTGAGGCCGAAGATAGCAGCTTCTCACTGTCATCACAAGTTACATGTATAGAGGGTCTCCATGTAGTAGAAACCAGAAAATTCAGCTCCTGCAGTGAAATTTACTCCATTTCTCAAGGGTAAGCTGCCTAGTGATTCCGTGGTATGATGCAAACTGCAGACTTCTTGCAGCTCAAGTTTAAGCTCTTCCATGACTCTGAACAATCACTATCTTAGCATCTGTGCACCAACACTTCATTTATCAGTTTCGAGATTTGACTCGCGACAGGTTGAGACATACTTAATAATACTTTCTAAAAAATTTATGCTAAACATATTTTGAGGAATATTGCTTTTCCTATTGTGGCATGTTTCTCCTACTGTAGCGTTTTTCTTATCCACTTCATGCAAAACCTTGGCAAAGTAGGAGATTTGAATTAGTGGAAGTGGTCCAAAATCTTTATATTGGTTTTGTAGGTGATGATAGAATTTAGCACATTGGCGAAAAATAAAACAATGCATACCAACATAATGTTTGTTTAAACCTTTAGGTAGGTGAGATGATAGTTTCATTCTCAACACCAATATCATGATAACGCCATCTAAAACATTGCAGAAAACTAGGCATTATCCTCAATATCAGGTTTCCTTCCATCCAGGCCATATTTCTTTAAAAACCTGGCAATGGTCCTAATTGAGACGATTCAAACCAAGAAGCAGAGTTGGAATTTTTAAGCTTTGTCATGCTTTAGACCAGTCTAGAAGATAATCAAATCACGTCTCTTGCTTGCATAGATTGTTATTCCTTTGTCACCATGAAGTTGTCGTGTCTTGTTTATTAGACTGGTACAAGAGAAAGGAGTAACAATCAAATATGCAAACAAGAAACATTATTTGATTATCTTTTTATTTGTGAGTTGCAGCCTGTAAGATAAGCTCCTAGTTAGGCCCGGGAGGGTGTCCCCTTTCCCAGTGTTTATGAAAACGCCATTGTGCTTATAGTTTCCTCGCTGCTTTTGTATCAGTTATTTTACCACTTTGTGCTGCAAACATATTATGAAAAATATACTAGTGAATTCCAGAATATGCGAGGATCTTCTAATCAATCCATTAACCTTTACATGATGTGGTTTCTTGGGATATGCATCGTAGTTAAATTTAGTGATCTTGACCAGAAAATTAATCCATTCGATGCTCTGTGATGTATATACAATTCCATAAACTTTTTATGCATTTTTGTTTTTAGTAAATTCTGAAGTTAGTCTTGTCCTTGCTGCAGATTGTCCGATCTGCATAATAACCAGTGGATCCTCAAGGCAGGTAGAGAAACCTTAGTACGTCCTTCTGAGTTGACCAATGAATCAACCATGATTTGGGTCTTGAAGCTCATGATTACTACCAAACTTGTTGGTTTAATTAAGGTGGAATTGCATGGGCAGAATTGGAAATTATTTGAAGAACTATTAGAAGAATGCTTTGCAGAGGTAGCGGGGCAATCTTTAGAGCAGCTCATTGAGCTTGCATGTTCATTCAGCGATGCAAGTTGGTCTGATGGCCATATTTCACAACAGCTGACTGTGTTTGATGCACATGTTGATGTTTCATTCAATATACGGGGCTTGTGTTCCAACAGATCTGGTGAAGTTTCTGTTATCATTAATAAGATGGTGAATGCTTTTAAAGGATTAATTCAGAGGACTTCAAATGACGGCATGTGAGCAAAGAATATACTATTCAGGAAGCAACTGTTTATCTCACACTGAGTCCTGGAATTTTTCTATCGTAACAGAGATATGGTGCAGCCAATACTTGACTCTGAAGGTTACAGCCCTAATCCTTGCTCTGACATGTTTAATTGCTGGCTATCCAAGATCAAGGAAGGTGCAGAAACAATGTTTGAAGAAAAGGGGAAAAGGTATATATTCATCCTGAATAACACATACTATGTTTTGCAAATGAAGTGTCATCCAGGATTACTCCTTCCCAATGTAGTGAGAAACTTGGATGCACTGATTGAGCAATACATTATGAGCTACCTTGATGAATACTGGTTTCCACCTATGCTGTCATATCTGGAAGGTGATTCTCTGAAGAAGCCACGGCGGTCATCCTTGGACAAGTTTATTGAAGCATTCTTTAGTATCTGTGATCACCAGAAGACATGGAAAGTTCAAACCGAGATTAAGAAGATACTTCGAGAAGAGATTGTGAACTTAATTGTTTCAAAATATGTAGATTTCTCAGAGGCACTGCAGGCAAATCCAAGTCCGCGCTGGCCGTCTCGGTTAAAGGGGACGTGGCGAACAAGATCTGAGAAACCAGAGTATACTGGCGCGCATTTGGCAGAGGTGATGCAAGGACTGTTCGAAAGGTAATAGCCAGGATACCGAGGAGAAGGCACCACACGTGTACGGGCAGGTGCATTTATCCTATATTAGCATTTAGAATGCGTTTGTGTGATGGTTCCATGTCTGTAATAATTTCAGGTATGAGCCTGCTTGCTGTATTAGCAAGATTCAGCGCTGGTGTGGTGTATCATCATATCGAGTATATAAAAGCTGTGCATTTTCGCGGCCTCTCCGCGCCCCGCTTTACTGTAACAGCTACAGTAATCACTGTAGAAATCTACATTTGTTGAACAGTGCGTGGTGGGGCCCGCATGTCATACTCACAACGCGCTGCCGTTTTTTGCAAAACAGTACAGGGGGCCCCGGAAATTACACGTCCTTCACAAAAAACCCGCCGCGAGGGACCTATTTGCAAATACGTGAAACTCCGGGTTCTTTTTTGTAAAAAAGCCACAACCCCCACCCTCCTCCCTTCCCTCTCCCGCGCGGCGCCGTGCCGCCGCCACGCTGCTCCGCGCTCGAATCCGAGCCCACCATTGGCTCCGCCGCCGCTCCCGCCACCTCCTCGCCGCGGATCGTGTCCCGGGACGCCGCCCAGGCGCGGGATTTATCGCCGCCGTGCTCGCCGCCCTCCGCGGGCCGCCGGCGCCGCTCCGACGACCCAGAGGCGGCGGCGCCGCCGCTCCCGTGCAGCCCGCACTCGCGCTGCCGCGCCGGCGGCGAGCTTGGCGGTGCCGCGGGAGGTCCGGCCGCTGTGACGTCGTGGCCTCTGGGTCGACCCAGATAGTTTACCCAGATAGTTTAAACAATTTTTAAACAATTCCTAGTAATGCAAATTCAATAACTTTAAATATATTCAGCAGAAGAAATATTAAAAACATATCAAAATGACCACAAAAATAATGCTACCTAATTATGGCATCCGATCATAATTTAAATTTAAAAGTTTTAAATTCCCAAAATACCCTTCAAATCAGCCATGTTTTGCAAACATTAGAAAAATTCAAATCCAAATAACTTCCCATTTTTAACAATTCCAAAAGTCCGAACAATCTTAAAACGTAAGCTGTCTTCGAATTTCAATGATTTTGAAATCTGCAACATTTTGAAAAATAAACAATTCCAATTTTTTAAAAATTCCTAGAAATGCAAATTCAATAACTTCAAATATATTCAGCAGAAGAAATATTAAAAACATATCAAAATGACCACAAAAAATATATACATCATATTTACTTAAACTCTTACGCCATAATTTCCAACCTATAATATTTAACCGCATCAGATAAATTAAAGTGACTTCCAAATTTTTTTTAAGCATTTCTTCAAAATGCTAGGTTCCTGACATGTGCTACCATTTTACTTCCACAATTTACAGAAAATCAAGACCGTTTGCAAGATTTTGTCTTCATTTCAAATAAATCTGAACATTCTTTCTGTAGTACAAATATTTTTTTGAATCCAAAACACCATAAAAATTTGAACACTTCAAAATTTTACAATTCCTTTAAACTTGATCGTTCTACAAATGCGAAAAAGAATTTAAATCTTAATACATTTCCAAATTAGCCAGTTTTTAAAATCAAAGCGCCTCTAAAACATATTTTCCCTTTTCCAAATTACAACAATTTCCAATTTTGAGCAACCTCTAAAATCCGACCATTGTTACAACGACACCCTTTTCGAATTCCAATAATTTCCAAACTTAAACATTTTTACAATCCCCACGTCTAAAAATTCAAATTTTGACACACAGGCGCGGCGTGTCGCCGCGCTGCCACGATGTTCTCGCTAAAATTTAAACAAATTTTTGATTAGGCAAGGTGTAATTAGTCAAGATGTAAACATTTTCTAAATTTCAGTGCACCCTGCACAATTTCAAATTTGAGTTTTCTACACGACGGTATTTTAAAGACCAACATTTAATTAAACTTAAAGTCTCTCCCAAATTTAAAATTCTCTCAAATTTCATTATATTCAAAAAACTAAACAATTTTAAACTTAAATTTTCCATACCAAATTCCATTATATTCAAAAACTAAACAATTTTAAACTTAAATCTTCCATACCACGGTGTTTCCCACTGAAATTTAAACAAAATTTTAATTAGGTATATTTCCAAACTTAAAAATGTTCCATACCATGGTATATTCCACTGAAATTTAAACAAATTTTTAATTAGGCAAAGTGTAATTAAGCAATGTGCAAACATTTTCTAAATTTCAGTGCACCGTGCAAAATTTCAGTGACCGTGCACAATTCCAAATTTGAATTTTCCACACAACGGTATCTTAAAGACCTCTAAATTTCAGTGCACCATGCACAATTCCAATTTTGAATTTTCTAGACGACGGTATTTTAAAGACCAACATTTAATTAAACTTAAAGTCTCTCCCAAATTTAAAATTCTCCCAAATTTCATTATATTCGAAAACTAAATAATTTTAAACTTAAATTTTACATACCAAATTTCATTATATTCAAAAACTAAACAATTTTAAACTTAAATTTTCCATACCACGGTGTTTCCAACTGAAATTTAAACAAATTTTTAATCAGGTATATTTCCAAACTTAAAATGTTCCATACCATTGTATATTCCACTGAAATTTAAACAAATTTTCAATTAGGCAAGGTGTAATTAGGCAATGTGCAAACATTTTCTAAATTTCAGTGCACCGTGCAAAATTTCAGTGACTGTGCACAATTCCAAATTTGAATTTTCCACACAACAGCATCTTAAAGACCGAAATTTAATTAAAATTAAAGTGCAGGTTTCTCCCAAATTTTATTATATACAAAACTAAATAATTTTTGACGCAATATTTCCAAACTAGAATTTTCCATACCATGATGTTCTCAAAGAAATTTAAACAAATTTTAAAATTAGGAAAGGGGTAATTGGTCAAGGTGCAAACATTTTCTAAATTTCAGTACATTTCAATGTGAACATTTCCAAATTTGAGTTTTCCACACAACGGTATTCACTAATATTACCAGCATATCAACATGTCTACAAAATCTGAGCATTTACTAAACGTACAGATAATTCAAACATAAATATCTCCCCCATTTGACAATTTCAGCTAATTTAAACGAGTTCTCAACATATATACTTTTTCAATTCCAACAATTTTACAATCTAAATAATTTCCGAAAACAGACATTTCCAATTTTGAATATTTCAAAATTCCAGCTACCTTTCAAATCTAACCATTTTATTAACGTGAAAAAAAACCTAAATAACTTTCTAATTTGCCTACTTCTCGAAATCTAGACAATTTGCAAACATGAACTCTCTTTGCATACTAACAATTCCCAAATCTACACAATTTACAAACGTCGACGTTTTCAAATTTGAATTCCACCACACGGGTGCGGCGTGTCCACCATTTAAGTTCACATACCAACATTTTCAGACATTTCCAATTGCTTAATATTCCGATAGTCCACAAAAAATATAACGCAGATGCTAAAAAAACAAAAAAAACAAACAAAACAATATACTCATAGCAAAATAGCAAAAAATATTACAACATTTCATTTTGGCCAATATTTCAACACCATGCGAACGAACTTTCAACAAATGTAGAATTAAATTCAAATGGATTTTCCTGATTTCACTTAAATATAGACGTCGAAATGCAAACATGTTTGACCATTTCGATCCACTGAATATTTGAATATTATATACAATATATCCGAAATGCACAAAAAAAAACTACCTATTCATGACATAATAAAATCATGTTCCAACATACCAATTTAGCTAACATTTTAGTTAACAGAAAATATATATACTGCAAAAAAAACATCAAGGGCGTGCATATATATATATATTAAAGGAGTTGCACTTTCGCGCACCCTCAGCCACCCGGCACTGTAGCTGTAACGTTGGTACTGGTGTACACTGTAGCAGTCTACAGTGTCCGCAGTACTGTAGCACTTTTTTTTTTTAGAAAAAAAACCACCGTGTTTTCGCGTCGACGAACAGATTGTATTCCTGTGATCGGTTTCAAATTTTGTTCACTCCAGCTTCTTAATTTGTGATCCAAAATCATCAACACATTCAACGAATTTTGTCAAATTCGTCGCGCTCAGTCATCCGTTTGAATTTTCCTTTCACAAGCAGACGCACATCACTCTTCCAAACAAATCTCATGTTTTAGCCTTTTTATTTCGACAGACATATAGATATGCATTTCTGCGGGCTCACCTTTTTTGCAGTAAAACCCTCATATTTTCCAAAAAAATATATAAATCGGCCCTCTGGAATAATTTTTTTGCATCAAAAGTCCCCGCACGCCGCTTTTTTTTTTGAGGAAAAGACCTCGCATTTCTTACAGAAAAGCTCCTTACGCAGCTACAGTATCCAAATCTTAAAAACTTTCCAATTTAAACTAAACATTTTTAAACCATAAAACCAGTTATTTACGACAAAGAAACAAACATGTTTGGAAAATTCAAATTTCTCAACATATAGCAAAATTTTAGGAAAACAAAATAACCAATTTGGAGCATTTCTATCCAAATTTCAAATTTAAACCCTCCAAAAAAAAATAACTCTTTTAAGCCCGATTATTTTATGAACGTGACATGTACGTTCCCACTTTCAACAATTTTTAAAATCTAATCGTTTTTAAAAAAGTAAATTTTCCCAGTTATAGCAATTCCCAAATTTGAGCAATCTCTAAAATCCGACCTTTTTAAAAATGATTTTTTTAATTTCAATGATTTCCAAACTTAAACAATTTCATGATGTTGCCATTTTCTACTTCTAATTTAAAAACACATACCATTGTGCACAACTCAAAAAATAGATGAATTTCCAAATTCAAAACAAAAAATCAAACTTTCCACACGACCTAATAAATGCCCATATTGTATTTCCAAACAATATTACCCACTGTCAATTCAAAAAAAAAAGAAAAAAACTATCGCGATAATTTCCAGACGATAAATATTTAACCGCATCAGATAAATTAACGTGAATCTCATCCTTTTCTAAAACATTTAAAAAAATTAAGTTTATGACAAGTGGTACCCTTTTACTCCGACAATTTCCAGAAAATAAAAAACGTTCGAACTAACTTGATTTTTAAATTTCGACATTTCTAAATATAGCGGGTGCAGCATGTCGTTCCAGCCGATAAATATTTAACCGCATCACATAAATCTTTTTAAAAAAGTTAGATTTCTCACAGGTGTTACCCTTTTACTTCAACAATTTTCAGAAAATAAAAACCGTTCGAACTAAATTTATTTTTAAATTTCGACATTTTTAAATACAGGGGGTGCGGCGTGTCGCCGCACCAAATTCCACTAGTACTACATATAAACTTACACTTTTGTTTCATGTATAGTTCCGTGTATAGTTTTCTCTGTTACGTGCATGTACTATATGTATATATGTAAACTATAGATAAACTTATAGTTCTGTTCCTGTTCCATGGATAGTTCTCATTACATTTGTGTTCAGTGTACGATTGACAAGTTGTATGAAACAGAAAATGGGCACACGTATATTCTTGTTTTCTTTTTTTTTCCTTGAGAAAAGAGAGAAAATCGTTACATTATTCCTTGGTGCACTGGAATATTTCGAAAAATAAACTAATTAATGTGTTTGTCGGTTGTGTAGAGGTGCATATTTTACCCTGAAACACACAGAAAAAAGACCCATGCAGTGTGGCACGAGAAAGCTAGGTGAAGTAATTTCTTGCTGCAGTGAATTTGTTGCCTTAGACTGACAAAAGATACAAGCAGTGGAATCCAGGCCCCAACTGGAATCTGGAAGCGATGATGATAATTCGGCATTACTGCAGTATAGCATTCAAGTTCTCTCACGGTACAAGCAAAGACACACGAGGTATCAAGAAAACTTCAAACTTCCCTAAATATAAGAGAAATGACAATCAAAACAGTAAAACACTTCTCCAACATCAAAACAGCAACAATACATTTAGTTTGCATAATTTGGAAGGACAAGGTCCTCAATTAGCGCTCACAGCACCTTACAACCTTGAGGATTTACACAACTCCAAATATAAAAAAATACACGAGTTACTCAGAGAACGTAGCAATAATAATAATACAGCAATTACTCTGCCAAAATACAAGATTGCAACGACACGGTACTTCACAAAATAAATGTACAAGTGCTGGACTACCTACGGGTGCAAGAACCACAGCAGGATGCTACACGGAACGAAGAGGACCGCCACGCACTCTTCACAGCTTATATCCAGCCGGGTTGTCCACGTTTCCTGCCCACCTTGCCAAAGCACAAGGCTGATTTCGATTTTGACTTCACAAGCTAAGCTGATACTTCAACCACAACTGAATATGAAATGAGTCGCAGAACAAGTTCCATAGGTTTTATCCTCAGATATCACTAAATCAAACAAATTCAAACTTCACTGAAGCAAATCCAAATACCAGAGCTTATGACACCATTTTTTGCATTTTTGGGACAGAAAACTACCAATACTAACTATATAAAAGACGTGCCGTTTCGCGGCCTCTTCGTTGCAAAAAGGCCCCTGTGTTTTATGACAATTCGAAATCTGTCCTAATTCTTAGCTGCGGATCCACATGGAGGGGACAAATCAAATCAATCGATACCCTGCTAATACCACAAATCCGAATCTTTTATTGTCCCAACCAAGGAGACTTGGGACATTAGTGTAGTGACAATAAATCATGTGACCCTCATTCCACTATAGCAACAAAATTTTGTGATGCAATTACAAAGTGGCTAATGAGTTGTAGAACAGACCATATAATTGTTTATAACTCATTCCGCAGAAATTCGTGGTGAAATGAAGGGGACTGGCCGAGATGGCAAACTCCAAAAAAACATAAATCATGAAAAAAAAAGTGAAAATCCTAATCAATAGGACCCCATTTTGTGTGTGTGAGCTGTGCTGTCGATCTGAAGGTTTGCGTCCTCCACTGCCACATATTCAGAGACCTCTTCAATCTCAGACTTCCCTGTACCTCCGGCCTTCTGCTTGAGCCTCCCGTGCCCCCAATCTCATCTTCTTCGCGAGCTTCAGCTCTACCCTCGATGCTTCCCGTATCTGCACCGGCTTGCTGCCTCTCCACAGAGTGAAGGATGTCACTTTCAGCAGCACTACCCTGAGTGGTTACTGTCGTAGCAGAATTTCCAGGCACATGTTCCACCGGCCACAACTTGCTCTTCTCAACTCCGCAGTGCCATAGTAACGCCCATATGTGGGTGATGAACTCCCCTCCTGCCTCGAGACACTTCTTGTGTGCCTCCGCGTTCCAAGTCGGGGTAATGTGTACCAGCAAATTGGCCCATACCTCCGCGAGTAGCTCCCAGCGCCCTTCTTCACTCTCGTAATCGATCAGTTGCTTGCCCAGAATTGCACCCAGTTGCAGAGCATCTTCACCCTTCTTCTTATCATCGTCAGTCTCTTTACCGGCTTCTTCCATCAGCATGTTAAATCTGCTCTGAAACGAGTCACAGTTTCTCAGGATGTCGTCACGAGCATGCACCATGGTTTCTTCCAACACCATCTTCGGTACAAGAAAGCTATCAGGAATCAGGTCAGGCTTTGAAACCAGCAGATATGCACAGTACCGTGACAAGCTATTGGCAATGTTGTAGCTATCCCAGAGCTTATCGAACAATATGTCGTTTTCATCCAAAAGATATGATCTCGATGAGAAGCAGCCTGTGAGACACGACAAAAGGGAGCCCAAGAACCCAGGTTTACTTAAATAGACGTCCTTGTCCTGAGCAAGATTCATCTCACAGAGGCTGGTCGCAATGTGCCACACTAGAATTACATGAGAGCATGTGGGTAGGTTGAAGCAGGCCCAGCTGTACCGCTTCTTTCATCTTCAGACAGTATTGTGATGATCTTGGGCAGACGGCGACCTTTGGTACTGACGGGCTCATGATTTATGTTAGGGTAAGCTGGTTGGTGTACAAGTTCCAGAGAACTGAGCTTCTCCAGGTGTGCACAGAGCTTCTTTAGGACTGCAGCCGTGACAAGGTCCGGCACATCGATGGCGCTGTTGAGCTTTACCCCATCATCCTTTCTGGAACTATTCCTAAAGTTACTTGGTGAATCAGATTCCAATATGTTGGTCTGCCATCATACGATTCCAAGAAGACATACTGGTCCATGTATCCATGCCAGTGCTTAGCAGTAATCCTAGATTTGTAAAATGATGATATTGTTTTTCCATACAGACATTTCTAGTGCGCTCCCCTTCCACTGCACATAGTTGCACACCAGGAGTAATCTTGTCCAGTCCGAGAGTAAGTAACTGACCATCTCCCAGATCTCTTTGAACAGCATGAAGAACATGAATACCCAGGTGATAAATATGTCAACATTGAACCCTTGCACAACATGAGCCAGCTCACCCTCCGGTGGCTTATACACCTTACGGATGTCCACAGCAAGCCAGAAGACAGCACAGAAAGTCAGCGCAGAGAGAAGCAGACTCCAGGAGAGCGAAATGAAGCCGTTCGAAAAGACCAATGGGTAGTGGGTGTTGAAGTAGTCGTGGAGAAAGGCAAGCTGCAGCTCCATGATTCCGAATGCACACTTGGTATCCTTGTTCGATGATTCTCGTCATGACTAGCTCCCGGTTAATGTGAAAGATGTCTCCTTGCAGCGTCACGCCCTCGAGCCTGCACCGGAGCAGCCTAGACAACGCAAAGGCCAGAGAGAGATCCTTTAGGTCCTTCCCCGGCTTGTCGTCATGTTTTAGCAGGTGCCTGCGGCATCCCCAGATCTTGTCTAGAGTGATCAGTGATGACTTCTCTAGTTGGGTATTTCTGCGCTGGCGGGTGGTAGCATCAATATGCAGGACATACGAGGCTTCTTTAGTTTGATGCTCTGCCTTGTTTCTCCATAGACCAAGTATTTGTATCCTTCCATAGTCTTGGGTTACAGTCCACTGGTTTCAAGGTATTAGTGTCATGGCCAAAAGTACGCACGTACTCTGAAACCAGCTCTGAACTCTTGCCATGCCAGAAAGAATTGGATGCTAAAGGGTGGGCAATGAATCTGCACCAGCTCTTCAGTACCTGCAGAGCCAAACTGTCCCAAGCGGATACACGAACTTGGTGCCACGGGACAAAACCAAGAACACCCCTGCCAGAAGCCACACATTGTTAAACTCTGTGAACCGCAGCCCAGCACGGTCAGCAACACCATAACCAGAGATGAAACCCACGCTGTAACGGAAACTGATAATCACAAGGGCCCAGACTGGGAACAACTGATTCTTGAAAGGTGCTGTCTGCATTGCCCCCAGCAAGTATGCGACTATTGAGTCGGAGAGCTCATCTAAGATGCTAAAGATGGATTTCATGAGCGGATTATGGATGTAGCGACGAAAGATGTCTATGATGAACATTGCGAGGAACAGCACCGTGACAAGTACCACTAGGAACTCAATTCGAAAAAGGACAAATGTCTCCTTATTCAGCATGATGAACATGGATGCCACCAGATCATGTACTTCACTGAGGCCCATCATTTTCCTAGCCCGTTCGTGTTATGGAACTGTACCAGCCGAGCCTGCAAGTGAACGAATGGGGTGATATATGTTACTGAAACACCCTTTGTGGTGCATTCATCTGCTCAACTTCTGTGCTAGGCAATCAAAAGTTATTCTTAAAATTTTCATGTGTGATTCCGGGGCAGTTTCAGGGATTGAACAACTGGCTTGCTACTGCTGCCCGAGTTTGATAGTTTCACTTCTACTTGAGAGCGAACTCAGATTCCCTCTAATCCTCTTGGGAGTTTTCTTTAGAGGTAGTCTCTGAATTAGTATCTCTTAGTATGCGATACATAGTAGGAGAGGAATGTGATTCCTCACCAAGTTTACAAGTTGTCTCAGTACTTTCAACAGTTATTCCAGGGATTTAGAGTCTCTTATCTACCCTAAAGTAAACATGCCAAGATTATTCTTAGTGGTAGCTTACTAAGAATCTTAAGTACTCAGTACGATAGCGCATAAAGTGATTATCTGAACTACTCTCCTAAATATTCAGAACTAAAAACCATGCTGGCACAAGTGAGATCAGTGGAAACTTCACAATTTCCTGCCAAGTAAATTACAGATATCCATAAATATACCAAGACTTGAGCAACCGTGGATGTTGCATGCAATTTCTGTAATGTTAAAATTGGAGATTTGTTTTGTATGTCGAGCTAATATCTGCTACTCCCTCGGTCCGAATTACTTGACGCACTTTTTCTAAATATGGATGTATCTACACACTAAAACACGTCTAGATACATCCGTCTTCAGACAAATCTGAATCAACTAATTCGAAAGGGAGGGAGTATGTGATTCCATGATCTATGGCTGTTTTTTCTCCAAACAGGGCTAGGACTTGCTATGGCTGTTGGATCTGGCATTTATGAATTAAGCTCGCTTACGAGAGCCAGAGAGAAACTGAAGAACTCAAATGATCTAATCATGCAAGACAAAGAGAAGTGGGTAGTTCGTACCTGAATTCAGTAGCTTGCCGCTCCTGGGTGATGTCTGCTGCCAGCGGACTCTAGGTGGCGTTCGGTTCGGGCATTTTTGGAGACAGCTTCTTATGGAGATGCCAAGTCATGGTACTTGTGGTTTTGGTAATTAAAATAGTCCTGATGTACCATCTTGACCGAGCCTTCTTGTTTTGTGCTTCGTGGAGATGTGCCATGCATGTTCCTCCACGCATCATCATTTCTTAAAAGTCTGCTCATCCTCATCCAAGTGGACTGCTCACCCTGCAGTTTTTAAATGGTAGAATCTTTTGGAACCGTTGGAGTAGTTTTTAAATTGCTCCATTCCCGATTCAATCTCCAGATCGCTCCACAGTGATTCCATTGGCCAGGTTTGTCGATTTCATCAGGTGCTGCTCCAAACAGTACAGCAGGTCCCTCTGCCCCCTCCTGCAGCAGCGCTGGCCGCCGAGTTCGGCTGACATCGGGCTTCATCTCTGCCTCAATTCTCACGAGGGCCGTTGGTGAGGATGTGTCCGGACATCCCAAGCAAACCCCGAAAGTGTGTGTGGGGGGTGCCGAATGAATCACAATCTCCACCAAATTAGGCTCTTCCATCTTTGTTGCATTCTGTGTAGGCGGGCAAGGTCTAAAAGATAAGAAATAAACAGCGAGATTAGAATAAAAAATAGATGAGGCTCTGGTCCATTACTAAATCAAATGAATCACAAGTAAGCATTCCCAGATTACATAGTTCAAGTGATACAAACAATCTATAAACTTAGAGATGTAACTGAACATGTGTTGCTGGACTGTGAACAGGAGCAAACAGTACCTTTGACTGAGCAGCAGCTAGACTTGTTTTCCAGCCTAACTTTAGCAGTCTAAAGTCAGCAGATGGAACGAAAATTCACTTTAGATCTCGGGCACCAGTGCTCCTGGTGCCAAAAATAATTTTTAATATTTTATTCGTTGGTCAAAAAATCACTAAAAAAACATTCACAGGCGTGGTAGGACATACAATAGGAAATGGCTCAAAGCTAGCGCGTCTCCAGCTTCTGGATAAAAAACTTGGACATTATAATATACTCCTTAACGGAGTAGGAAGAGGCATGCTGAATATATGAACTGTCACTAGAAGATTGGCATTTTGAGAGAGAGAGAGAGATAATGGTGTCGTTTGTAGTTGAAGCTGCATTTTGGATCTTCTCCGCCATGAGAAGGCTCTTCAAGCTTGACGCGGTCACCCATATGGCCAGTGTAGAACTCTGGGTGTTGATGTCAACTCTGCTGCTGGTGGTGAGGTTCCTCTTTGACTTCCTCGGGCCATGGTACGCGCACAGATCCACGGCGGCCGTCGTCCAGATAATCCAGCTGCTGAACAATCCCATGGTGCAGTACACCATGGGGCTGATGCAGCTCTCGGGGACAAGGGTGAATGACTACTTCCAGGTCTGGGCGGTGCTGCTGGTCACCCTGCAGCACAGTGTCAAGGTTGGAAACCCCTACAGCCGGTCCAAGCAGACCCCCTTGAAGGACCTCATGTCCACATTCTGGGCAGCAAATCTCCTCCGAATGCAAACCTTCATCCTTCTCAGGGTACCTCTCTGGTTGATCTGGTCCCTAAATGCATTTCGTGTCATATCATACTTCTCTTTATCTGATAGGGCAGCTAAGATCAACCAAGAAAATATTAGGCTGGTTACTGACTATATGCGCTATGAGCATACACTCGGTCAGTGTGCCGGAGAAGAATTTACGATGCAATGGTACAAGTACCTGGTCCTTGGAGAAGATCAGGTGCTTCACGAAGTCCAACAGGTGAAGAGAACTGCATCAGCACAGTACAGGATTCAGTTGCAACCGGATCACGAGAAACTTATAACCGTGGAGAAGATATGGAGTGTTGGTGCTGGCAGCAGTGGATTGCTAGGTGACACCACTGACCCTGGCAACCGACTGAAGGACACATGCCTCTCATTTGCCCTGTACAAGCTGTTGCGCCGTTGGTTCTATGATCTTCCAATACATGAGGCTGGCCAAGAGAAGACGAGAAAGCTCGTGTTCGACTACATCTGCAGGAAAGCAACAACTACGAAAGGGCCTTCCTCGTCACAGAGGTGGAGTTGTCCTTCCTCCAAGACTTGTTCCACAGCAAGCATGCCACCATGTTTGCCGACAGATTCCCAATCCGGAGTCTGCTGCTGTCTGCGTTACTGGTTGGTGCAACCGGATACATTGCATATCCTGTTTATCATATACCAGAAAGGATGGACCAAGATGACCGCAACAGAATCACCCATGGGGTGTTCATCACCCGCCTCATAATTTCTCTTATAGTTGCCAAGGAGCTATCAGAGATCTTTCTATACGTGTTTTCACAGTGGGCCAAAGTTCGGATGATCTGCATGTATGTCAAGCATCATTACTTGTGTTGTCCGCTAGTGGAAGCAGCAATGAGAATGATGTTCTGGTTCATCACCAGGGGCAAGTGGGACCAAAGGATCTTCCAGTACAACCTTCTCATCTCATGTCCTTGCATTAAGCCAGTCTGGCTTCGCAAGGCATTGAACATAATCCTTCGGGACAAGCGTCCCAGAAGCATCAAGTTGGACCCAGTAGTAAGAAAGGCAATATTTGATTCATTCAAGCGCCTACAGGAGCATCCAGAAAGGTTAGAGTCCTACTTCTCAAATGTCTATGGATCAAAGCAAGCCCTTAAGCAGCAGCTGTTATGGGCAATTGAACTAGAGGCTGACACCCACAGAATCCTGGTCTGGCACATTGCGACATGCCTCTGCGAGATAGATCTCTCTGATGAAGCCACAGCACTAAAGGTTGTCTGGCTTCAAAATAGGCTCTTGGTTAACAAATCAAGGGCAGAAGATGCATGGCCACATTATTTAACAGCAACGAGCTTATCCAACTACTGTGCATACCTGCTTACCAATGCATTGGTGCCGGACAATGGCATTGTTGTTTACAAGGTCTTGAACGAGGTAAAGTGGGAAATATATCATGCTACTTTATCTGCTCGCTTCCAGTCGATGCAAGATGTCTACAATAAGCTTATGCAAACTGTAAAGGAGCCTGAAGAAGTGGCAAATGAAGAACAAGACAAAGAGCCCAAGGGCAGGGACACATTCAATGAGCAAGTGCCTCTTAGGGGTGGAGCTACTGATGAGGAAGATCCCAATGGAGTCGATGGCAATAATAGTTCCAGAACCGTTGAGCAAGTGCCCAAGGGAGATGATGACATTCAAGATTCGATAGTACAGATGGGTGCAAAGCTTGGGAAGCAGCTGATAGAGACTTATGGAACAGATAAAGTTGGCCTCTGGAAGGATCTAGCAGAGTTTTGGACGGGTTTACTTCTCGAAATGGCAGCATCTACCAGAGCAGCCAAGCATAAGACACAACTTGTTGGAAATGGGGAGCTCATAACACACTTGTGGGCTTTGATGTCTCATGCTGGGTTTCTTGGAAGGACCAGCCATGGCCAAACACTCTTGGACCCTGAAGACCTTGACGATGCTGACCCTCTCAGCTGATGAATTTGGTGCCATTGATTCTTTAACAGCCTACATTTTTTCATGTATATTTTGCTGCCAGACTTTCTGCAAAGGAGATATATTTGCTTCAATTGTAACATACAAAACTATTCACATTGTATCGTTCTAAAAATTCGTATCACCAGGTTTATTTTGTCCTGTGTTTTCTTATGATATAAATCGAATGAGAAAATAAAAATAAATGCACGACAGAAAGCTAACTCTTATGCACTGATAAAACTGTACAGGTGATTGTGATACTCAGTTGCTAGATAAATTTAGCATCTTCTACTTGCAAGCAATCCATTCAGTTTGGACAAAGGTTGTTTTGACTTGTTGATAATTGAAAACTGTGGAGTTTGTGGTCCCTAAAGAAATTCTCTAATTACTATAATACTAAATCCAAGCCATGCAATAAGTATAGCTTATTAGCTTTTGAAACTTCATATAACAGCAGGCATGCATTCCAATCTGTAGGGTTCAGAATTTTTTCCTCTAATGACTCGAACAACAAGGTCACCAGATCGGCATACCTCAGATATCCGCTACTGTGTAAATAGTAAGGATCCAAGAGGGGATGGATAATTTTAGCATCATGTATCTACTATCAGCTTTGGCTGCTGTATCTCTGCAACTTCTTATTGTACAATTTACACTACTGCCTAAATTTGTATCACCAGGTTTATTTTGTCCTTTGTTTTTTATGATACAAATCAAATGAGAAAATAAAACTAACTGCACGGCAGAAAACTAGCTCTTATGCACCGATGAAACTGCACAGGTGATTGTGCTACTCAGTTGCTAGAAAAATTCAGCATCTTCTGCTTGCAAGCGATCCAATTTCTCTCTGTTTCATTGATTCAGCTTGGACAAAGGTTGTTTGGCTTGTTGATAATTGAAAACCGTGGAGTTAGTGGTCCCTAAGAAATTCTCTAATTATCGTAATACTAAATCCAAGCAATGCACTAAGTGTAGCTTCTGAAACTTCAGATAACAACAGGCATGCATCCAATTTGTAGGGTTCAGAAATTTTCCTCTAATGACTGGAACAACAAGGTCGCCAGATCGGCATACCTCAAGATATCAGCTACTTTATAAATCTAGTAAGGCTCCAAGAGGGGATGGATGATTTTAGCATAACGTAATCAAATCAAGAACCATCGGGGGAAGGAAGGAAAATAGAAGCGAGATGGAGTTCAAAGCCGTTACCGCTGCGATAGCTGCCTACACCGAAGCAACGGTGAGAAGGATTTTTTTTCCTTCCTGGCAAACTCCCAGGGAGGCGAATGAGCAGGCCCGGCGAGCTCGTTCCGGCGGCGGCCGGCGGGAGGTCCATGGACCCCGTAGCAACGAGCGCCATCCTTGGCCGGAAATGCATTCCTGGAACCCACTTTGGCCCCGCCCCCCGGAGAGGCGGCAAGGAAGACCCGGCCGCTGGCCCTGCGCTCAAGGTCGAACGGAGTGCGGCCGGCCGGCGGCACACAGCACCGCCGTTCATGGGTGCCGCCACCTCAACCTCAACGGGTGGTCTGGTGGGGACAGGTTGGGCCGAGGCAGGATGTAGTGCGTTGGGCTAGACAAGTGGGCTGCTAGAGATTTTTTTAACTCGGTCTAACGGAAAGAAACAAAACTTGTTTTCTTTTTTAACCGTGTGTGATTGCCGAATGTTTCGCATATCTTGTTTTCTCAAACCTTGTGTGATTGACAAATATCACACACTCTCTTTTTGAAAGGTATGTGATGAGTGTTACTGCTTTTTTGCCAAAATTGTATGGGACTGGAGGCAGTGGCGGAGCTGCTCACAATATATGATGTCGCTTGACATTACAGCTTTTTCAAACGCCCCTTAATTTTTTCGAAATTTATGCATCAACCTATAGAAGTACAAAGTGGCATAGTGTATTGACATCACTACTCTTAGAGCCTAGCTCCGCCACTGACTGGAGGGCCTTAATTTGCATGTTCTATACTAGTGCAAATCCACGACAGACGATGGCATTGTATCATGGAGGGCGCCGACTTCGCCGGTCTCTATGGTCGAGGAGGATGCCATGACCACAACGTCGCCAATACCGCCATTTGATTTTACCCTTCAAATTAAATTGTGAATTAATTCACTTCGATACGTGTGGGTTTTGTTACCTTTTTTTAGAAAAACAAACTCTATCAACCGGCGTATTTCAGTGACGTTTCTAGTTGGCCAAGCCGTGTATATGTGAATACATGCATGCATCGGGCAAGTAAACTACTCACTACGTTCCCAAAAAGGGTGGCGTACAAAGTTAGTTTCAGAGTCAATGTGAAACCAATTTTGTATTAAAAATACAAAAATCTACGATACCAAACCGATAGTAATAGATCCATCATAAGATGCATTTCATAATATATTTTAATGTTGATATTTCTCTTAATATATTTCGTCAAACTTAGAAAGTGTTAATTATTTGACTACTTTATACTGCACTTTTTTTTGATAAAGGGAATATATTAATACCAAGACAATATCAATTACACCCAGCCTCTGCAACGACATAATGAGTAGAGCGAATCTAGACATTAGAGATGCACACGGCCGAAAAATAAAAAGAAGAATATAAAGAAAAAAGGCCTGCCGTAGCAATCAAAACCTCACAACAGCAACTTGCGAGAACTGCTGCCACAAAGCGCTGACCGCCAGGTATGCAAACTTCAACTCCCTATCCTTTTTTCTCCTTGCCATCGTCAGTCTCAGCGATCTCACTCAACATGAGCATAGAGATCCTCTGACCTTTGCACCAGCTTCACTTGACTAACGGTCCCACGGACTGCCCATAAGAAAACATGCAACTAAATCAGCAATGCAATTCTCTGCCATGGGCATACCGATAACCTTGGAATGACTTTGGATCTGCCCATTGGAAATCCTGACTTATGATCTGCCCATTAGAAATCCTGGAACTGTTAACCAGCCATGCGGTTCTCTGTCATAGGCATCTCTGTAGCTACAGCCTCGAAAAAGACATTGGTAGCCACATCAAAGGAAAATTGGACAGCCATCACTCCATGTGATCCTCTTGCCTCTGCCCGATGCATAACCAGCAGCGATTATGCAGCTAGCAGCGACTGCTTTACCTGCAAAGGAACCACGGACCTGGCCACTTGGGCGATCTATTGCATGGCCACGATCGGCCAGATCCAGGCAAGGGCAGCAATTTTGGATCACGTCAATGCCAACTGCCAAGGATGCCATGAACTTGATGCCTGGTACGCAGCCGTTGGCCAGATCCAAGGCAACTCCCGGCTACCAGATGCAAGACGACGATGGATATGTGGATCAGAGCGATACTGCACCTTTTTTTTTTGAACGGGATTCGATTACAAAGAACAGGAAGCTCATCACGCTAACAACAAGGTCCAGAAGATCCAGAGAATACAAACGGACCCCGAAAAGGCGCAAAGAACACCCCGAGCCACCAGCAGAGAGCACAAAAGAATCCTTACCCATAGCCCAAGCACCTAGGCGTCGCCGGCGCCGCCGTACCTCGAACCGCCGGAAGGAGGAGCCACCACAACATGTAGAAGACCGCATGAGCTGTCCGCCGCTGAAGGACGGATCCGAGAACCTCTGAATGCCCACGGCCAGAGCTCCAGCACCCAGCAACCTCCCGTCTTCTAGCCGGCACCGCGCCGCCCAGGTCAGCCACCACCAGCCCCTCATCGCCTCCAAACGCCGCTCCCCTCGCCACCACGGCCGGCCGGAGCAGAAGCGTCGAAGAAGAAGACCGCCAGACCCACCTGCAACCAAAACGGGATGCCGCCCTCCCGCAGCTCCTCACCTCGCCTCCACGGCCCGCCAGAGGAGCGCAGAGAGAGGACCGCACCCGACGAACAACCTCCACAGCCTCCCCGACAGCAGCACCGTCGGACCGGAGAGAGGAGGGGGAGGACTTATTCTTCAAAGCCGCCGACACCTTCTCTAGCCCGATGCCGACGCCGAAGCAAAGAAACCCTAAAAAACTACACCTACCTACACGCACGGACGAGATCCGGAGCTTCCCCCCACCTCGCGACGTCGGAACGGCGCCGGAGACGGAGCGAAGCGGCGGATTCGCCGGCGGAGACTCGGGACGCCCTTCTTCCGCTCCGATCTACTGTAGCTGGGAGGGGAACGGGGAGAGGGGAAAGTAGTTCTTGATACTGCACCTATTTGGGCACGAGGGAGTATATATAACTAATTAAGCATACACACTCGCGACAACTAGCTAGCAGGTATACCGGAAACTCTAAATGGAGGCTGAGCTATATGTAGCTCGGTTTTCCAAAAAAATTGAATCAGCATTTTTTTGTTTCAAAAAATTCTGAAAAAATTCGTACGTGTAGATAATATTGAGATTTACAGCTGTGCAAATTTTTAGTGAAACATTCGTTGTATTTTGGTCTAGACAAAAAAGATAAATATGCAGATCTGGATCCGGAACAGTACACAGTCTGAAAATTTCGAATTTTTGTCAGATTTGTTATTTTTGTGTATCCCAGAATCTTACGAATTTTGATTTGAAACTTTACGTAGTGGTAGATCTCGACTTTATCTACATGTAGGCTTGTTTCTAGATTTTTTCGAAACATAAAATGTGGATTCAATTTTTTTGGAAACCGAGCTATATATATAGCTCGGCCTCCAAAACGCTGTGCTCGCAGGTATACACGTATTTGATTTGTGCATATAGACTGTAAACAGTATATATAGGTCGAGACTCATGACACCTATCTACTCCCTCACTCCCATTTAGATGTCATCTTTGTTTTACATGAATCAATTTTGATAATCGGTTTTAGCAACAAATAGTATGTTATTTGCTACAAATACTATACCATCAGTTTTTGTATTTAAAAAGTGTTTAATGGTATAATTTTATGACACATATTATATATTTTATTGTTGAAATTGATGATCACAGTTTTTTTACATGATTGATGATCACAGTTGATTCAAGTAAATTAAGGATGCCATCTAAATAAGGAAGGAGGAGCAAGTAAGTAGATATGTAGGTCTTGCGATTTAGGAGTCCACATCGTTCGATCACGAGTGCAGCACGTGATCCGGTTTATGTAACAAACTACAATCTCTGTTCTAGATATAGGATGGTTTAAAGATTTCAATATGGGCTACATACAGAATAAAATGAGTGAACATACACATTAATATACGTCTATATACAAGTATGAATAAAAAAAGCTAAAAGGGGTTATATTTAGAAAAAGGGGGAGTAACTAACTCGATACATTTGCAAAAAAAAAAAGCTAAATCGATTAATTGCTGGCAAAGAAAAAAAACTGGGGTCGAATCCCTCAAGAAAAGTTGGACGTTGTTGTCAAGAAAGAAAAGTTGGACGTTGTGGTAGTGACCACCTAGGTTCTTCGAACCGAACGTCCCTTCACAGTGACACACTGATCTGATCGTGCCAGACCGTCGCTGCATACTTGCATATAGGTCACGTCTTCTGAAGGTGCAAGCAACGAACAGGTTCGTCACTTCACTAGAGAAGCTGCCTGCAATGGAGGGGTGGTTAATCCTATGTTTCACTGCCACGTTACTATCCCTTTGTTTTCTCAAGTTTTCCGGTGGCAAGAGCAAGCCCAAGGCCAACCTGCCTCCCGGGCCATCGACACTTCCGATCATCGGCAGCCTCCACCACGTCCGCAGCAAGCTGCCGCACCGCAGGATGACGGAGCTGGCTCGCCGATATGGGCCGGTGATGTACCTCAAGCTAGGCCAGAACCCCACCGTGGTGTTCTCCAGCGCCGAGGCGGCGGCGCTGGTGCTCAAGACCAACGACCTCGTCTTCTCCGATCGACCACGCAGCGTGACGCTGGGGATCTTCAGCTGCGGCGGCAAGGACGTCGCCTTCGCCCCCTACGGCAACCACTGGCGCCAGATGCGCAAGCTCTGCGTCGTCGAGCTGCTCAGCTCTAAGCAGGTGAGGCGCATGGAGGGCATCAAGGCCGAGGAGGTGGCCAACCTCGTCCGCTCCATCGCCGCCTACAACGGGGTCGCTCCGATCAACGTCAGCAAGAAGGTGGCCGCCCTCAGCAACGACGCCGTCTCGCGGGCCGTTTTCGGCGGCAAGTTCAAACGCCAGGATGAGTACATCCGCGAGCTGGACAACGCCTTCACGCTCGTGGCCGGCACCAGCCTCGTGGACCTCTTCCCGTCCTCACGGCTCGTGCGCTGGCTTACTAGCGGCGAGCGCGACATGAGGAGGTGCTACCGCCGCATACAAAGCATCATCTCCGATATCATCGACGAGCGCAAGGCCGCCGGAGATGCTGCCTGCAACGCCGACGACGAGGACCTGCTTGGCACGCTCCTCAGGCTGCAGCTCGAGGACTCCTTGGAATTCCCTCTAACCCCAGAGGTTATAGGCGCCTTTTTGTTCGTGAGTACTTCTTTTTACTCAACCATTTTTAATAAGTACTAGTAGTAATACTTTACGCACTGGCCTCTTTCAAATAAGCAATACATGACATAACTGAATTTTATGCTATCAACTATTAACTCCGTTTCAAAAATATAAATTTATTCATGTTCTTGTTTTATTTGATTTTTTTTGCGTGGACTTGTTTTGTTTGGTTTGCTCACCACATATGCCATAGGGTCCGATAATGTATGGTCTATTCATGGTAAGTGGGGTCTATTTTTTTTCTGAAATATACCTTCCCTTCACACATCTAACACACAGTCGTGTGCATACCACAACTACCGTTTCAGGACATGTTTGCGGGCGGCACAGATACCACAACAAGCTCTCTGGAGTGGGCTATGTCGGTGCTCATGAAAAATCCTAGAGTCATGGCTAAGGCACAACTAGAAATCCGGGAGGTGCTAGGTGAGCACCGCACTATCATAACTAACAATGATCTTTCCGGACTACACTATATGCGAATGGTCATCAAGGAGGTTCTTAGGTTACATCCACCGGCTACTGTACTCATCCGCAGGGCTAGAGAGGATTGCCAAATTATGGGTTATGACATTCTCGAAGGAACCAATGTATATGTTAATGTCTTCTCTATTTCGAGAGACCCAAGGTACTGGAAAGATCCCGAAGAATTTAAACCCGAGAGATTTGAGAGCAATAACACTGATTTCAATGGGACATACTTTGAATTCACTCCCTTTGGGGCTGGGCGACGGCAGTGCCCTGGGATGTCGTTCGCAACATCGACCGTGGAGATCGTATTGGCAAACCTTCTGTATCACTTTGATTGGATGCTGCCAGATGGTGCTAGCCTGGCTTCGTTTGACATGTCCGAGAAATTCAGGTTAACAATAAGCAGGAAGTATGACCTGCAACTCAAAGCTATCCCGCACGTCTGGTCAGGAGCTACGCCAAAAGAGTGATAAAGAAGGTCTATGTCTAGGGCGCATTGATGAAGACATATTTGCACCTTCACCTTCATGCATATCTTGCATTGTATTACCTTTATGTATTATAATCTTTACTATTAAATGGGAGTTCAACGTACGTTCGTACCCCCCTCCGTTTTCTGCCTCTATTTTCTGCCATCGCTAATCAACGTATGTTCGTAAAGTCCATCTGGCTCCGGCCCATCGCTGCGTCAATCAGCCAAAACAAGCTGCGTCAATCGCTCCACATTAATACTTGCCAAATCCACGTACCCACAATTAAAACTTGCGAAAACAATGGTACGCTTTCCAAATTATCAAAGAAATCAAACACTTGCCAAACCAGCCACAATTTCAAAAAAAAGAACCGGACGCGATTTGCCTCTCCGGCGGCCGGAAGCCTGCTGATCATCATCAGCTGCAGCACCTCTTCTCTTCGGATGCGATTTGCCAAGCAGTACCGCGCTTGGACTTCCTGAGCTGATCAGAATCAGCTGCAGCACCAGTTCTTCCGGCCGCTCGTCGCGATTTGCCTAGCCGGCGGCCGGAAAGCCTGCTGATCATCATCAGCTGCAGCACCTCTTCCTGCTGATCATTCGTCGCGATTTGCCAAGCAGACGGACGGAAAGCCTGCTGTTTACAGGTACATAGCTGCACCTCCGTCTGACTGTCATTATTCTGTTGTGTATTTCAGCTAAAACAGGTATAGAAGGGGTGTGTAGGGATCAAAGAACTCACTAGAACAGGGGCAGCAGCACTACTTTACTACACAACAATGTGACCATCGGTTTCTCCCGCGCTTGGACTTCCTGAGCTTGTACCTGCACACGAAAAATTAATTTTGTAGTTTTCTAACTATTACTTTTGTAACTACTTCTCATGTTATGTCTGTTCATTTCTTATTATCAACAGACGGGAGAAGGAGAAGTGTTGCATAAGTCATCGTCAAATCCTACTGGGGTACGGGCTCCATTCCAAGACATAACCAACAGCACCAATTCAGGTAAACATATCATCATCTTTACCTACTGGGACATTGTATATCCTAATTTTTTTGCCTCGCAGGACAAAGACCAGATCCAAAAGAATTGAAGAGACAAAGGGAACGGGAGAGATATGCACGTAAAAAGTCTGAGCAAGACATAACCAACAGCAACAATTCAGGTAAAGATATCACCATCGTTTACGTACTACGACCTTGTATATTTTTTGGCCTCCCAGGACAAAGACCAGATCCAAAAGAGTTGAAAAGACAAAGGGAACGGGAGAGATATGCAAGGAAAAAGCGTGAGGCCAATCAACTCAATGTAGAACAGAACACACCGGGGGCCATGTCTCTCGGTACGTCCATTATTTACGTCTATCCAATATGATGCACTAACAAAAGCATTATGATGCGCCTCACGGATTCTTCATCTCAGGATTTCACACCACTGAGGATGCTACTGGGCAATCAGCTGTCACCCAGCGGGATACACTCCCACTACAGAAGGTGAGGTTTGCTACCTTAAATGGCATAATAATTTGCTTACTACTACTGATCGTACGTAACTGGTGATGTAGGCATACCTACTGTTCTAATGCCGTCCGGAGAGACTACCTTTGATGGATCATCCTCATTTCGATCACCTCTGTGTGCCTCTTCCAATAAGGAAAATTAGAATAATGGTGAAGCTAATAGTTTTGGGTCTATGCATGGACGTGGTTTACAAATGCCAGTTCGAGATTTTAATAGTTTGGGTAATGAGGGACACCTGTTGTTTACATCTTAAATAGGAATCGTACCTCATGTAGTTCACTAAAACTTTTTGCAGACATAACCAATGTTGGTCTGCAGTCATGTGCATCCCCATTCCGCTCTCCTTATGAAGCTACAAATGTTTTACATACACCGGAGAATCAGAAATCCAACATGTGGATTTCTGATTATGAGATACGTGCCCATAAAGGGAAAGAAGGTTTGTATTTGCCAATTGTAATTCACATAAATGGAAAGAAGGTTTATGTCTGTGGATTATAATATGTTTTCTAAAATACTTACACAGTGATCAATCCTGGAGATAAATCACCATTGATATCGGGTGTCATGCTTGGTACCTTTCAAATGCATGTAAGATATGTGTCATGAAGGGACGGTCTCGAGAGTCATACTCAAATCAGCTAGAGAGGAAGTTCTACACAATTTCTGGAGGCAATAGAATTGACGTGAATTCTCCTTCACCCTGGATAAAATTAGATGAAGCATTGTTACTTGAATGTGAGTTGTCAAGATGTTCATATTTCTCACCATGATGGCAGAAACGAGATGTTGCTGAACCTGAGCAAACTTACGCAATCACACATATACCTGAAGCGTTGGAGAGGTCAGAGGAGAAACACGAGCAGAAGAACCCCCCATCCTGACAATGATTAATTCTATCAAATAATTATCCTAGATTGCAGGAGCTAGATAAAATAAAAAAATATAGAATTCCTCCTCTTGTCTAATGTTTGTCTAATGTTGCACTTAAAATCATTTATAGTAAGATATAACAGGGTAATGTTGTACCAACAGCATAATCTTGTGAGGATACGGGATATATGTGGAGTCCTGTCTACGATTTCAAAGTATTTGTACACAACTGACGATGGAAATACAGAGCAGGCTCAACCTTTAACAAATAGGTTCACCTATTAAAGTCTTCCATGGTTTTCGGGGAAACAAAGCTGGCATACAAAACCACCTTAGTTCATTGGTATCGCTACAGATCAAATAAAGAAGGCAACATGAGATATTATCTGATTCGACACCTACCAAATACGAACTCATATTCCTAATCATCACGTACAAATATAAATAGGAATTACCTATTGTGTGTTTCCTCTCACAAATCCTCGGCGGCGTCAATCCGGCACCACGACGAATTGGCGACAAGGTTTGTTCCTTCACCAATGTCTCTGCCACCATCGATCCAATCCATGAAAAGCTGCTCCGGGATCAGCGTCTGCCGCTGCGGCGTAGCACGGCACAGGGGTGACTGCATCAGCAGGCGGCGTCCTGTCTCGATGTGCGCCATCGCCGGCCTCGCGCAAGGCTGCGGAGGTCTGGCTCGATATGCGCCATCGCGTGAGAGTTCGTAGGGCCGGAGGGCGCTGCACCGGAGTGCCAGAGGACGAGGGAGAGGCGCCATAGATCGAGGGCGACTCGCCGGAGGTCGGTTCGTGTGAGCGAGGCGGCGATTTAGGGAAGGTTCTGCGTGGAACGAGTCAGCAGCGTTAGGAGGCGGAGGGGGCGTGGGGAGCAGGCGGCGGGGATATGTGGGGCAAAGGAGAAGGGAGAGTAGCCGGCAATGAGGAGCTGACCTTCTTCAGCGGGCAAGCGCCGCCGGGCCGGGCAGGAGGAGGAAGGAGGCGCAGTCGAGGGAAGCGCGGGCCGGCCAGGAGGAGGAAGATCTCCTCTAGGTTCTCGTCTGCGAGGGCCGGGAGCGAGAGCTGCGTCCCCCAATCGTCTGTTGGCGGCGCCGGCGAGGCCATGGCGGGCGTGCGGCCGGCCGGCCGGCCGAGCGCCCACCGGTGTGGGAAGGAGGATGGGGATCGATGGGAGGAGGATGGCGAGCGCCGAGGAGGCTCTCCGAGGATCGACGAGGACCTGAGCAGCGGGAGCGATCTGCCCCGTGTGGCCTTACACGGTGGCGCAGAGGAGCGGCAAATCCATGGCCGCGCGAGCACGACTGAAATCGGTGACAAATCGTGAATTGGACGCAGGACCGTGAAGAATCTTCAATCGAACTCAGGGACAGCCGGACAGGCGCCGCGCTGCCGGCGGCAAGAAATGGCACCAGCAGTGGGGAGGAACGGGAGGGAGTGGTCAATGGTCACGGAGGCGGTCGGGCAGGGAGCTTGAGTGGGAGTCTGGGAGAGTGAGCGGTTGGTGCGTGCGTGTCGGTTTTTTGTGTGGGCGAGACTTTTTCTTTTACTCGCAGCGTCACGCGTTGCATAGCCAGCCAGTAAAGCTAATTTCAGTAGCGACAGGATAATAGCTCAGCTCGTTGCTATGGCGCTTAGGTGATTCCGTATTTTTGTTTACGCTCAAGCCCTTAAGTGTCCGGCGTTGTACTGTCTTTGTGATAACTAGGACTTAATCTTGTTGAGCTAAACCCAATTCCTTTGTAAAATAACCGAGTTCTATGTACACGTTCATTTGTTTTTCAAAAACAGAACGGGAACTAACTGCTATTCTACTCAGAACAAAGAGAAAATGTGCACGGTCTGAATATTTTTGCATTTATTTTGGATGTTGATTTTTTTAATTAAACCGATTTATTGTGCTCTTCTTTTGTGTATAATATATTTCAATTTTTTGGATCACAAGCGGACAAAAGATAACTTAATCGATAATCCAATGTTATTTAAAAAACTCACCAAACAAATTATTTAGGAATAGATAAATATGTAACTTGTGTATCTATTTTGAACATCTTAATGTATTGTCAATACTAGAGTGTCGGCGCTAAACGCAAGGCTGCAAGTTCCCTCGCCATGCTTATATCTTGGGCTATTTGGATCAAATGCAACACTCAGAGTGATGGTTGTCTTCTTTAAAAAAAAAAAAAATACCACCCCCTCACAAAAAAAAGTCTCCGATTTGATTTTTCTGTGCTTACAAATAATCCCATTATTAACTTTTATTTTAATATATATGTTTTTTACTTATATGCAGTTATGGAGACAAAAGGCACGACACGACGGTGCTGGATGGGAACGAAAACTTGTCGAGTTCTACACAATCGAAAGAGGTGCAATGGAGAGTTATACATTTATGTTCTTTTTATAAATTATATATTGCCATGTTCAATTTTTTTATGTTTTCCGCTTTTGTAGATTGTGGCCGTGACCGAAATAGATAATGCTCCGGAAGAATCTATTGACGAAGACTCCGATGCAATGATGGTAGAAGAGACTGAAAACTCAACACAATCAAAAGTGGTGACAATTGTATTTTATTTAAATATAATATATAGATGTTCTATATATCCATATTATATTTTGATGTATGTTTCAATTCTGTAGATCATGGACCAGATAGAAATAAATAATGCTGAAAAAACTAAAGAAACAGCCGATATAGAACCCAATGAGTTACTGGTGGAAGAGATTGAAAACGCAACGAGTCTCACACAATCAAACGAGGTGTGTAGTAAGAATTGTCTTTTTTTAGAGATGTTTCATAATTTGATTGTCCTGCTCACATGATTTTTGTTATTGTTATAGATGGGATCAACCGTGGTTCTCATGGACAATATGGTGCATATTGAGGTTGATTTTACAGAAATGAAGGAGTACATCATGTCCTTTCCACCAAAAACCATATTGGTGCGGATCCAGGACGTTTGGTTGACGCGTGCAGACTTGGAATGCTTGTTACATGATGGTAGATGGTTGGATGGTGAAGTAAGTTAACATTTTGCATACAATCAAACTTATTTGCATAATAAATTTGTAATTTATTTGTTATAACGTTTACTTAAAATTATAGGTTATAACCGCATATATCTACTACATGCGGACTCAGGATCATCTACTTAAAAGAGCGGGTGGATATGCATTTTTAGTGGATACACATATTTCTGCAAAACTAAAACGAGATGGTGAAATTCCCATAAGTCCATAAAGTCATCCCAATATTGTTCGAAGAGCTCTTAATTATCTAGAACATGACATGGTAAGACTAATTAGATAACTTTTTGGGTTTACTTTACCATTTATTCTCGTATGATTACATTATTTTTGTCAGCTCTTCATCCCAATTAATGTGACAAAATTCCATTGGTATCTATGTCGTATCGATGCCAAAAAATGTCTGATACAAGTATTTGATTCATTTGGTTCTGCTATGAGCCGGTCCGACCTGCATTTTACGGTGAGTATTTACTACAGTCGTACTCATCTTTCTTTTTCAATAATATTTAATTCTACATATTATCATGCTCTCTTTCATTTAACAGCTCCAGGGGCTCGACAATCACTTTATGATTGCTTCTCAAATGAGTGAATTTAACATAGGTGATAAGTGGGTAGACCTTCGAGTAAGTCAATGGCCAGTAGTTGAATGTGTTCATGAGCCAATACAATCGGATGGGTGCGTTAAATACTTATTATATGATCAAATACAAATATAAATATTAACGTGTATACTTATTTTAGAGAATGATTTTCTTTTAATATTGCAGCTCATCATGCGGCTTGTTCATGTTGCAATTCATGGAATACCTTACGGGTGAAGGTCTTGCACATGCGGTAACACAGGTATTTTCAAAGGAATCATTAAAGTAGTTTCATATGAAATATATTGTTACAATGAATTATTTCTAATTAATACTTTGCAGGAGGGTATCAAACCCTTTAGGGAGCATGTAGCTATAACTCTACACGAGTCTGTTCTGAATGAGATAAAAGGAGCACCAATATATCCAAAAGATGTGTCTAATTCTGACGGATCTAATTCTGATGTTACGATGGTGGAGGGTCCGAATCAATTAGATTTATCTGTCCACAACATGCCCACAGACCCACGTGTGTTATATAATGGGCTTTGCAAGCAAATATTGTCGATTAAAGATGAAAAGTCTTTGGAGTAAGTACTTTTTTATAACATGTTACCTATTCGAAACTTTTAATATGCATTGTTATGATTTCGTAATAAGTCTTCACATTTGTGTTGCAGAATGGAATGGGTGCGGAGCTCCAAACCTTATCCTATAGGTTTGAGTCTTAAGAAAATTCAGGATATAATCAAGATGGACCAGCCTATGAACAACGATTGTTTCAACTTAGCTATACGCATAGTGGCATGCGACCCAATGTTGCAGCTGGTTGAGACCGACGTGCATTACATGGATCTACGGTTTTGTGTAAGTTTTTATAATCATGTATTATCATTGGTATCACCATGTTTCTAAATAGTTTTTTTCTTAGACGGCAATGGTTGATTCCACACGAGGCGACCAGTGGCGCATAAAGCCAAATGTCCAGTTTTTGGCAACGTTGTTCCATAGCTGGCCTGGGATAGATTATAAAATCTCAACTCGCAAAATGGTAAAGATAATTCACTTCTACATTGTTGTCATGTTTAGTTTCTTTCTAATGATTTTCCATATGCAGGTTTTTCTTCCGTATGCATCCATCGGCCACTTCGTCTTGTTTTGCATCGACAAGGACACACGTCGTGTATGCATTTTGGATCCCCTTTCTATATCGGCATCGCTGGAGGATAAAATGAGGCGAACTCATGGCATGGAATTGAAATTCCAAAGAATTTCTATCTACTTTAACAATGCGCTTGCAATAGCACAACCCGGTTGGAATTCTGATATCTTTTTCTGGCCACGTAAACCACCGGTTGGTACTCCAAGAATCTCATCAAGGTGACTATCTTACGAAATAAACTCAGGTGTTTTACTTTGTCAATTTACCATTCAACATAACGATGAGGCATCCATCTACAGGAATTTGTCTGGATTTCTTGTTTTTTACATTATGCTCTCATGGAATGGTAAAGAATTGGTTCATCCAGTATGCACGGTGCGTTTTTACATTACATTTTTATTATTATTTATACATGAATTATTCAAGCTAATGACAACTACTATTTGTGTAGGATGGTTTTAAGTTGAGGACGAAATTTTTGTTACACGTGCTCAAATACCAAGAAAATGAAGGGCAAGACAACATTCCAGACATTGTACGGCAATATCTAGCTAGCATCAATGAGAATGAGTAGATATTAGTGGAGTGCTAATTTCATGTTCAAACGATGTCAGATTATACCTTTTGTCGATATACACTTCAATTGAATTGGAATCTTATTGTCTTTTTAATATCCAGTGAATGTTTTATTCTTACACATGAATTTTTGTATATATTCTGTTGACAAAACATTATGAAAAAACGGGATCCGTAGCAACGCACGGGCATTCAACTAGTAAGAGTTTAAGGTGTATCCCCCCGGTTCCACAGCTGCAACATCTCTGGCAATTCTCTCTGAAATTCAGGTGGGATCTTTCCCAACCGGTGACCATTAAATGGTGTGACGGTTTCTCTTCCTGTGAGGAGGCGGGTTCTAAATGGTGTAAGAGCATCTCCAGCAGACGCCGGAAACGGAGCGCGCGCGTCATATAACCGATTTTTCCCGCGCGCCGGGCCATTTCGCGCGCTCCAGCAGACGCGGGGAAAAAGCGCGCGCTCGGAAAACGGAAGCGCGCGCTGGCCAACGCAGTAGGTTTCACGTTAAATAACCCGCCCCGCGGCCAGCGCGCTCACTCCACGCGTCCCCTCCTCTCTCCCCAACCGCTTTTTCCCCTCCCACCACCGCTCGCGCCACCGCACGGATTCCGCCGTCGCCGCGCCACGCCCACGCTGTCGCCACCATGCCGCCGCGCCGGAGGAACCAGTCCGGCTACCGCGGCGTGCGCGCGCGGCCCAACGGCACCTTCTACGCGGAGATTCGCGCCGGCGACGAGCGGATCTCGCTCGGGACGTTCGAGACGGCGCACGAGGCTGCCCGCGCGTACGACGCAGCGGCGTGGCGCCTCGGCCGCTCCCGCCGGCAGATGAACTTCACGGACGCCCGCACCGTCCAACAGGCGCAGGATCTGGCGCCGCCGCCACGCCTCGTCACCGCCGAGGACCGGGCCGCCGACAGGCGCAGGATTATCCACCTTTGAAATATATGTAGGATAATCCTACTAGTTCGGGGGGATGGGATTTCAGCCGATAGGTGGCATTACAATTTGGTTTCTAACCATGGGTTCACATAGTATGTGAGATGCAAAAGTATAGTCGGACTTGGATGCGCGGCCGGTACCATGTGTCGGCCCAATTGCTGACAACACACTTGAGAAATCGAGATAAAACCTTACCTTCTCAGGACAGACCTCACAATAGGGCCCTATCTTGAATTTAGGTGGAAAATTTCAGATGCACCAGTTTTCTACACAATTCAAGTGGTTGTAAGTAAAAAAAAAATGGACAATTGATTATATATGAGAAACTTATGAAAATACGACTTTGGCCCTATCTTGGTTGTAAGTAGATACTCCAAGTATATGAGAAACTTATCTTGTCTAGTCGGAAACCAAGTCTTTCTCTTTGGAGTATCTACTTCTCATCTATCAAAATACGACTCTAAACAACGTCCTATATGGGGTATTTAAGCAGAACTTGAGAGTTTTTTGGTCGGTCCATGGAGTGGCCGAAGTCTGTGTGCGATGGATTATGGCTTATGGTTATATTTTGGCTTTGTATATGTTATTGATATAAAATTCTAATTTTATTAGTTCATTCAATGTTTGGTACGTCGGATGCGACCAACCACAATCAGATGACACGGGGAAAGATTCCAGCAACTCATGCAGACACGCTGGCATCTTCTAACTGAACGAGCTTCACTTGATATACTCGACTCATGATCCGTTGACTTGAGAGTTGTGAAGTGAGAGAGCGCAAAAACTCCTTCTATATATCTACTAGTTGATGGATCATGGATGTACACTGGACTCCAAGGTCAACTTGGCTTGTCTGACAGATCCGGCGAGCACACACGGAGCACACACGGAAGTCCGGCCATTTGGATGTCACCCTTGTGGAAGGTCGTGCTCTGCCTGACGCTGTTTGCTGCATGGCGTTCGCAGGTCGAATTCAGGACAATGACCTCGCGACGCCCGCTCGACTGCGCCCAGCGTTGCCCTTGCAGCGGCGAGAGCTACCTCCACCACCACCACCATTACAGCCACGCGGAGACGCAAGCACGCGCCGCCGCCGGCTCCACGGCGAGGCCTTCTCGTGGTGAGTCAGTGCCAGTGTTAGGCAGCGACGACGCCGGCGGGAATGCGTCGAGCCAGCTGCGCCTCGCCAGGGAGGTCGGCGTCCGGGCGGCAACGGGCAGCGGGCCGGGAAGCAACTTCATCATCTCGCCCCTGTCCATCCACGCGGCGCTCGCGCTTGTGGCCGCCGGCGCCCGGGGCGAGACGCGTCGGGAGATCCTGGGCTTGCTCGGGTCGGCGTCGCTCGATGAACTGCACGGCGCGGCGGCGACGGAGCTGGTAGGGAAGCTCGACGGCCTGACCCAGACGTCCTTCGCCTGCGGCGTGTGGGTTGACGGAAGGCACGTATTGCAGCCAGAGTTCATGGCCATCGCCGCCTCGAGGTACGCCGCCACGGCGGAGTCCGTGGACTTCGCCTCGGATGCCAAGATCGCGAGGCGGCGCGTGGACAGCTTCGTCTCCGACGCGACCAACGGACTCATCCGTGACGTCCTCCCTCCCCATTCCTTGGACTCGTCCACGGTCGTCGTCCTCGCCAACGCGCTCTACTTCAAGGGGACGTGGTTCCAGCCGTTTGATCCGTCGGCGACCTTCACCGCGCCGTTCCACACCCTGGACGGCACCGTCGTGCGCGCGCCGTTCATGACGACAGGCCGGTTTGATTTCAAGCAGCAGGTCGCCATCTACCCAGGCTTCAGGGCCCTCAAGCTGCCCTACAAGATCGACGGCGACCACCGCGCACCGCCGCAAGCTGTGTTCTACATGCTCATCCTTCTCCCGGACAGCACCGCTCTCGTCAGCATCGCTGACCTCTACGACGAGGCCGTCGCGACGCCGGAGTTCATCAGGAGGCACACGCCGGCGGACTAGGTTCCCATCGGGCAATTCATGGTCCCGAAGTTCAAGTTCACATTCGAGTTCGAGGCGTCGGACGACATGCGGAAGCTTGGAGTCACCAGGGCTTTCGGAGGCGGTGACTTCTCGGGCATGGTGAGTGGCGGGGACGGGCTCCGCATCGCGGGGGTGTACCATAAAGCCACCATCGAGGTGGATGAGCAGGGTACCGTCGCCGCGGCAGCGACGGCCGTGTTCATGGCTACGAGTGCAAGCGCACCACGGCCTCCGGTGGATTTCGTGGCGGATCGGCCCTTCATGTTCGCCATCGTTGAGGAGAAAACCAACGTGGTGTTGTTCCTTGGCCATGTGGTCGATCCTCTCGCCGAATGAGCCGAATGAGCCAATTGGACTCCCGGAGTGCGATGTGAACACACCTATAGCGTATTTCGTGGGCTGTGGATCTTGAATGTATATTTGAAGATTGTTTTCCAATGTCACGACTAGATCATGAAGCAATATGGGAAGGACGTGGGAATTGTAATGTCTATTCTTCAGAATGAAACTGAACTGCCTCATCGATCAAGTTTTTTTTTTTTTGAAACGAGGCAAAAACTTTGCCTTTTTTATTGATACTAGTTGAATGCCCGTGCGTTGTCACGGGCAGTTAAGTTTCTTTCCTACCCGACATTGTGTTTCAACCCCACTCCAACAACATTACCATTGTATTCCGTAGTCACTCCAACAACATGATACTCGATGAGTGCCTTTGTGTTGCTACGAGCATTTCGAGTCTAGTTTTTCACCACACATGTAAACATAATGCACATTTAAATGTATAGAAAAGATAGCCACATAAATCATTAAGATTCTACTCCCTCATAATTCTTTTGGAAAATATTTGAGTTATACTGTACCATGGGGTTTTCCTTGGTTTAACCATCTTGCATAGGGAATACTGAATTACCGCGAAGATTTAAGGTGTAAAATTAAATTGGCAACAACGTATAGATTGGACGAACCACTTCGCTACCATCCCAAGATAGCATAAACTGGAAACAAAAAATAGCACATGTCCTACAAATGAATACATCATCATTATGTCAAAGTAAAATTCTTGTATATGTTTTCAGAGAAATTAAACTGTCTCACCAATTTATTTGTTCCTACAGCTGGCAGATAAGCAATAAAAAAATCCGGCACCACTATGTTTTGTCGATTCATGAAAACACATTGTTGTCTTTTTCAGGTTGAAGAATTTGTCGTGATTTCACAAACTCCCTCTAGCGCTAGCAATGTCCAGTCTAACTGGTAGAACCGAGTAAACATGATCAATGCAAAAAAAAAAGGGTAAAGAATAAACATTGTACAGTGAAGCAGAGCCAACTGATTTATTTCCTGCCCACGGAAACAGTATGCCGTGGACCCACTGCCCCTCTCTCTCGTACTTTCCCCATCTCTCTCGCTTTTCCATAGCTATTCGTTCATACTGGATTCAGGCACGAAGCACATCAGCTCAAATCGCTCGTGGCTCATCCACGCATCAAGATGCTCAAGTCGACAAGATCAGTTCAGCTATTCCTTATGCTGCATCATCCCGTGCTCGTGGCGCTTACCATGGTCGCAGCAGCGAGTTCACGTTTGGTCACATCTCGGCCGCCATGGCCTTGACCTCGAGCTGCCACAATCGCCCATGGCCTTATTTTTCGAGATCGCGGCGCCCGCCATGGACACAAACATTCGACCTGGTGGCGTCCCTCGTAACCGCGGCCATCCTTGCAACCCATGAGTTGTAGGGTTCTCGGCGGCATGGGGCGGGTGTACCTGAACGCCCGTCCGTCGGTGCCGTCGGGGACAGTTCCGCCATGGCTGGGCCGGGATCAAGAGGAGGAGGCTGCCTCGCAGCCAGATCAAAGATTAAGGAGGACAGGAAGAGGGGGATGGGCGTGGGGGAGGAGTGGTGCGGCAGTGGAGAGGTTGCCGTGGACCAAGGGGGTGCGCAGCAGGGATGTTGAGCGGCGTGTGGAGACAGGGGCCGAGCCTAGAAGCTTGAGTCATTGGTGACTTCGCCGACGGAGTCGAGTCCAGGGATAAAATAGCGAACCGGTCATATCACTTAGCGGTGGCATATCCTGTAATATTTTCTAACTCAGTCTAGTGATGTAAGGGTAAAATTGAAAATTTAAACTCCCGGAGTGCGATGTGAACACACCTATAGCGTATTTCGTGGGCTGTGGATCTTGAATGTATATTTGAAGATTGTTTTCCAATGTCACGACTAGATCATGAAGCAATATGGGAAGGACGTGGGAATTGCAATGTCTATTCTTCAGAATGAAACTGAACTGCCTCATCGATCAAGTTTTTTTTTTTGAAACGAGGCAAAAACTTTGCCTTTTTTATTGATACTAGTTGAATGCCCGTGCGTTGTCACGGGCAGTTAAGTTTCTTTCCTACCCGACATTGTGTTTCAACCCCACTCCAACAACATTACCATTGTATTCCGTAGTCACTCCAACAACATGATACTCGATGAGTGCCTTTGTGTTGCTACGAGCATTTCGAGTCTAGTTTTTCACCACACATGTAAACATAATGCACATTTAAATGTATAGAAAAGATAGCCACATAAATCATTAAGATTCTACTCCCTCATAATTCTTTTGGAAAATATTTGAGTTATACTGTACGATGGGGTTTTCCTTGGTTTAACCATCTTGCATAGGGAATACTGAATTACCGCGAAGATTTAAGGTGTAAAATTAAATTGGCAACAACGTATAGATTGGACGAACCACTTCGCTACCATCCCAAGATAGCATAAACTGGAAACAAAAAATAGCACATGTCCTACAAATGAATACATCATCATTATGTCAAAGTAAAATTCTTGTATTTGTTTTCAGAGAAATTAAACTGTCTCACCAATTTATTTGTTCCTACAGCTGGCAGATAAGCAATAAAAAAATCCGGCACCACTACGTTTTGTCGATTCATGAAAACACATTGTTGTCTTTTTCAGGTTGAAGAATTTGTCGTGATTTCACAAACTCCCTCTAGCGCTAGCAATGTCCAGTCTAACTGGTAGAACCGAGTAAACATGATCAATGCAAAAAAAAAAAAGGTAAAGAATAAACATTGTACAGTGAAGCAGAGCCAACTGATTTATTTCCTACCCACGGAAACAGTATGCCGTGGACCCACTGCCCCTCTCTCTCGTACTTTCCCCATCTCTCTCGCTTTTCCATAGCTATTCGTTCATACTGGATTCAGGCACGAAGCACATCAGCTCAAATCGCTCGTGGCTCATCCACGCATCAAGATGCTCAAGTCGACAAGATCAGTTCAGCTATTCCTTATGCTGCATCATCCCGTGCTCGTGGCGCTTACCTTGGTCGCAGCAACGAGTTCACGTTTGGTCACATCTCGGCCGCCATGGCCTTGACCTCGAGCTGCCACAATCGCCCATGGCCTTATTTTTCGAGATCGCGGCGCCCGCCATGGACACAAACATTCGACCTGGTGGCGTCCCTCGTAACCGCGGCCATCCTTGCAGCCCATGAGTTCTAGGGTTCTCGGCAGCATGGGGCGGGTGTACCTGAACGCCCGTCCGTCGGTGCCGTCGGGGACAGTTCCGCCATGGCTGGGCCGGGATCAAGAGGAGGAGGCTGCCTCGCAGCCAGATCAAAGATTAAGGAGGACAGGAAGAGGGGGATGGGCGTGGGGGAGGAGTGGTGCGGCAGTGGCGAGGTTGCCGTGGACCAAGGGGGTGCGCAGCAGGGATGTTGAGCGGTGTGTGGAGACAGGGCCGAGCCTAGAAGCTTGAGTCATTGGTGACTTCGCCGACGGAGTCGAGTCCAGGGATAGAATAGCGAACCGGTCATATCACTTAGCGATGACATATCCTGTAATATTTTCTAACTCATTCTAGTGATGTAAGAGTAAAATTGAAAATTTAAACTCCCGGAGTGCGATGTGAACACACCTATAGCGTATTTCGTGGGCTGTGGATCTTGAATGTATATTTGAAGATTGTTTTCCAATGTCACGACTCGATCATGAAGCAATATGGGAAGGACGTGGGAATTGTAATGTCTATTCTTCAGAATGAAACTGAACTGCCTCATCGATCAAGTATATATTTTTTAAAACGAGGCAAAATCTTTGACTTTTTTATTGATATAGTAGAAGCAAACGGACACGGCCTAAGCTAAATAAAAAGGAAATTACATGCTGTAAAAACTCAGGAAACTATCACTCCAAAATGCTTTGCGCCCGCCAGAATCCAGTTCTTCCCTTCAACCTTAATTTTATCAAGAAGAGCCGGCGGCATGTTGAATTTGTTGTTGAAGACCCGCGCATTCCGCTCCTTCCACAACTCCATCTCCTTTTCTTCCCTTCAACCTTAATTTTATCAAGAAGAGCCGGCGGCATGTTGAATTTGTTGTTGAAGACCCGCGCATTCCGCTCCTTCCACAACTCCATCTCCTTTTCTTCCCTTCATCGATCAAGTATTCAAGTGAAATAAAACTCACCCTAAAAATCAAGTTCCCTTGAAAACTTTGGTCAACCTGAATTTGCATCTCCTTTTCGCCGCATTTTTCTCCTGCTGAACGAGAAATGCGCTCACGCCACCCTTTCACTGCCATTCATTTGTAATGCTACTTCTAGTGTACCACGAATCACGATCGAGCAAAGCATCCGTCTGGGTTCGTGTCATGTACTCTGAGTTTGAGGTAGCATGATCCGCCGTAACGCCGTTCTTGTTCGCTATCATTGAAGAGGATACCACCCAAGCATCTTAGGGCACGTACATTGGGCAACGCTAAGAGCGACGTTAGGATTGAATTCCCAGCGGTTACGTTAAATCCCCGTACGAGGCTGGGATTTTGGTTTGCTTCGACTCAACTCTAGGCGTCGGGCGCTTCAAACCCTATTTTCTTGCTCGATCCGATTCGAGGAGCGACGAGCGCTAGCGGCCAGCGCTAGGAAACTTTTTTTTTAATCATACAGCATATCCATACCGGAATTCAGCAGATCTATAGTACAAACAGATTCTATGCATCAAAAATAATCTGAACTATTTCTTTGTAGCGTTTTTCTGCTCACGCAAAAAAAACATTACACGTAAAAAATTAAGTCTCTACAAATTGATAGCTGGAATTGAAAACAAATTGCATGCAAGTAGATAAGCTCGTTGAATCGGTCCTCCGAGATCTCCCATGACCAGATTTTCCCAGCTGCAAACCTAAGAGCATGCGCTTTAGTTATAAAAGAGATAAAAATGTGAAACCTAAGAGGTCGCCGAAGCTGCTGCTCGTGGGCTCGTGCCGGAGATGTCCAGCCCACAGCGCCGCCGCCGAGGAGCTCTCTCCCCGCCCAAGATGTTCGTCAAGCCCGCCTCCACCTCCGCGGAATCCCCGCCGTGCGAGGGTACCCCACCCACCAAGAGCGACGCCGCGGCCGCCTGAATCTGCGAGCGTGGCCAAAGAAGTCGGAACATCGGAGTGGAGCTCCACGGCAGCGCAGGCTTATCCGGGGACGGGAATCGACGACGGATGGAAAGGGCAGGGAGCGGTCGTTGGTGGGTGGGGATTGAGAGATTCGTGAGGTGGGAGCAACACGGAGGGAGGAGCCCGGGCACGGCGTGGCCGTCGGTGGCCGATGGAAAGAGCTGGGCAGTGACGAGCTGGGGCAGGAGGACTGCGGACGACGGGTTCAGCAATCAGCTGTCGGTAGCGCAAGCGGCCACCAGAAGCGTCTCGCGATGGGGATGCAAGGCGCTAGCGATTTCTTTTTTCTTTTTTTTACTCCCGATAGCGCTGGAATAAGCGTCGCGCGATGTAGACCAAGGACGCTAGCGATATCTCAGAGTAAAATGCACCCATGGTCACTGAACTTGCGTAGGAAGCTCACTTTGGTCACTGAACTTAAGAATACGGTCACTACGGTCACTATATACGCATGTTGGTGATTCTACGGTCACTGTGTTTCTGTATAGCACCGTATTTGTTTAGTTGACCGGTCAAACGTTGCAGCCTACCCCATGGGGCCCACCTGTCAGTGGGTCGGAAAATAAACAGATAAATAAAATGCGCCACCTGGGGATCGAACCTGGGATGAGGGACGTCAACTCGCGTGCTGACCATCTAAGCCCTACGAGTTACTAGTACAAGGCATAGTTAAGTTCTTTTATACATACGTGTTACGCAGAAAAACTGTAGCTAGGCTGACACGTGCGGTTAGAATTTCAACGGCCGCGCGAACGGCGGCCATGGGCGGCCTTGTCCGGTGACTCCCCGGCGGCAGCGGCGGCGGCGGCTGCACCTAGGCTCAGACGCGCGGGGGCGAGGGAGACGGCGAGAACAGGGGGCGGGCAGAGCTTGGAGCAGCGCCGGTGGCCGGGGGCGGCGAGAGCAGGGGCGAAACCACGAGGGAGACGACGAGAGCACGGGGCGGGCGCAGTACTCGTCCCCTGGAGCTCGCGGACGAACGCCTCCGTCGCTCCGTCGTGTTCGCGTGTCTCGATCAATCCTGCCGTCGGACGCCTTGGCATGCTCGCGTGTCTCGATCAATCCCCTCCGGCCACGGCAACCAAAAAGATCCCACCGGCGAGAGCAGCCGGCGACGGAGAGCCGGCCCGTGGGCGTGAACCGCGTCGCGTGAACACGCACAAAACTTGAAGGGGAGCTAGCTGGAGGCCGATGTTGGGCAGATAGACCGCGACCACCATGGCGTTGGTGAAGCCACTACTGCAGAAAGGCTTATAGACGCCAGGTGGTTAGTGACAGGCAAAACTGTGCCCGTCACTGGTAAGTAATCTTAGTGACAGGCACAGATAAGCCTGTCACTAGTACAAAACACTAGTGACGGGGGTATAAAAGTGAGTGTCACTAGTATTTTTTATTAAGACATGCTGAATGAAAATATTACTTAGTGACGGGCATCTATAAATGCCTGTCACTGAAAACTCTGTGAGTAGTGACGGACTTAAAGTATGTCTGTCACTAGTATTTTCCATGGAGGCCGGCCGAAAGAGGCAAATTTCTTACTGACATGCATCTTAAAGGCCTGTCACTGTTAACACGGACAAATTTTTTCTTTCGCAAAAAAAAAAAAAAACACAGACATTTTTTTTGCCCAGCCAGAAAATAGGGAACAAGGAAATTGCGGCTGGGCCGTGCCGACCAGACCGGTGCACAAAGTTTCTGCGAGACCATGGGACACGAAAATAATACCACCCGTCCTAAAAGTAAACAAAATTTTCTAGTACGTCTTGTTCCATGTCTCACATCACGAGTTTCATATCTCAAAAAAATGTCTCACAGCACGCAAAAGAAATTTGTGTGTCCTCCCGCGCGCATGCAGTGGACTAACTGAAACCCCCGGTTCAGCGCCGAAGTGTGCGGAGACGTGGGGGATGATAGCTCTTTTTTTCTGGGAAATTGGCACACAACTGACAACTAGGCCTCTATTAGTATATCAAGGCAATTTACTTCGTTCCCATCTCCTCCCTCTAATCACTCATCTCGTCGTCGATCCCCTCAACCTCCTACCGTCTCATCCGGCCGCCGCTCCGACCTATCGCTACCGGCTTGCTCCACCGCCGTCGCCCCCAGATCCTACTTTCTATCGTCTTCCTCTCTCTGTTCCTAACGCGATTTCTCGCAGCCACTGCCTGAAGCACATAGCCTACCTAACCCTAGATCGGCGATCGGCGATCGGCGTCATCGATTTGCATGTTCTCACTGGCTGCTTGCCGGCGGCATGCCACCGGTAGCATTGGTTGAGGCTGCAGATGCCGTCCCGATGGTGACCAACAACTTGCTGATGAGGACCAAAGGACCTCAGGCGATGTCTCGACCTCGGCCTCAGATTCACATACAATGAAATCCCATCATCGAGCTCTTCGAGTCACTCCGCGCACTTGAGCTATACTACTCCAGGACGCGGAGGTTAGTAGTGCAATTGCCAGGCTACCAATGAGATTTGCATCCCCTGTATCTAATTATTTGCTCTACGTGTATATAATTGTGTGCTTTTGTTTACCGTGCATTTTTGTGTGCCTGCAAGATGTGGTTACCTGTCAATATATAAATCTTTGCAGTACCGTTCCTGAACTGTTTCCCTATTTCAGTTAACCATCCACAGCTGTCCTTGAAGTAATGCACGGATCGCTGCACCGGCCTGCCCTTCTAATATCGTAATGCATTCCATTCTTTATTTTATTTTATTTTGTGTGGCCATCAAAATTGTCCAATTCTTTGCGGCTTTTAACTTATCTGTTGTATTCAACATTTCCTCTCAGGTTTACGCATAATCAAAACGGGACGGAAGCCATTTGTTATATGTGGACATGTGCGAAGGACAAGGTGGTTTTTACTATCTCAGATTGATTCAATTTGACTTAGTTAAAAAAATCAGTGTCGTATCAAAGGACTAGTTGGTTTTTACTATCTCAGATATCATGATGGCCGTCTTTCTGACCAGAAGATGGCATTACTTCAATACCAAAGGGAGAATATTCATTACCTGAATGAGGAGGTATGTGGAAAATGAATGCAATTGTGATGCCAAATATTCAAGACCCATCTCGCTAAATCTATTCCCCTTTGTATACTCAGATCCTTTGTAATAGTTGTAGAGGATGTAACCAATAGCAGAACTGTGTGTATTTTTAAATCTTGTTGCCTCAGATTGATTGCGGCGACTATTTCATGAAAGGAGGAATGCGCTGAACCTTTCTAAATCCTTGCTTACTTACTCGGTCAGATCAGGTCTCCACACTTAAAGATTGGATATTTATGTACAATTACTATTCTGGTCAAATTAACCATGGGCTATAATATTAAATCAGTTGCGCTTTTAGAAGTTTGGTTATTGACAAACTAATTTGTTTCTTTTCTTGAAAGGTGCTGCGCTTACAAGAATGTTTGAGCAAGTACCAGAGAACTGATGTTGGGAACACTCCTCGGGTCTGCACAACAATAGTACCGCGGCTGAGCGCGACTCAGGAATTCCAAGGTTTTGGTTAAGCTGATTCAATCCTGGATGGACATTTGCTTGGTGGTCTGCTCGAGGGTGCTAGAACACATATGTTGGTAGTTCAAACTGCTTGCTAGATAACTGATCAAGAAACTATTCATCATTAACAACTGCGTGATTGTTCCTCTTCGTGCAAGGAAACAGAAGGCTCTGCCAAAAAATTTGTATGATAGATTGCATTATTGCAAGTTCTCATGTATTATCTGTGCAAATATTATGTCATATTGGGTTATGTGAACGTATCATTTTTACAACATGTTATTGTGCTACTGGAATATTCGTGGAAAACGCATTTAATTTTTTTTGTTAGCGAAATTCAAACTAATGACGGGCAGGATAATGAGCCTGTCACTACAAAACCCCACAGGTCTGCGGCCTTCGATTGCAACCAGTGACATGCATCTCTTTTGCTCGTCACTAGTATACACATACTTGTGACGGGCACTCGTCTGTCACTAGTAACCTCATACCAGTGACTAGTGATTAGTGACAGGCACCTTTTGAGCATGTCACTGGTAGCCGTTTCTGCAGTAGTGAAGCGTGCCAGGTCGTGGAGGCTCTCCGGCCTCCGTCGCGTCACCGCCGCCCTGCGTCCTGGCCGGCCGTGCGGCAGCTGTGCGCGTCCGGCACTCCGGCCGGCGAGCCATGCGCGTCAGCCCTGTTCTGATTTTTCTCGTCTGATGATCTTCGTCGTCCTCTCCTCTCGCTGTCAATGGGTAGCTAGTGTGTCTCGTTTGACCATGCATAATTACGCTAACTCGTTGGCTCAGATGGTCAGCTCGCGCAAATAGACGCCTCGCACGGTCGCATCCCAGGTTCAATTCCCCGGCGGCTCATTTTATTTGTCTATTTATTTTCCGACCCACTGACAGGTGGGCCCCCGGCGTAGGCTGCAACGTTTGACCAGTCAACTAAACAAATACGGTGCTATACAGAAACACAGTGACCGTAGAATCACCAACATACTTATATAGTGACCGTAGTGACCGTATTCTTAAGTTCAGTGACCAAAGTGAGCTTCCTGCGCAAGTTTATTTGTCTATTTATTTTCCGACCCACTGACAGGTGGGCCCTCGGAGTAGGCTGCAACGTTTGACCAGTCAACTAAACAAATACGGTGCTATACAAAAACACAGTGACCGTAGAATCACCAACATGTGTATATAGTGACCGTAGTGACCGTATTCTTAAGTTCAGTGACCAAAGTGAGCTTCGTGCGTAAGTTAAGTGACCATGGGTGCAATTTACTCTTTTCTCTAAGCGCCCAACTAAGTGACTCCCAATGTACATGTCCTTAGGGCGAGTACAACGCGGGCGCTAAGGAATTAAATCCTGGCGGTTTTGTGTAACCATACGTGCGATTCTTGGTCATTTTCGTTGACGGAAAATTAGGCGTCCGAAGCTTAATTAACGCTAGCAAATAATGACTCCAGGGTCCGGCGCTAAATGCAAAGCGTAACTGATCAAATTAAGCACCCCATTAAGAGACCAGCGATGTACATGCCCATATACAACGCGCGGCGCTAAAGCATGCGCTAGGATATTAATCCTCGCCATTATGTGTACTTAATTCCCTGCCGATCTCAGGAATCCGATATTAGTCGCCCGGCGCTTTCAATTTACTCCCGGCACTGATTGGCTTGGCCCAGCGTATCCAGAGTAATAAAGAAATAGATCAATTTTAGCGCCTCAATTAGCGCCTTGCCGTTCGAGGACCTTTGACTCTTACCAAAATATCGAACGGTAATTGATTTTTTCTTTGGCTCCTCAAAAGCGTCTATGTTAACTGAACAGAACAATTCAGTTACTACTATTTCTATTCCTCCCACATTTTCCTCCGCACCACCATAAACCTTCCTCTTTTTCTCGTCGCCTCCACATATCTGTGCAGCTAAATCGGCAACCTCCTCAATGGCCGCCGACTCCCCGCATTTCTAGCCCAACCCTGGAAGCTTCCATGAAGGGCTCTCCATACGCCGACCGGGGGAGACAGAACGTCGGAGAATGAGGTGCCAGGCCATGGGCGTGGTGGGACGGGTAAATCTGACGTTGCTGGGCAGCCGACCCCGTCGAATGCGGCCTTCGTATGCCCCCTTCTCCGAGCCCTTCACCGAACGACTGGCATCGGCCGCGCCGTCATCCCCTTCCTGCCCGGCTGCGTGCTCTGCGTAGCGGGCGCTCCGGCATCCCCTTCCTTCCCGGCGGCGTGCTGCCATTTCTTTCCGCTTCCTGTCTGCTGGTGTGTGCTTGTAGATTCGTGTCTGTCCGAGGGTGATCTGAAATGGAAGTGTTTGGTGATCGGGATGAGACTGCCGATGCTGAATACGCGGAGGTGGATCCGACCAGGCGATACATGCGGGTAAGTTTTCCTCAGATTTATTTTCTGATTGATCTCTCAGATTTATTTGACTGATGCCGATGTGCGTGACCTGTCCATGCTAGCTTGTTTAGATTGCAGTGAAACCGTTCCTGCATTTTGTATTTGCATGTTTATAATCCGTTGGTATGAAAACCTTGTATTGTCAGTATTGTTGTTGTTGCTTCAAACCATATGTTAGTCTGTTCGCCGCTTTGTGCACAGTATCAAATATTTACCAATTATTAATAAATGTTTGGTTAGACTATGTCAACAAATGCACTATGAAAATGTTGCCAACCTGCCCTTTGAACTAAGAATCGGCAAAAGTGGGAGTTAAAAAAAAATGATCCACAAAACAATCTCTGCCTATTGTATTGATCTGAATTATTTTTCCTTGGTGCAGTACAATGAGGTGTTGGGAAGAGGAGCTTTCAAGACTGTGTATGCCCTGATCCATCATATTCTTCCACTTTATGTTTCTTCGTCAATGAGAATTCTTTTGATTACAGTTTGCAATGGGTCATCTCATTTTCATTCCCAAACTCAATAAGATTTGCATTAGCCATAGATGGAACGTTGTTTTTGTTAACACTGTCGGAACAATCAATAGCCTTCCAGTTAGATAGTTTCATCACATCTAACAAGTTGTTGATTTGAAAACACACTATGTCACTCAGTCAGTATCACTATAATTTGTATTGTTTACAATGTCAGTCCATTTTTATATGCTGGTGTTACAATTATTTACTACATCCGTATCAAAATATAAGATGTTTTAATATTTTTCTGATACGTATTAGTGTGTAAATTCACTCATTTTATCATGTATGTAGTCCACATTGAAATGTCTAAAACATCTTATATTTTGATACGGAGGGAGTATATCTTTGTTACTATTGCACACGTTCAGTTGTAGGCTTGTAGCCATTAGGCATAGCTACAAGAGTAGTTTGTTCCTGTTCCACTTTGATTAAAACAAACAGAAAGTTCCCAATTATATTCACTAGCAATGTAGTACTAAATCCCATTTCCTGGGCTCCTGGCAGGCTTTGTGTAACCATATGTGCTAAAGCCTACATGTATACATAGGAGATAATATAGACTGAGAACCAAACCATGGATCAACCTTGGGTTTGAAATGAATTGGACCGAGGGTACTATCATCATTCCCGAATGTAGTCTCTCTAAATTAGTTATAGTGGCTTTCAGTGAATACATTGATATATTGATTTAATGACAAATAATTTCACAATAATAATATATGCTACATTGCTTAGTTTTCTGTTATACTTATCTACATAGCCCTCCTCACTCGTATGTGGGCCTTTCATGACTCACGTTTCGTTCTTAATCTGGGTTTAGTTACAAGGCGTTTGATGAGGCTGAAGGCATCGAAGTTGCATGGAACCAAGTTAACATAGATGAGGTGATGCAGTGTTCAGATAATCTTGAGAGGTTGTTCTCAGAAGTTCATCTACTGAAATCCCTCAAGCATGAAAATGTAATGAAGTTCTACAACTATTGGGTTGATGATAAAAAGAAGACAATTAATGTTATTACAGAACTATTCACATCTGGAAGTCTTAGGCAGTAAGTACTTATCGACAAATATGTTCTTCTGCTACTTCCATTCTTCTTCAGGAATGACACTGTTGCAACTTTTTATTCATCTCTAGTTACCGCCGGAGACATCCACGTGTAGAATTGAAGGCAATAAAGAATTGGGCAAGACAAATTCTTTATGGATTAGACTACCTGCATAGCCACCAACCTCCAGTTATCCACAGAGACCTAAAGTGTGACAATATTTTTGTTAATGGCAATCATGGAGAAGTTAAGATTGGAGATCTTGGGCTAGCTACGATTATGCAGACGCCTAAAGCGAGAAGTGTTATTGGTAATAATCTTGGTTTCTTGCTTTCCATGTTATTTCTGACAAATATGTTATGGTCCTTTGATCTCGCAAGATAACTATGTTAACGTGTTAATGCTTGCCCTGTCTATGCCAAGAAGTAGTTGATGACCTGAGTTGTGGACATTTAAATCTCGTGTCTTAAATTTTCATGTATTCACTCTGGCCAAATTATGGTATGAAGTTTCCATTAACTCATGTGGTTTCTTTTAAAATCTACTCGCGCCGATGGTCTTGTCTGTCGTACATGGCTGCTGTATTTTGCTAGGTTGTGATATCTGAAAGCAATGGGCCGCATAACTGTGATGGCCTTCCCTATACCCCTATATGTGGTTGCTTTTTGAATTGTGAGACCAAGTTGCCATTTGTTTTTCTAATTTAGACATGTTATTTGGATGTGTATTTCTAAACCTGTTCTTATGTTTAACCCATGCTCTTTACAAAATTATGCATTGCAGCTGATACAACCCTACGATATTGGAACTTTTCTTTTGGCAGGTACTCCTGAATTCATGGCACCTGAGCTATATGATGAGAATTACGATGAATTGATTGATATCTACTCATTTGGTATGTGCATGTTGGAGATGTTCACACTTGAATATCCATACAGTGAATGTAAAAATCCAGCTCAAATATTTAAGAAAGTATCCAAGGCAAGTGTCTTTATTTTGTATAGTTGTGCTTCAACCCAACATCTTGTCTAACTTTCTGTTTCTAAATCTTTAGGGTGTGAAACCGGCTGCCCTGTCTAAAATTGTAAATCCTGAAGTGAAGCATTTCATTGAGAAATGCTTAGTTCCTGCTTCTAAGAGGTTGTCTGCCAGAGAACTACTGCAGGACCCATTTCTTTGCTCCAACAACGCAAATGGCTTTGTTGGCACTATGATTCCACTACCAACACACAAAGCAGTAGAAATCTCCCTGAGTTCTTTGCACATGGACGTTGACAATCGTGAATCTATGTGTGCTAGCTCAGGCAAGAATAATGTTCTTGTTGCCCCGCATACATCTGTATTAGAGTTCACGAGAACTAACAGAAACACGGAATTAAATCTAAAGGGCGAGAGGCTTGATGAAAGTTCAGTCTCACTGGTTCTGCGAATTGCTGATTTGTGTGGTATGTCTTACTTTTTATTGTTTGGAACTCAGATTACTGTTTTTTTTTTATATCGTCACCTTTCCTTTTGCAGGGCAAGCAAAGAATATTCATTTCCTCTTCTACCTGGAATCTGATACAGCTTTGTCTGTTGCTGCTGAAATGGTTGAACAGTTGGAATTAGCGGACTGTGATGTTACTTTTATTGCTGATTTTATTGACCTTTTGATAGTAAATCTTGTTCCTGGTCGGAAACAGGCAAATGGTGCAGCGCTAAGTCCATATATGGAATCTAAAATGGGTGAAAGTGAGAAAGAAATTGTTTCCCAGCAGAAGCTGTCAGAGATGGCAGCTGATTATGAGCTAGTTCAGAGTATGATGCATTCTGAAAATATCAGTTCATTATCGAATAACAATCTTGAATCCGTCTCAAGTGCAACTAACCTAGGGGGACCAAAAGGCTCTGAAGGGTCGGACCTTTCTGTGCAGCTTGTTGGTAGTTCTGAAAGTCCAAGTTATGACGAGACTTATGACTCCGGGACTATGCAGTGTGGTAGTTACAAAGAGGGAATGGATAAAATAGACAACAATCATGTTTTAGGTGATGGTTCAAATAATATTTCAATTTTCCATATAGATCAAGCATCACCCGGTTCAGAGCTGGACAGTGGTTGCTCGTCAATTTCCATTACTGATAGTCAAGATGTGCCAAATGGGGAGTTTGATTTTATAGAAGACCAGTACCAACATTGGTTTGATGAAATAGCAAGGATACGGGACGAAGCTACTTAAGGACGTCAGGAGAAGTGGTTACCATGTAATGATGATTAAATTGGAGTTGAAGTATTTTTTTTTTTTTTTTTTGAGAACACAGTACAACACAGACGCTCACAAATACGCACATACACTCACCCCTATGAACGCACGCACGCACACCCTACCCCTATGAGCACCTCTGAAGGACTGAGCCGGCAGATCTTGAGGTTGACGAAGTCACCACAGGCGCCTCGCTGTTGACGGGCACGTCACCTACCACTGAAAGAATAGCGCCGGATAATCCTGGAATAAATCCAGGTAAATGCAAACGCCCATGCCAAGTCTAGGACTTGAACCTGGGTGGGCTGGTTCCACCACAGGGAACCCAACCATCAGAGCCAAGCTCCGTTTGCGGAGTTGAAGTATTTTGTCTCATTGAACTTCATAAAAATGTTCAGATGCTCTTATTTTCTCCTGTTTTACACTGTTTCGTTTCGTACAAATGTAGGTTCTAATAATTTGTGGGAACATTGACATCGATGTAGATAGTATGCGAAGTTTAGCTATTTATTAACTTGTTTAGCTAACATTGAGTGTTATGTTTCTTAACGTCAATGCATCATCGGAAAATACAATCATCCTTCATAGACTAACAAATTTCAGAGTAACTTCTTGTTGTTTGATTTGTAGGATTGAATCTTATGAAAAAAATCTAAGGCATATTTTGTACTACATTTCATAGAAAATTATGCATCTACTCAAACCTATATTTATAGAAAGCGTTTATGTTTTTTTAACAAAGTACGTGCTAACATAGTATGACTAGTAGTAGCATCATGCATAAACAATGTTCATCGGCTAACATAGTACTAACTAGTTAGAGTGCTCCCTGTACTTCTTTGGTACACAATGATGCCCTCATCATATGTGGGGTCGCAATCGTCGCCTTCAAAAAACTCAGAAGAGTCAGAGTTAGGGACCTTGTAAAACACACCGATGTAGTTATACCATGGGCCGAGATTGAACAAGCACCGCCTCTGGCTTCCATCTCGTAGGGGTCCACAAGGGCTTTCCAAGGTGGGCAACCAAAATAGGTTCAGTATGCCTCGATGGTGACCACAATCCTAAAATCTTTAAGCTTGTTAAGCTGGACGATCGAGGGTGACTTCAAATATTTCCTTGTGACGAATGCTAGGTTTGACATGGTCCAGGAAGTCACGCCTTGCGCTGCAGGGACATATGAGCAACATAAATAAAAACAAGTCTTGGGAAGAAATATCGTAAACTTCTTATCCATATATTTTGCGTAGCCACAATTGGCACACAAGTGATCCATTTGGTGAACTCATGTTAACAAATTAATGCCAATATCTCTACTATCTTAGATCACACAAGTGATCCATTTGCGTAGCCACAATCTGCCCACCTTCGTCCGTCGCTCTGCATCGTCCTGCCTCGTCTTTTGTCGCACTCGATGCTTCCACTGCTAATCAACTCCCTAATTACCGCTGCTCCTCCCTCTCAATTGGCTTCGTCACTCGACCAATTTTTTTCCATCCAACTTCGCTTCCCCGTCGAAACCGTCGGGGCCTCGCGCGATCCCAGCTCCTCTCTCACACACATCATGCACCGCTGCCACCGCTCGGTTGCCATATCCTATCCAGCGCCGCAATCCTCTTCCCTCCCACTCTCCCCGGCTACCTTGCAGCCGGCGCGACCCCCCGCGCCGCCATGCCTTCTTTGCACACGCCCCTTGCTCCCCAACAGCGGCAGCCGCCGCAGTTCCCCTCAAGAGCCATCATGTCCTCTCATCGCCATTCAAGAGGGACCGCTGTCCTCCACCCCGTGTCCAGCGCAGAGCCCTAGCGCACAGGCACCACGTCTCCTCTTCATTGGATCTAGGTGGATAGGTGTTTATCGTGAACGCCGTCGGCAGTCTTGGCTGGCATGACAATGCCTACTGGTCGCGCATCAGGGGAAGACACGTGTAGATCAATTTCTTAATTAACTGCTCATATCTTGCAGATCACCTGAGGAAGGCACTTGAAGGGCAGGATTCGTGCCGTCAGGCCTTTGGCGCTTCTTGCTCTTGTTCTCATCCTCTTCAGAAACTGTTCGCATGAGATTGTTCCAAATAATTAATTCACACGAGATTCTCGTCCTGGACTTTCTTCAGGTTTGATGTCTCTAGATTAGCTTAGAATACAAAGAATAGCCTAGGATCAGGACACGGTCTTCAGATTATCCTAGGTTCGGTTCATGGTCTTCAGGTTTGATCATTTGGTTGATATGAATTTGGGTCCATTTTGTACCTCTGCCTATGATACAGATGCTGCTAAATGGTTCAACTGTTCATGGTTATTTTGTGCCTCTACTTGTGGAATTGATCAAAAAGTGTGCAGTTCTTATGATATTTCTCTTAACCCTGTTGATTTGGTGCCAAGTTGCTGTATTGCACTGTTCTATTTGTTTGAGGGGTAATGTCTAACAACTTTTGGATTGTACTTAGGCTACAATCTTCCAATGTAGATCAATAAGTTTGATTGCTGAGCCTTGCCGGTCAGCACATCTGCGTGCCATGGAGATTGCCATTACCAAAGCCCCAACCATTAGCTGCTGAAAATCAGGTAATCATCTCTACACATCATTTTCAATTTACATATGAAAGCTGTATGTAATAACCATGACATGCTCATTATACCCATCTGTGCCATGTTGTAAAAGCATGACCAGACTTGGAAGTTCCTGGCGTGCCTAACTAAGAGTAAGATGGATAAGAGATCATGTGAACTTATTCTTGGTTAGGCACTTAGGCAGTGAGGTGCAGCACTTTCACTTTTTTCCATAGCTCATGATTTCTGTTACTTATTGTCATTGAGGAACATGATGACTCGCTGACTTGAACATGTATCCTTCAGGATAATAAGTTTGATGGCGAGGCAAAGTAGAAGAGGGTTAGGGAGCGGAAGAGAAGCAGTGACAGTTGGCTGATGGGCTCACGAAGTTGCAAACAATAGTACCACTGCAGCTCGATCTTTCTACAATCCATTGTAGCCATGTTTAGGATTCTGTGTGGATGGTGTTTCTTCAGATGTAGTTTGTAGTCGTGATGAATCATGCATGAGATTTTGCAAATTCCATCTACTCTGGGAATGAAAGAAGGGACATCTGCGAGCATGAACACAAATTTGGACTTAAATCAAGATTCTGAAGTGGTATGTATTCAGATGCCATGGAGTCAAACGGTAGCGGTAGTGTGAATTTCAGAGAACTTATGTAAATTTTGTCTCTCTTTACCTTTAGAATGATGTGTTCTTACAATTTGAGTTCTACTTTACCTGCAGAATCAGGAGGGAGTTGGTTGCCAGGGGTACCAAGACCGTTCAGAACCTTGTAAGCATGATCTGGCCGGGGTTGACGAAGATATAATGAACTCCAATGTCATCTTATCATTTATAGGTATAGGGGAAACTATCCGGCCTTCCAAGTTTTCTTTTTACATCAATTGTTGCTTCAGCATATGACAACATATTGTTGTGAGGTTGTAGGTTAGACTAGCACAATGCCCGTGCTTCGCTACGGGCCCATCACCGTTATCATGAACGTATTGCAGTTATATGAATCCACCTACATAAAGGATTATAAACAACATACTCAACTCTTTGACAAACCAGCCATAAAAAAAATTCGAGTTCAACCATAGAATCAAGTTTATACATATATAATATGTTCATTATTTCCAAAATGTGAGAACTGGACTCAAAGGTAAGCATATTTTTTTTACACAAGTGCACACAAGCTAGTTTTTCTTTATACACACAAGTTTTTTTTTATGAGGGTACTACACACAAGCTAGTTGGTACTGCAAGTTGATATTCAGATTTGGAAGATATTAGTTGGGCTACAGTTGGGTTAAAACCAAGACGCACGACTCGCAGATGCGAGCTAGAGAGGAAAAAAGCAATACCGATACGTCTCTTCTGGTTTTATAGTCTGATCTAGAGAGGAAAAAAGCAAAGAACACAAGGGGTTATCTGCAAAGTGTAACGTGGGTGTTCCTGTCCGTTAGATATAAATCGAACGATCCTAAATGAAATATGGCAGACACACTATCATCACCAACTGTGGTTTTTATAGGAGTAGAGATATATATGTCTCGGTTCACTTTATACCAATTCCGTATATGAGTTGGTTATCTAATATATTATTTTATTTTCATTATTAGCAATATCTTACAAAACTGATTAAAGATTGTTTTGCAAAAAGTAGTCGATCATGGCTTGTGTCTAAATCTTCCGTTTCGGTACTGAAAATATTCATGGCCTAAAGATATTCAATAATATGATTGTTTTGCAAAGAGCGTAGTCGATCATGACTTGTGTCCCCTTCCCACTTATCTGTTTTTGGGATTTGCTAAATGTGGGTGAAAACTGTTTCCATCGTGTTCTACTGTTCTGTCTATCAGTCAGATAATCGTCAAAATAACAACAAGCCCATGAGTCATGAAAGGTGATGTGGAACACGATGTAGTCAAATATCGTGAGCATGTAATGAGATAGTATTATGGAGAGTGATATGTTGAAGCCGGCTACATGTGGCCCTTTATTTTGGCTTTTCAAAAAATAACTTTTAAATTTTTACAAAAATCCAAAAAAATGTAGATGTAGCCACGAATAAATCTTACAAGTGTGCAAAATCCCAATCCTAAATACATTTATTATACACTACACAAAAAAGATAAAATTATAGATCCGTGTGTCAACAGTAACCACCAAATCTTGTCAGAATTTTTCTTTTTACGTACCCACAAATAAAACAAATTTCGGACTAAAACTTTGCACAACTATAGGATACAGTATTGCCTACCTCCAATTTTTATAAGAATTTTCTAAAACTTCAAAATACCCTTTTCAAAAATTCAAAATAAACGGCTACATGTAGCCCTGCCCAGGCTACAAATGCCTTTTTCGTAGTATTATGGCTTTACTCAAAACTTGACAATTATGCTTGACGTGCACAAGAATGATAAAATTACATGTTTGAACCACAAGAATATTTATACACCCGTTGCAAAGCACGGGCAATTAGCTAGTCATGATCAAAGAAAATTAATTATCAAAGAAATATGAAAATTTTCATTGCAAACTTTGGAAACTCTAGTACGATTAGATAAAACCTTTTGAACTCTAAAACAATCGGTTATGCTCTAAAGTCTAGTACGATCAGTTTCATATTAAACATAAATATTATAAACTCAAATGCAATATTTTCCTATTAAAGATAAAACATCCTGAACTCGACTACAATCAATTATATACTAAACACAAAACATTCTAAAACGTCCCGAACTCAACTACAAAACCTTGTCATTTCCATAGACATGGAAATCCCATATGGTTCGCCAGCCAACCAAGACTTAATGCATGATGTCATTTTCCTTGGAAACTTGAGGCATATTCTTTCCTGAGTTTAGACCGGAACACCGTCTCCTAGCGCATGGCCAAGGATGTTGCCTCTAGAGCTCCTTGTTGAGCTCCAGGATACAAGCAACATTGGTGTTCAGCCTATTTCTAGTGCTCATAATTTTGATTTTTTTGGAGATATGGAACAATGCGGTGACTGGTCGGGGGATGTGGCAGAGGGTGGTAGTTTATACTGAACATTTTTACTTGTGTATAGTTTATTTCAGTGAAAATAGTATATTAATTAAATTTATATTTAGCGTGATAAACACTATAAGCTAAGTAAGGTGCCACAAAATATAAGCCATAATGTTATATGCTATAAATTTCAATATCTATTGTTGTAAATACAGTTGCACTAAAATGAAACATTAAAACACATTTTGCATCAAAGTTATGTTAATTTGTCTTATTTTTTATGTGTTGAGATACTACTGGTAAAACACTTCGCGTTTAATCCATTAGATCCTAAAATATATACATATGGAGCACATAATTTTTATTAAATATATGTGTTAAGTAATGGTATAGTGTATTTTTATATATTGAAGTCTCATTTTATTATTATTAAATATCGCTTTTAATCCTTTAGTTATAAAAATATATACATATGGAGCACATAATTTTTATTAAATATATGTGTTAAGTAGTGGTATAGTGTATTTTTATATATTGAAGTCTCATTTTATTATTCTTAAATATCTTTATAGAGAGCTGCATAGTGTGTGTACCAAGTGTCAAATATCTTTAAAGGTTTCTCTTTTGTATGATTGGTCATCTTTGCCTCAAAGGTGTAAAAGTAAATAGAAAATACTAAATGAAATATTAGCATAGAGGGGCTTCGCAGGATGGGCAGGGCTATCACCACTAAGGTGCAAATTGTTGAAGTTAGTGTCATATAGTTGTACTCAGCAAGGCCGGCTCGAATTAATGTATCTATATTAATGTAATAGCCCTTGAACTGTGTGTCATCCTATACATGAATTCGATTCTGGAACTACATATGTTATATAATGTTTGTTCAAAATGCTCCTAGAGGATAGAGTTATGTCGACCACTAATTCTACAAGTATGTTCCTAGATCATTACGAAAATACTTTTTTGTCGTGTGTGCAAAATACACGGCAAAGGATGCGCGGAACACGACAAAGCCTTTGTCGTGCCTACACACACGGCATAGATCACCACGGTAAAGAACTTTTGCCGTGTGTTTTCAACAAATACAAGGCAACGGCTTTTGCCGTGTGTTTTCCCACCGCACAACAACGTAAAGATGTTTGACGACGGCAGGGCAGCTGACGGCACCGTCCCTGTCTGTTATTTTTCACCAGTACACGGCAAACCTCTTTGTTGTGTGTTTTTCCCTGTACCCAGAAAACTGGTAAAATAGAATTAAAATATTATCTGCCACGCCTTGAAGAAGGAGGAGCGGCGAGATTGGGTCGTTGGATCCTGCTGGATCCGACGGTCCAGGACGGGGATCCGCGTGAATACGGTCTTAGCCAATCAGAAAATTGTGATTCTTTGTCGTGTGCTAAGATTTGGCACAAGGCAAAGAGTGTTTTCTTTTTTTCTTTCTTATTTTCTTGGTTTCTTTACTTCAGTTTTTGGGTTATATTCTTTGTTTGATTCATTATTTGTTTCTATACTTTTCAGTAACACATAAAATGACTCCATGTCAAAGGATTTCTTTTTTGAGTTTATCTTCATTTTCTTTGAGGTTTTGAAAAGAAGCTCAAGATGGCCAGGATGACTATTCCTTGAAAGGGGTCGAATTTTTCAAAGATATCGATGATTCTCTGATGTAATCATTACTTATGCATCTTAAAAGGATTTTAAAAAAAAATCAGGAGCAAACTATCACACACTTGTAATTCAAATTTGAATTACTTTCGGAAAATCGGCATAAAGTCATATAAATAGGCGAAATTAGTTAGAAAGCGATCCTAATATTTTGGGATTATCCGTCAAATAGGGACTACTTTGTGTAAAATTGGATTGGTGCCATTTTAGGCCATTTTTTTGTACTTGCTTCACAAAAAGGTTGTTTTTGGCACTTACAAATGGAAAATGATATTTCTAAAAATAATTTAAAAACTTAGTTTGACACCATTGTTTCCCGTACCAAGACTCACCTATGTGCCAAATATGGTCACTTTATCACATACTATGCCACGGGAATGGCCATAACTTGGTCATTTGGCTTGAAACATATACATATTTATATATGATAATCCTTTTTGTGAAGTTTTTTTTGGAAATTTTGTTGAAACTCAAGTTTATCATTTTTCCTATCAACAATTACACATAAAAGGACTCCATGCAAAAAAATCGTTTTCTTAGGTTTCTTCACTTTATTTGAGGTTTTTGAAAAACTGGTCAAAATGGGCCGCATGGCTATTTATTGAAAGGCTCGATTTTTTCAAAAATATCAATAATTATGTGACGTAATCACTACTTGTGTATTTTAAAATGATTTTTGTGAAACATTAGGAGCAAACTATCACACTTGTAGTTCAAATTTGAATTATTTTGGAAAATCGACATAAAGTAATAGGCGAAATTAGGTGGAAAGCGAGAAAAATCCTAATATTTTGAAATTATCCGTCAAATATGAACTATGTTGTGTGAAAATTAGATTGGTGCCATGTTGCACCAATTTTTTTGTACTTGCTTAATAAAATAATGTAGAATAAATCGCTTGCTGGGGTGTCTTGCAAATAACACGGCAAAGACCTGTTTCTTTGTTGTGTGTATTCCCAATGCACACGACAAAGTACTGCCGTCATAACGACCTGTGAAGGGTGGCGAGGATGTACACGTGTCTCGCGTTGTTGCCGTGCATGGTTCTTTGTTGTGTGTTTTCCTGTGATATTGGTGTGCGGGATTCTTTGTCGTGCGAGATTCTTGCCGTGTGTTTTTCTTTTGACTTTAACGCGTGCCGTGTGTTTTTCGCGAAACTTAAACTTTGCCAAGTGTTTTACCGGCCGGACTCGGCAAGTCTTTCTTTGCCATGTTCCACAAATTTTGACACACGGCAAAGACCTACGTACACGGCAACGTTGGTTTTTCCGTAGTGGATGATTCAGCGGGTAAGGGACAACTCATGGGCTAGAAGAGCAGGGGCGGCGCCAGCAGGGGGGCGAGGTGGGGCGGCCGCCCCCCTCAACTTTTGCTAATTTTTTCATTATACGTATTCAGTACGTATCTATACGTGAAAGGGAGGGAAAAAAAAGGAAAAACAGCCAGAACGAGCACGCATCGAGCACGTCTCGGTCACACGCATCGATCCGCTCGATCCCCAATCCCAACTCGCTCCGCCCCGCGTCTCGATCTGCCGCCGGCCGCCCGTCGTCGCCCGTCCTGGAGGCTGGAGCCGCTGCCGCCGGCCGCCCCTGGAGCCCTGCCTGGAGCCGCTGCCGCCCCTGGAGGCTGGAGCCGCTGCCGCCGGCCGCCCTGGATCCCCTGTTCGCAGGTTCGTCGTCCCTGGCCGGTATTCCCCAATCCCATCCGGCATCCGCCGCGCCGCCCGCCTTCCCTGCTTCCTGTCTGCTTGATTCCTCACTGCCGTCTTCCCGTCGTGAATACCAGGTCCAGCTCAAACTGCGCTGCCGTCAGAACATGGACGGAGATGAGGAGCTGGATTGGGAAGCTATTTCAGCACAGATGGATGCCGGAGATGAGGAGCCGGATTGGGAAGCTATTGGAACACGGTTGAATGCATTCGACTTGGAGGATGCAGAGGAAGTTGCAGCGCTGGCAGCGGCAAGGGCAGGAGTTGTAACATCATGTGATACTCTGGGTGAACTTGCCAATATTTACTCCGTGGATTTCTCTTCACATGATTGCTATGTCTTGGTTGACCAACTCAACATATATATTGATATGATGAAGAGTAGTCCTGATTTCTTATCATGTGATACTCTGGGTGATCTTTCTCTCAAGTTGGTTCAAACCAGACAACATTTGATCTTTCCATTGGTCTACCGGCTCATCACACTTGCTTTGACATTGCCGGTTGCAACGGCATCAGTTGAGAGGTTTTTCTCTTCCATGAAGATTGTAAAGACAGATCTTCGAAACAAGATTGGTGATGATTGGTTCGGTGATTTGATGATTTGCTATTCTGAGAAAGAAATATTTCAAAAAATTGATGACAAGAAGATTATGCTACGTTTTCATGCCTTAGGGAATCGTCGAGGTCATCTACCTCGGAAGTTTCATCTTGCTAGCACAACTACAACTTAATGGTATGACACTATCCTATGAAAAGCTAATAATTGTATGATACATGTGCTCACAATTTTTTCATATGTTGTAGGTGTCTCTTACATATTGGGATATCATATGGTGGCTGCCAATTGTTCAACTCAAGTGACATGAGTCCATGTCAGTATGTTACTAGTTTTTAAGTTGTTTTTAGGTTACTTTTATGTCATTGTTAGTTGTACTTGATGAGTTATGAAACTGAATATGTTTGAACCTTTTTTGTGTTGAATACACTTGCTTTTGCCTAAATTTTGTGAGCTTTAATATTGTGAGGTTTCGACTTATTTACATTGTTCCTTCTATATAATTGGGGATTACATGTGTTGTCAAAAAAAAAATCGCCGGTGGCACACCTTTTACTGTTCGCCCTCCTCGTCTCAATTCTTGGCTCCGCCAGTGTGGAAGAGAAGTATTGTTGCTAGACCTTCAATAACGTGGAGCACATGCATGCGAGCTAACAGTGTTACCTCTTTGACTTGTTTTCACCACAACTGTAGACTCTCACCGTACTGCACATGCGTACTGGCAGTGGTAGTCTGGTAGATGGAAGATTATGCGTACGTTGGTGGTTATACAGTGCGGGCAACCAACCGCAGTCGGGGGAAAATGATTCCGACAACTCATCCAGAGTTGCAGACACATGAACTGAAACGAGGTTAGCTTGATGTACTTCTCATTCTCCGTTGACTTGAGAGTCGATCGGGAACTGGGAGAGCGCCTAACCTGTCATTCGCCCAACAATGAAGTGCCTCTTCTATATCTACTGGGAGTACTTGTCGATGAATGGGCACTGGACTCAAATGGTCAACTTAGCTCCTGTCTGACAGATCGGCGAGCACACAGTACGGAGTTCAACCACGTTCCTGTCCTCCTGTCTGAATCTTCCCTCCAGGTGCAGCGATTTGGATGTCGCCTCTGTGGAAGACCGTCCTCTGCTTGACGCTCTTCGCCGCATGGCGGTCGCAGGTCGAGTTCAGGACAATGACCTCGCGGCGCCCGCTTGACTGCGCTCAGCGTTGCCCTTGCAGCGGCGAGAGCTACCTCCACCACCACCACCACTACGCACAGACGGAAGCACGCGCCCCCATGCTTGCCCCGGCGAGACCATTCGGTGAGGTGCCTCCTGGTGGCGAGTCTGCAGAGGTTGGCAGCGACGGGGCGGGGAAGGCATCGAGCCAGCTGCGTCTCGCCAGGGAGGTCGGCGTCCGGGCGGCAGCCCCCGGCGGGGGAAGCAACTTCATCGTCTCGCCCCTGTCCATCCACGCGGCGCTCGCGCTGGTGGCCGCTGGCGCCCGGGGAGAGACGCGTCAGGAGCTCCTGGGCTTGCTCGGATCGGCGTCGCTCGACGAGCTGCATGGCGCGGCGGCGACGGAGCTGGTAGGCAAGCTGAACGGCTTGAACCAGACGTCCTTCGCGTGCGGCGTGTGGGTTGACCGGAGGCAGGTGCTGCAGCCAGAGTTCATGGTCACCGCCGCGTCCAGGTACACCGCCACCGTGGAGTCCGTGGATTTCGTCTCGGACGCCGAGCAGGCGAGGCAGAGAGTGAACGCCTTCGTGTCGGACGCGACCAACGAGCTCATCCGCGAGGTCCTCCCTCCTCGTTCCGTGGACTCGTCCACGGTTGTCGTCCTCGCCAATGCGCTCTACTTCAAGGGGACGTGGGCTCAGCCGTTCCACCCGTCGGCGACCTTCACCGCGCCCTTCCACACCCCGGACGGCACCGTCGTGCGCGTGCCCTTCATGACGACCGGCCAATTCGAGTTCAAGCAACACGTCGCCGTCTACCCGGGCTTCAGGGCCCTCAAGCTGCCCTATAAGATCGACGGCGACCACCACGTGCCGCAGCTAGCTGCGTTCTACATGCTCATCCTTCTCCCGGACACGGAGAGCGACTCTCACGGCGTCAGCCTCGCCGATCTCTACGACCAGGCGGTCACGAAGCCGGAGTTCATCAGGAGCCACACGCCGGCCGACCAGGTTCCCGTCGGCCGGTTCATGGTCCCGAAGTTCAAGTTCACGTTCGAGTTCGAGGCGTCGGACGACATGCGGAAGCTCGGAGTCGCCAGGGCTTTCGGAGGCGGCGAGTTCTCGGGCATGGTGCGCGGCGGGGACGGGCTCTTCATCTCGGGGGTGTACCATAAGGCAACCATTGAGGTGGACGAGCAGGGCACCGTCGCCGCCGCAGCGACGGCTGTGGTCATCAGTCAAAGTGGAAGCATACGGCCTCCGGTGGATTTCGTGGCGGATCGGCCATTCTTGTTCGCCATTGTTGAGGAGAAGAGCAGCGTAGTACTCTTCCTTGGCCATGTGGTCAATCCTCTCGATGGATGAGCCATTGTTGATTCCCGGAGTGTGTTTATCCTGAAAAGTGAAATGTGGTATCCTCCTATGGGATCTTGAATAAATATTTGAAATTTGGTTCTCAATGTCACGACTTAGATCTCGAGGACATGCGTGAATATGGTATAAGGGTATGAAATTGACATTTACCAATTAATCATATGAAAATGAATGAGTGCCATTTATTTGGGCGCAAGCCACTATGCATGCCTGTAACCCATAAATATTCAGAAAAAAATGATGTCAAGCTCAGGTGATCAAAGCCTCATCCTGTAGATGTTAGAATTCCAGAGTTGCAATGAAGAAAAGAAACTGCACCTTTCAAGTTGGACAGCCATAGACGGTTTTCAGCTGTTTTCTGTTTCAAAAGATGGAACCCCTCCATTCTGTCCCAACTCCCAACCACACACTGAAACAATGAAGGCTCCCATCTCATCACAATTCCAAGCCGTCGCAAGATCACACAGATAATTCACAATTGGACCGAGATTTGCAAAAATGTTCAGTTCCCTGAGAATGAGCAAACGCAGCTTCCAACAAATTATAAAATACTACCTGATGACAAATTATATTGAACAACCTGTATTGATATGTTATCAGTAACCAAGGTTGCTGGTCAGGATATACATCAATGCCACTCCTCGAGGCGGGAGAAGACCAGATAACATAACACACACCAACCGCCGGTGTTGGCCTTCTTCCAGGTGTGTTGCCTTTCTAACTTCGGAATACACAAACACAGTCCTCTAAACGAACACTAGTATAATGAAAGGCTCGAACCTACCTACTGCGGTTGCTGAGCCAAACACAAAAGTATGGATGTACCAGAAGAGGTACCAGCTAAACTCATCCTGCCAATGTACAAGATCTACTGTCTATGGTGTATACTCTTCTCTGCTTTGCAGGTGAACCGGAAGTCCGATAGTCTAGAACAGAATATGCACCGTTGAAGGTGGCCTACTGATCCAGGCTCCAGTTCTTCCATCAATGCGAATGTGCATTGTCACTAATTGCTATTTCTCTATGTAAGAGGCGGACTGGGTTTCGAGGATCCACCAACTAAGTGCCCCATGTATCAGTCATAGTAGCATCGACGTCAGAAGCGAGCCAGTAATCAGCATCGATCTGCAAAAAAGGAAGAAGAGTAAGTGAACAGCCTTGATTGGTTGGCCTGTGATGTGCGGTTTTAGTGGCATTCCTTACATCAGCATCTGGTGGTACGATTCTCAGAATGCCGGACATTAGTTCGTGCGTTCTGGATGGTTCCGATGTATCTTCGCCGGCAATGTTGCTCTCTCCCTTTTCGGGAGCCTGACTTGGAGGACAATCCGCCTGCTGTGGAGCTCGAGAACTTCCGGTAGCGGTGAACGCGGAATCAGAACTGTCCGGTGCCATCTGCTTGGATATCTCCAGATGGTCACTGGTACAAATATAGCAGTTTAGTTAATGATTGAGTGAATTCTACAATAAGCTACAGACGCAGTTTTTTTACCTTATTAAATAGCAATCGATTGGACCCATCGAACTTCTCAAGAGAACCTGGTAATGCTTTTCCTGAGATTCCAGATCCTTGCAGATGTCCATATCCTGGTAAATGAAGTAGTGTTAAGAACCACACAGATCCATCACTTACAACCACATAGTTAAAAGGTAACTACAGACTGTGTACCGCATTAGGATCTGGAACTTCAACACAGGTTCCGTGAGGAGCGTTTATTGCAATAATAGTGGATCCCTGCAATCAGTCGGGAAGTTGCTGACATGCCTTTATAATTACAGCAAGAAGAAACAAACATGAAGCCAGAAATTTCCTTACCTGAAAGTGAGGAATCTTACAAATATCTTCCTTCGAGAGATACAACAACCTAAACAGAAATACATAAAGACTCAGTTTGAATGATTATAGCAACATAGAACATTGTCTGAAAATAAGAGGCGAGAATCTTACTTTCTTTTGTCCTTATCTACTTTGAGGGCATGCAATTTCTCTTGTATGTCCCTGCAGAACCAGTAACTATTCGTCAAAGGAGACGGGAAGGATCAGGGATTTTTATTGTTTCTGTAGAAAGAACTTACAGTATTTCCTCATCCAACCTGAAATCTTCATCATATGATGACTCAATTTCTTCCTGTAAACATCACAATCAACAAGAAGTTATAAATATATAACCACACAACTTTATGCAAAAGTGTAGGATATAATGCTATGTTCAGGTCAACTGACATGCTATCAGAAGATGGCCATGCTTATTTGCATTTTGTTTACACATGGAAAAAAATAATTGCATTGTGTAGACAATACTTTTGAGGAAGGCAGAAAGCCCCTAGTCAGAAAATGTGCTTGCGATAGATTATTGAAAACCTTAGATATATGAATGTTCACATTGACTTGGACATTTCTTAAGGCTAATATACAGAAGCTGAGCATGTTGCATCAAGTAAATCGTTGACACACACCATCCAGTACAGAAACACTTTGCTGCTACACTCATGTTTTTTATTTGTGTCATTCTAATTTAGGATCAGGGAGGGAACTACAGTCAATAGCAGAACAATGAGCAAACAAACCTCCCCTTATAACAGTGAAAAATAAAGTAAAACATAATAGTGCATACACAACGTATGATTAGATAGCATGAAAATAGCACCAAAATATAGTGTACCTTCAGTGCAGAAGTTTGGCGATCCGCATCCTTGGGAAGTAACATGTCAAACCCCCTTTTGATATATTTATTTCATCAGTAAAAAGCTATGACCGGGAAAATGCATTAAAAGCAGAAACAAGTGACACTTACTTCCAACGAATCATATTCTTCAGGCCCTTTTCAATTAAATCTATACCTTCTAGGACATTTGTTATATCATATATCCTCCTCTTTTGCACCTACAGAGATTCATAAAACTACAAGACATTAAGGCAATAAACCCCAGACAATGACAAAATAACGGACACCTAAGACAATGCAAAGCATTATTTTTTGCTGTATAGTAAACCAGACCTTCAGTGTCTCACATGCTTTATTTAAATCAAGGGTTCCATCTTCTGCACTTTAAGAAGGCTGATGAATTTCTTCGTCAGCAGACCTGGCAGCAAACAAATAATAAGTAACAACAAAAGTCTTTTTTTCTACTTTGGGAGAACCATCGCATACTTTACCTAGTGAATTGTCATACCGGCATGCCGGAAACAAAGAAGTCCCGGCACATCCTGAAAGGAAAAGCGAACCCGTCAACAAATGACCATTATATTAGCCATTTGGCTTAAATATCAAACTGGAATTTATCATCAAATGATCACAGTGATGCACATCAAACATTATGTAAAATAAAATAAATGTAAGCAAGAGCGCACCTTTAGTTGCTCCATGACTATGTGATGAACCATTTACAGTTTTTAGTCGCTTGACACCTTTTATTGGTCCAGTGGTACTCTCCTTATGATGCTCTTGTTCAGTCTCTCCCTTGCGGACTTCAAACTGGGCATTTTCCATTTTATTTTTCTGCTCATTGTCCTAAAACAAGTGAAGCAGTTACAAGAAGATGCTGGCAACACTCATATCATAATAGTATGCTAAGTAGCTAACAGATATCAACTAATTACCTTACTATATTGGAGTACTATGTCATTTCTAAAGATCAATTATGCATCCATGAGCCTCAAAATGATAGGTTAACTTGCTAGTTAAATAAAAAAGATACCAAAATGAGGGAATAATCAAAGCAATGCAACAAATATAAAACCTTATTCCAATGGGTGGCCCTGGAATTACGGTAAGATAAATGCTGCGAACAAGAGTTGACAATTGTTTGTAAAAAATGTGTGCGTAGTGTTACACTATAAGTTCATAATACCAGGAAAGTCTGTGTCTCATAAGGCTAAGTACTAAAGGTGATCCAAATTTCATCACGGTATAATATTTTTATTACCACCCAGGCCCAAAATTTACTCAATACCCAGCACACTATGGGACGTGCTAAAAAATGCATCGCATCCCACTTAGACTTTTCCCCTTGCTTCGTGTACATGAGTCAACCCGAAAATGCTACGTGTGGTGTGGACTCGGCAGACATTATGTGCTACTGCAACTCACATTAGACATTAACACTGAGAGTAAACCCATCATTACAACTACACCTAGGCAATCTGGGTAACAACTCCAAACAGTGGTGAGTGTACAATACTTCTACATTGCATACACATACTCATACTGAACATGCTACAACGACAATTTCTAAGCTGAAGACACAGGTAAGCTGAATAGAACAGTGCATGAGGATGCACACAATGGATGTTCGCCTACACATGGTTGCTTTACTACACTGCTTTCACCCTAAGATGCTCCCTCCAAAACACAACAAGGCAAATAGATAGCGATTTGATGTTTACCATCCACATTGCAGGTTTACTCTGATAAATGATAGAAGCCTAATCTACTAATCTAGCACGGAATCATCTAGACCATAACTGGAGCATATTGATTATATAGCTAAGGTCGGAAGCATAACATTGTTGCCCTTATCCATGGAAGAGTTGACTGAATACATCACAGCTACCTACATACAGGACCATTCCAGCCAACTTCGGCTGATGAGCTCAACCGATTCAGCCACAATTTGACAGAAACTCTTCCTGGAACATCCCAAGTTCCCAACCCAACTACATGCAATCAGTCACCTGTTGATTCTCCTAATTCAGGGCGTTTAAAACGGAATGATCGGATGTGGTATATGAACACTGGAGCCCAACACAAGTTCTTTCCAGAGGTACAGAACAGTCAATCGCCGCAATTGGCTGAAACAACAATGAGCAATATGCATTTCCATCGACTTACCGGCGCCACGGACGTGGGCCTGCCCCTCCCCACCTGCGGAGGCGGCGGCGTGGCGGCCTCGGATGGCGGCGGTCGCGGAGGCAGCTGCGCGTGAGCCGGATGGGGCGGTCGCGGGGTCGGGGGTGGCCTGGCAGCGACGTAGCGGGGCCCGGGGACCCGCGGGGAGTACATGGGGATGGGCGACGGGGCGCGGAAGTAGTGGACGTGAGCTGATGGCGCGGGGACAGCGGCCGGCGGCGGCACGGGGCATCGGAGGAAGGCCTGCGGCGGGAGCGGGGGCGGATGGGTGGGCCGCGGGAGCGGGAGCGGGAGGCTGGGGGAGCTGTCCATGGCGCCGGCGCGGCGAGGCGGGGCGGGGAGTAGGGTTTGGCGCCCAGCCGGGGTGGGGAGGAGTAGGGAAGCGGGCGGGCGGGAGGAAGCTTTGGGGCAAGAAGGATGAGAGGGAAAACCAACTCAACAAACAACTCGTGCCGACCCTGGTTTCTCTCTCCCCCTCTTTCTCTCTCTTGTGTGTTTTCTTTTGGGGTTTTATAGGGGTTTTTTGGCTTCTGTTTAGGTCATTTGTTTTTTTTAGAAATGAACAAGATTTATATTTGTGAGTCGAGATGATCCGGATTTAAGACCGTTTGCGGCGTGCTCGGTGGCATATTGACAAACATGGTAAGTGAGCCGGGAGGTATGTGTTCTGTCGCGGTGTTCACGCGGTTTTTTATCGTTGAAGGCGGCCAGCGAAGATTACCGTTGGAGGTCATGAGAATTCTCTCGGTGGAATGATAATGAAGTTAGCGGATACGGCTAAGGGACCTACCTGAATAGGGAAAGCATTTCGTATATCGCGTTAAGACAATCCAAATAATCGCTCTAACAGATCGATCGAGTAATATTTGAGATGTAGACACCCTAGTCATGTTACACATATCGAGCAATGTGTGAAGAGTCGTGAAATGGAAAGGACTGGGTCGTAGGTGTGTCGGTCTTGGTGAGATAAATTCTATGTGAAATTGCGAGCACAGACAAATACATGAACATACATTAGACCGATAATCAAATCTAGTGACATGAGATTCCGCTTATTCGACGGACGCATTGGAATAATCTATAGGAACTATTAGGTTTTGTTATAATTTAAACTTTTTAAAATTTCATCAATTTCATAGAAAATAGCAATAATTACAGCACCAAATCAGTATCAAGATGCATCTTTAAATATAGTTCATGATATACTAATTCAATGTCACAAATCGATATGATTTTTATAAAGTTGGTCAAACCTAAAAAAGGTTTGACTCAGAAAATAAAAATACACTTATTCGTGAAACCCGATCGAGCCACCGCCACTTGCTTGGTGAGCACCTGGAACGTCGGTTGCACCTCTCGATGGCGTTGCATCCCCTCAGCTTCGATGCGGTACATTTCCGATGGTTGAGTCTTTGCTGGGGTTTGGAGGGGTGGCAGAGAACCTTGTAGCCGACAGATGGCACATAACCCATTGAATTGTTTTGTCTTCGGTATGGAAGCACTCAGAATTTGTTCGATGGCAAATGAGACATTAATTACATGGTTTGTCAATGGTATAGAAGAAAATTTCTCATAAAATAATTATGATTTGTACTAAATTTTATACTTATATAGAACTTTTGTAACATGTTATAGTCTTGTCAAGTATAAGTTTGTTACTTATTGGCATAGTTAACCACATTATATAACAATGTTGCTTTTTTAAACTGTTCTTTGTCATATGGATGTAATGTATATAATACATAATGAAAATCCTCTTGTGTTCTGCTAAATTTGAACTCTTTTTTTACATACGCTCCTTCTTGATTTTTTATCAATTACGTAATCCATATAGCATATATGTATTTATATATGATAAGTATATCTAAAGATTACAAATATCTTAATAGTGCTTTTCTAGTGTATGATTAAATAAACATATTCATATGAATGTTTGGAGTATAAATTAAACCATGGTATGATGTCTTACTATTTTTGTTGTTAAAATGTGTCTCATAAGGATGATGTACAAGTCTACAGTTTGACACGCCATTGATAATACCAGTGGCTTGCCAGTTTCACACGCGTCATTGTTATTCGTAAACTAGCGTCTTGCAAATACGAGATGCCACTAGTATGTGGAACTCTCCATGGCGCCGCAACGAGGTGGGGTGGGGAGTAGGGTTTCACGCCCAGCCGGTGTGGGGGGAGGAGGGAAGCGGGGGAACAAGAGAGGGAAAACCAACTAAGCAAACAACTCGTGCCGACCCTGGTTTCTCTCTCTCCCCCCTCTTTCTCTTGTGTGTTTTCTTTTGGGGGTTTTATAAGGTTTTTTTGGCTTGTGTTTAGGTCATTTGTTTTATTAGAAATAAACAAGATTTACATTTGTGAGTTGAAATAACCCGGATTTAATAACGTTCGCGGTGTGCTCGTCCGGTGTGGTGACAACCATGGTAAGTGAGCTGAAGATGCGTGTTCTATCGCGAGTGTTCACGCGGTTTTCTTTTTCAGTTAAGGCATGTGAAAATTACCGTTGGAAGTCATGAGGATTCACTCGGTGGAATAATAATGAAGTCAGTGGATGACAACTAAGGGACCTCGCTGGATATGGAAAGCATTGAGTATATCGCGTTAAGATGGTCCAAATAACCGCTCTAACGAGTGGATCAAGTAATATTTGAGATGTAGATAACCGGGCCATGTTACACATATCGAACAATGTGTGATGAATCGTGAAATGGCAAGGACGGGGGTCGTAGGTGTGCCGGTCTTGGCGAGATAAACTCTATGTGAAGTCGCAAGCACGAACAAATACACCAACATACATCATACCGATAATCAAAATTTGCGACATGGGGGCTCGCGTATTTGATTGACCCATTGAAACAAGTTATGTATACTTGCTCTATCCACATATAAGGGCACTCTGTCTCTTAGGTTTTCTTCTAACTCCTTTTTTTTTAAATGACCAATTTTATAGAAAATAGCAATATTTACAACACCAAGTTAATATCACAGGATGCATGTTATAATGGAGTACTAATTTAATGTCATATAATTGATATAATTTTTGTAAAGTTGATCAAACTTGAAAATAAAATGTAAAGTATTCTCGTTTGTAAACCCGATTGAGAGAATCGTCCTATATTTTACAAGTACCCTACTCAGATTGAAGGAGTGCACGGTTAACAGAGTTTGCTCGTACCTGCAAAACAAACAAAAAATTGAGCATGCTCTTGTTGGAGTGTTGGATTCTCGAGCCACCGATGCAAGCTGACCGAAGCAGTGTGGTACATATATAATCGTTTATCCCAAAGAAGCAATCGTTTATAGGGCTAGCACACGTGATTGACTGGAAACAATTAATCGAACTTAGTATTTTCGACACGAGAAACTGAAAGTTGGTTTTTTTTTTGAAATAAAGGGTCCACCCTCGTTTCCATTAAAAGAAACCATAGCTGTTCTACAGGAAAGTAAAAAACTGAAAGGGAAACTACGAGCAAGAACAAACATCAACCAGGGAGACCCACACTTGGGTCCTGGACGGTCAAGCAAAGTTACTACAAAGCTGACTAACCAACCCTTGTCCAAAAGCCCAGAAGAACCCAGGCCAGAGGCACAACCTGCAACTTTTTATTACACAACTCGCAAACTGAGGAGCAACACAAAAACTACAGAAAGTACTAGCTCAAATATTGAAGCCCTCCAGCTGTTCCTTCGCGCTCCTTCCAATCACCACTCACATTGCAAACTTCTGATGATCCCTCCTCCAAACACTATCAGCGTCATCCCTCGATTCTTGGAACCACCGGCCGCCAGCCTCTCGAGGCACCGAAGTCCTCACTTGATAATTGCACGAACAGTTTGGCTCCCCAGTTGAGCACATCTTGACTTCCCTCCTTTGCCTGCAAAATGGACCACGAAGAAATCATGTTATCGATCATATTGGTTACAGCAATCGGATCATTATGCTTAATCGACCGGAAGCACGCATTATTGCGCATTTTCCAAATCGCCCAAATAATTGCTGACACCCCCACCGCAACAAACTGTCTATCTTTCTTGTCAAAACTTTTTAGCCAAGACCCTAGCATATGTTGTATGCTTCTCGGTTTATTTTTAAACCCGAAAGCACAAAAAGCTACATTCCAGACATATCTTGCAAGAGGCAAGCAAAGAACAAATGTATATTCGTTTCATCCATCCCACAAAATTGACATATCTTGTCCCCTTTCCAGCCTCGTCGATGTAAAACATCTTTTGTCAAAATATTATTACGTACTGCAAGCCAGAGAAACACCTTCACCTTGGCTGGCACCTTAAATTTCCAAATAGACTTAAAAGGAAACCTATACGTTCCCAATTTCAAAGCCCTATATAGAGATCTGAGCGAGAACCCTTTGGGATCTAAATTCCAAGTGACAGTGTCAGGTATGTCCTGCAGGACAAAACCTGCACACACCTATCGGATTTCTTCCCACATCTGTAGGGCTTCACCCATCAGTGTTCTTCTAAATTTTAATCCTCGCCATCCAGAGGTAAGCACCTGATATACTGTGATCTCAGTAGATTCACAAATATTGTATAAGTGCCTAAACCTCAAGGAAAAAGGTATCCTACCAATCCAAACATCCTCCCAAAAACGGGTTCCTTTTCCATTTCCAATTTTGCGATTGCAGAAGGAATAGAATATATTTTTAACTTTCATTAACCCCCTCCAAAACCACGAATCTCCGTTACGAACTTTGGCTCCACTGAGTATACCTCCCTTTATATATTTCTTGCGTAATAAGTCTTGCCACAGCCCATTGGATGTTTCTAACTTCCATAACCACTTAAAGAGCAAAGCAATGTTCATACACCCAAGGTCTTTAACACCCAAACCCTCACATTCCTTCGGCGTACACACAACATCCCAGCGTACCAAGTGATATTTTTGGTGCCCAAATCATCCCCCCAAAGCAGTCTAGCCCCAAAAAAATCCATACGTTTCTTAACACCTTTAGGTAAGGGGTAGAAGGAAATCATATGCAATGGTGTATTGGCAAGACTGGTTTGGATTAGGACCAATCTGCCCCCAATTGGCATATACTTTCCTTGCCAACAACTTAAATTCCCTTCCATACTTTCTTCCGCTTTCCCCCAGTTCCTACTAAGCAATCGCTTTTGATCCACTGGTACAACTAAATACTTCATAGGCAAGTCTGTAGAGGCACAAGAGAAAATCAGACTATACTGGTCCTTTTTATCTAAAGCCCCTCCGAAGCAGTACAGTTCACTCTTATCATAATTAATTTTGAGCCCTGACATTTGTTCAAAGGCACAAAGTAGGAATTTCAAATTCTGAGCACTCGGGATGTCATCCTCAATGAAGAAAACCGTATCATCTGCATATTGCAGCAACACTAGCCCCCCCCCCCCCCCCCCCCCCCTCCATCATATCCGAGATCAAGCCCTTGATGTGACCCAAATTTTTGCCTTTTCCATAATAATTGCCAACCAATCAGCAGCTAAATCAAACAACAAGGGGGAAAGAGGATCCCCTTGTCCTAAACCTTGATACGTGGGGAAATAAGGGCCAATTGTATTATTAACTTTGATCCCCACCTTCCCACCAATTATCGTTTTCATGATCCAATCACAAAAAGTATCAGAAAAGCCTTTCATTTGCAGCATCTGATATAGAAACGGCCATTTAATTTTGTCATAAGCCTTTTCGAAATCGATTTTAAGCATAATACCCGATCGTTTTCCGACGTGCATCGAATTAAGCGTTTCATGCAAAATCAAAACTCCCTCCATGATATATATATTCTTCATAAACGCACTTTGAGTAGGTCCCACTACCGGATCAACCACCGAGGAGAGACGATTCATCAACAATTTCGTGATGATCTTAAAGCTCACATTAAGAAGACAAATTGGGCGAAATTTTCTAATATCCGTGGGATCCTTGCACTTTCGAACAAGTGAGATAATCCCATAATTCAAACAAGAAATATCCAATTTGCTTGCATGGAAGTCACTTACTAAATTCATCAGGTCATTTTAACCACCTCCCAGAAGACTTGATAGAATTCAATGGGAAATCCATCTGGTCCTACAGATTTATTGCGAGCCATTTCGAAAACTACCTTTTTTTAATTCTTGCCAAGAGAAAGGCTCAGTCATTTTACTGGCTGTCTCTGGATCAATTTTTGGTATGTCCACCTCAGCCGCTCTAATACTTGAAACGTCAGGTTTACCAAAGAGAGTTTTGTAAAAATCAGTAATAAAATTTTCCAAATTCTTTTGTCCCGCAATCTCCATCCCATCTTTCTCCAGGCTAACAATTGTATTAGTTCTATGTCTTCCATTTGCTTTTGCATGAAAATATTTCGTGTTAGCTTCCCCTTACTTGATATTTTTAACCTTAGCTCTCTGAATCCATTTTAACTCTTCCTGTTTCAAAAGGTTTGACAATTTATTTTTGAGATTTCTCCTCTCCTCGAACAGTTTGGACCAGATCGCTATAGAGACGTTGGCGAGCATGGGATCCTTCCTCGCGTGGCCTCGTGGGCTCGTGGTGGCGGTGCACCACGACGGAGCTTCTGCGCGCCCTTGCTCGCTGCCGTGCGGTGCGGGTATGCGACAGTGGTTCATGTGGACCAGGTCCAGACGAGAGCTGGTGGGTGCACATGGTGAAGCGGGAAGGAACAGAGTTGGAGGAGCGGCCGAATTTCTTTCTCTATCTATAGACACGCCTGGAGTCGCACGTGCCCACCCACACATGGAGCCCACATGTCATACTCATACAGATACTCGGATACTTCATGCTTGGCCAGTTCCGTCAGGTCCAAGCATGGTGGTGTGTGGCCCCACGTGTCATGGTCACATGCTACCACGAGGGAAGACCACAAGCGTTCCGTTTCTCAACGATCCTAGAAATCGTTCTACCGGCATGCACGCGATGGTGCAGGGCCACTGGAGTATCCTGATCCAGCCCACGTTCCACCTGACGCAAACACGGACAGCTTCGACTTGGAAGCGCGAAGAACGAGCCATCTGTGGCCCAGCCCACACCGGTCTTATCTCCGGCCCTTGTCTCCTTTCTGTATCTGATGATGTCTATAACACCATCTAGCTGCCGGCCCAAGATGAGCTCATGATTGTGGGGCAGATGGCGTTTGCCCTGAATCCTTTGTTTAAATAAACAATTTAATTTATATAAGTAAAGAATGTATGGCTTCTATTTAGGTAATTTGTTTTTATTGAAATAGACAAGATTTTATATTCGCGAGTCGAGATAGCCCGGATTTAAGATTGTTTGCGGTGTGCTCGTCTGGTGTGGTGACAATCATGGTAAGTGAGCTGGAGATGCGTGTTGTGTCGCGAGTGTTCACACGGTTTTCTTACCGTTGGAGGCGGCCTACGAATATTGTCGTTGGAGGTTGTAAGGATACACTCGGTGGAATGTACTGAATAGGGAAAGTATTGAGTATATCGCATTAAGGGCGTGTTTGGTTTACTGCGTGGTTTTTGAGCCTTTTGCATCCGTGGCTCCGCAGGGTCTGGCCATGAAAAAAGAGACCTAAGCCATGCCCGTTTGTCTTGGGCAAATTTTGTGTGTCCTACAGTTTGGTTGCCAAGTTGGGGGTTTAAGAGTTAAAATCCATTGTTTGGTTGCCAAACGACATTGCTTCCGCTCACCTCTTCCCAGCTGTGGTAAACTTACCATGGCTATAATAGCAGTTCATGGTGGTCATAGCATAGTTTCAGCCCTAGCTACTAGCAAATAGCAGTTAATCAGGACATACAAGTTCTACCAAATGAATGTTCTCACCGGCAAGGCAATGTTCTCCTAGCTACTAGCAAATAGCAGTTCATCATCATCATCATCTTCTTCTTCTTCTTCCTCAGATCCTGTAGGGGCCTCTGTTTGCCCACATAGAGTTAGCCCACTCCCCTCTCAGCATCTTCCAAGCTTCCTGATCATTAGCTTCCACACCATGGCCCAAGTCCTGGCCATCTGGAATCACATCTTCCTCATCAGGGAAGAACTCATCTATACCCCATCCTAAGATCCATATGCAGAATGCAACATGCTAGGACCAGTTTAACTTGGGTGCGGAAAGGGTGGGATGGCTTTGATCAAGGATCTTGAATTTGTTATTCAAAGCAACAAAAGTCCTTTCCAATGTGACTCTCAGGCTAGGGTGTCTAAGGTTAACAGTTCATGGGCCATCCTAGAGAAGTTCATAGCGCTGAACTCATTGAGATGGTACCTGGTACACCTGAAGGGTGGAAGAATACCAGGGCGGCATGCATATCCTGCATCTCCTAGATAGAATTTGCCATCTGCAATGTTGATCCCATCAGGTCGACCCATGCTGCTAGACATAATACTAGCATCATGGGCAGATCCTTCCCAACTAGCTAGGACGTAGGTGAACTTCAGGTCGAAGTCAACAGCTGCAAGCACAGTCTGAGAGGTGTGGTGCTTTCTACCTTTGTAAGCAGCCGCCTGTACTTGGGCACTCGAGCTGTGACATGAGTACCATCAATAGCACCAATACAGTCCTGTGGACATGAAGACAATTTGATGACAGCGAAACAATGATGGTATGACATGAACTAGAAGATTTGAGCTGCTCACCTTGAAATATGGATACACTAGTTTAGAACGACACATCGGAAACTGGCCAAAACCCTCATCGGAAACGGAGAAACGGTCTGTGTCCCCGCTTCTGATACTGATGTGAAGAGCTCAATAGCAACGGAGGTAAATAACCGTTGCCCCTAACATGGGCAACGGTTGTTATATTAGATTGTTACTGATATGTTTCACATTAGACACGGAGTTTTGCTAATCACCGTTTCTAATAAGGGTTACATGAAAAAAAAGCACGGTGACGGGCTGTGCCTTCGATGGAGCCCCGCTCCATCTGACTAGACGGCCGCCCGGTCGTCACCATATTCCTGTCCGCCCTGCTTTACAAAAGTTTATCAGTCCGTCATGTCTTCATGACCGTCATATGATCATCGACTGTCTTCATCCTGCTGCACAAAATGTGCTGCTCCTGGTGACAGCACCATGTACGAAGCCCCGCTCCTAAGTCTTCACGGCAGCAGCATCGTCACCAAGCATCCACCAAACCCTTGACACAACGAATATTCTCTGTTAAAAACAACAAATGGAGCTAATAAACAGAGCCAATAAGTAGTAAACATAGCGAAATACAAAGCTAACTAGAGGGAAATAACATAGCAAACTGGAGTGGGATAAGTAGCTAACAGAGCAAAATAAGTAGCTAACAGAGCAAATACATAGGTGAACAGAGCTAACTAACAGAGCAAATACATAGCTAACATAGCAAAATAAGTAGCTAATAGAGCAAGTACATAGCTGAACAGAGCAAATACATAGCTAACATAGCAAAATAAGTAGCTAACAGAGGAAATACATAGCTGCGCAGAGCTAAATAACAGAGCAGAGCGAGCTAAATAAGTAGCTAACAGAGCAAATACATAACTGAGCAGAGCTAAATAACAGAGCAAACCAAGCTAAATAAGTAGCTAACATAGCAAATACATAGCTAACAGAGCTAAATAAAAGAGACAATACATAGCTAAAAAGAGCGGTCGTTTACCTTAGGCGAGGCGGGGTCGCTTTCCGTCACGGATTGCGTCCCAGGCGCCGGAACCACTGTTAGAGGAGACGTCAGAGGAGACCTCATCCTCCTTGAACACCGGAGCATCCTCCTCCTCCTCCGCCTCCGCCGTCGCCGCCTCTGGACCAGAGCCCTGGCCAGGGAGAAGAGACCGGTTTATGGCCGCCCGAAGCTGTGTCTAGAACAACGCATCCTCGGCGACTTCTATCGCCTACTGCTCTCTGCATCGCAGACGCCCGAATGACGCCGTCAGCGCGCTCACGCTCAAAGGCGGTGCGAGAGAGAAGGAGAGCGACCTCCAGATCCGAGTCCTCATCGTCCGAGGAGGACGTGATCCCGGCATCGGGGGCCACCGCCGCTGTGGATCCGGAGGGGATTTGATGGCTCCGCATGAACTGCCGACATTGGTCGCCGTGGACCTCGGCCCTGTTGTAGGGAGATCCAGCTCCGGGCGGCGCCTCGGAGGGTTGGAGGAGGAAGATACTCTATCCTGACTTCCGTCGGCGCCAGAGGGGTTCGCCATCGACGGAGTGAAGTTCGTGGAGAGAGTGTGCGGCTAGGGTTAGGACCTGGGGAGAGTGAGAGTGAGATGCACTGGAGTGGGCGGTATTTATATGGGCACCGCTTAATGAGCCTTCACATGGAAAACGGAGATTTACATATCTCCGTATCGGTTTTTGACTTATCGGCAACAGAGACTTATTTTTCCTCCGTCTGAAATATCTAGCCAACGGAGTTATTTTGTTCTCCGTTACCATTGTGTCGGGCCCATCACCAGCTGGCGCGCGCGTAATCTCGTGGAAGCGCGCGAAAGGCTCGATTCTCCGTCGCCTAACTCGTGCCGTTTCCATAGAGGGGTATCCGATGTGTCGTTCTATACTAGTGATACCGCATTTGGCTCTGCTGTATCTTCTATGGAGTCTGGCCTGATGGTGGCTTGATCATCTCACCTCTGAGCTCTCCAACAACATACATGACTTGCTTGAAATAGCTCGAAATTGTCTCACTGGATCTCCTGTAAAGTGTTGTGAATCACTCCGAACCTCTGGTTATGTACAACAACATGAAAGAACATTGCCACTTGTTCTTCCACAGAGGTGTGTATGTTGTCTTGTAACAGGCCTCTGACCCTGAACGTCTCCACAAGCTTAGCAAAAGTGGCTATACCCATTCGCAGCATGTTGACAGCCTCAACCTCATTGTAGTTGTAGATGTAGTTCAGGTTGGCCATCCTCTCTTCATCGGACAAACAATGGTCTGTATCTGATGACCTCGCTGTAGTTGCGACGAACAGCTCTATGGTGGGCTAATAGCATCCAGGCCTGCATCACTGCTATCAGTGCGAGTGCCTGAACGATAAGCTGCATTCGCGGGTCCTAGATCCATCGATATCCATGAGCAACCTAACCATGTACGCACTACTAGTACTCTACGCATAAGCAAGGTGCTATGGTGTTTACCTCTATGGAGAAGACGACCTTCAGCCTGCCGGTGCCGTAAAAGAAGTGGCAGATCTCAGTCCGGGATGCAGAGTTGTTGGTCGTCGCCACTATCATTGCCGCTGTTGTTGTCGCCGTCGCGAGAGCCTCTCAAGATCTAAGGTGTCGTCCTTTTTCTTTGAGGCATTGAAGTATTGTAATTGACACACATTCTCCGGCAGTGGCGGATCTAGGTTCATAATATTGGGGTTGCATCAGTTTATACGTACAACACACTTTCAATACATGGGTTCAAATTTTGTGAACATTACACTACAAATAGTATATTTTGGTCTAAATATCTTCAAAAATTCGAACATATATATAGTGTTAAGTATGCTTTAAACTATTAGAGAACTAATGTAATCTAAATAGTGTAGACTATTTTGCATTTTTGGAGGGGTGCCATGTCACCCGTGGCACCCCAGTAGATACGCCCCTGCCAGCCACCATCCTTTTTCTTCGCTAGAATTACAGGAGAGACATATGGGCTATTGCAGGGTTTGAATGACAGTAAGGACCTTGTGACTTCCAAGCAATCATTAGCAATTTTCATATGCTGGATATATACACATCGCTTGCAAGTGCCAGTGCGTCACGGCACGCCATGCATTCCAAGGATGGAGGATCTGACATGCTCACATGCCTTTAAACGAAATAACGGAGCAGTCCACGAATTCCCCGTAGCGAGACAGCTCGCTCACGCTTGTGAGCTACCCTTGGGCTTGTTTTTTTTTTTTTTTTTTTGAGAATCCCTTGGGCTTGTTTGTGCTCGGCCTTTGGCGTGGTCGTCACACGTGATTTGCCCACAACGCATTGTCGACAGCACATCGCGCCAATGTCAACTAGTAACGTAGAGTACATTATTAGTTCTTTAAAAAAAAACCAATACATTCTTAACAACTGGCTCATATAGAAATATATCTATCAAGATGATTTTCATCGTACACGAGTTTGACAAGATTTAAATATCAATCAGATCAGTATACCAACGACTACTTCTGGCTTGGCGTGCACGCACATGATGGATCCGATAACATAAACTCTCACGAAACCGTAACATTCCTGGTCAACTCTTCTTACAGAAGACTTGTACTGTGCTGACGCACGTACGCCCTTCTGGCCTTCCCCCCTATATATAAAATGGGCGCGAGGAAGACACATGAGCACCAACAATCTCCGCTGGTAACTCCAACGGAAACATGAGCATGTCTGCCCCTCCAACGGAGCTGGGCCTCAAGCCACGGGACCTCCTCCAGACGGTCGCCTCCGCGGTGCTCGCCATCCTGCTGGTGGCGCTCGGCACGCAGGCTCGCCGCTGGCGCCACCCGGCGCTCCGCTTCTTCGTCTGGGGCGCCTCCGTCGCCTTCATCCCCCTCGCGTCCTCTGCCATCTCCGCCTTGCTGCAGCAGAGGGAATTGGAGAGAGACCGATACGAACGCTACTGCAAAGCGCCTCCAGTCTGCCCGAAATTCCCGGAAGGCAAGGCGAGTCGAGAGGTCCAGAGCATGTGGACGCTCCTCCTGTGGGCCGTGATCATACTCGTTATCAAGGGCAACGCCGACACCGTCGCGGCCACCGCGTCCGTCGCGCCTTCCTCCGGGGATGTCGGCGTCGATGCCCAGCAGGTCCGGACCCCCGTCGAGCTCCTCTTCATGTACGCTTGGTTGGCGTACCTCATCGCCATCTGCATGCGGGAGGCAGACTGGTTGAACTCGAAATATCCGGGAAAATCAATCTTCCTCGTCTTCTTTCTGCTCGGCTTTGCCAAGGTGGTGCTCAAGCTGGTCGCTTTCTTCATGGCCAGCGGCTCCTACGCCGTCGGCAAGAACGCGCGGCTCGTGTCCGGCTACATGGCGCAGCTCGTCGAGGAGGGCGCGGTGGAGGGCAATGGACACGTGCCTCCGTACTTGGTGATGGGGGAGACCAAGGATCACGTCGAGGAAACCCCCAGGGGTACCGCATCAAGCGTGATGCCCTCGATGACAATCTCGGCGCCCTAGTGACGCTGGACCGCGTGTGGTGGCTGTGCGATCACGGCGACGGCCTCCTCGGCAAGCGGCGGGAGCTGAGGGACCTCTGCCTCTCCTTCTCCCTCTTCAAGAGTCTCCGCCGGCGCCTGTCAGGGTATCCCCTGGCCGAGGAAGGGTCCAGCGACGCCCTCGACTTCGTGCTCCGAGGCATGGACACAGCCGGCCAAGGAGGCGCCGAGGCCGACCGGGTGTTCCGCGTCCTCGTGGACGAGCTCTGGTTCGCGAGCGACTTCTATTACTCCCCGCTCCCTCTGTGCTCTTTCAGTGGCTGGTGCGCCGCCCTGAACTACCTCCTCTCCTTCCTCATCATCGCTGGAGCTATTGGCGTGGGATGGGTGTACCAGGACTCTAGAGTGATCGTTTTCAGCCCCGACCCCGAGAAGCCAGTGACGAACCCGGATGTCACGCCGGCGCAGAAGGCGTACTACATCATCACCCTGTTCCTCCTGCTGGCCACCGTGCTCACTGAGACCAGCGAGATCGTCGCCGGCCTGCGCTCCAACTGGACCAAGATGGCCTTGCTCGGTAGATACATTAGACGCGAATCGCCGGGCCGATGCACTCACGCGGTGCTGGACGCGGTACTGCGGCTAAGGCCTGCGATGTTATGGAGCAACAAGATCGGGCAGAATTCGGTGCTGGAGCCCGGGCGTTTCGGCAGGCGATCGGGTCTCTTCTCGGAGACACTCTACGGGCGCGCGGGGCTGATGAGGTCGGTGGGAGTCTCGCCGGCCGTGAAGGACGCGGTGCTCAGGTCCTTGAAGAGAAGCTACGGGGGATTGGACATAGGAAGCACGGCGGCGGCTCCGAGAGTCGGCCTCAGTGGCGGCTCCGAGAGCTGGGCGTGGCCGGCCAGTGGTTTCGACGGAAACGGAAGCCGCACCACGGAGCATATCCTCGCTTGCCACATCGGCACGAGCCTCTTCGAGATCAAGTGCTCGCACGTGGCGTGCCCAACGTCCGCGGCAGCCGACATGACCGCCGCGAGCCACCTGTCGTACTACTGCGCGTACCTTGTGGCAGCCGCTCCGGGTCTGCTGCCGGGAAGCACCGCGTGGACCAAGAAACGGTACAAGGAGGTGGTGGAGGATGTGCAGGCGGTGTTGGGGGAGGACGTCGACGGCGCCAGCACCAGCGAGTCCACGGCGCAGAGGTACGAGCTGCTCCTGAAGGAGCTGAGCGCGAGCTCTAGAGACAAGGTGCTGCGGCGCGGCGCGGAGCTTGGGAGGCGCCTGGTGGAAACGTATGTGGAGGACGAGGCGGCGGCGTCGGCCGCGTGGCGGATCCTGGCAGACTTTTGGTCGGAGATGGTGCTGTTCGTTGCGCCGTCGAAGAACGTCAAGGGCCACGTTGAGGCCATGGGTCGTGGCGGTGAGTTGGTCACGCTCCTCTGGACTCTTCTCCTGCACGCTGGCGTCACGAATAGGGCCGAGAAACCTGATGATAGCAGCATGCATGCATCTACTTAGGCCGTACAATGCAAGTGTAAGGTGTTTAAAGTGGTGCTTACGAAAATAAAATAAGCTTTTTCATAAGAACCATTGATTATTTGTATTGGAAAGGTGTCTAATTAGGCATCTTCTTAGCTAGTGTAAATAAGCACTACTGCTTACACAAAAACATGTTTATTTTTCTAAGCATCTCTCTGAACATCTTGCATTGTGTACATGCCCATAAGCATCTCTAGAAGATACTGTAAAATCGTGGCCTGTAAAAACTGTACGGGGTACCCGAAAACAGTTTTGCAGCACCGTTCGTGTTTGGGCATAACAGATCCATCAAATTGTACCGTAAATTTAAATAAAAGAGCTCGCTCAAGATTTCAACTAGTACCAAACAATTTTTCACATATAGAACTAAACTAGATAGCGGCGATCTTGCTCTTCACCGGCGCACTCATCACTCGTCAATGTTTACATAGTACTTAAACGTGGTCTTGCTCATGATGCATGCAAGTGCACATAGGGGTTGTACCTGTTTTAGAAATAAGAGTATCAAGATCTTTCACTTCGTGTTTAGTTGTTTATCAAGATGTACCCGCAAGTTATCTTAATCCAAAACAAGCGAGAGAGCGTGATGAAAATATTGGTGTTGTTGGAATTGAGAGCAGACAGAATTTAAAAGACAATTAAACTAAAAGTGAATTCCATTGACAAGCTCAAAGCAACTTATATGCCCACCTAATCCCTGCAATGCCTGACAAGACCCAAATGGCCTAAATCTGGCCATGGCTTCTTCATGCATCCTCCATTATTGAAGGCCACAGCTGGTAGGCGTAAAACCGAGAGGTACAAAGGCTGTAGTGAGAAAAAAAAGGAAAAATGGCAAACACTTATGTCCAATTTGTAAGGAATATGGGCATCATTGGCACAATTGTAAGAAAGGCAACCCGGAAAACATTGTTGCGATGATGTCTATTAGGTAATATAGATTTACTCATTCTTGCATTATTCTTCCATCTATACATGTTCACTAATTTCTTATTGTTTGTGTAGAGAACCACCAAAGAAGAGGACGAAGACAACCAAAACAGTCGAGTCATCCATTGTGCCTTGCAAGGATGGAGCACCTACAAGAATGTGTTTTCCCCGAGGTTAATAATTTTACACTTACGCTCATGTTTACATCAAAACAATGTTTGAATTCTAAGTAGCTTTCTTCTCACCATAGCCAAAGCTTGGAAACTACAACTAAAAAAAGGGAAAACATGTTAACGCTAGTTCTGGACCATCGAAGAAGTGATTACAACTAGTTCAGATTATTAGATGATAATTAAACTAAAACTTGTTTGGAGAATACAACTAACAAAAAAGGGAAAAGGGAACAATTGTGAATCGGTTCGATCCAAGAGGTATTGTTTCTATTTTTAGTTCACATATTATGTTTAGCTTTTGTTTTCAGTTGCTGAAACCATTGCTGCCATACATGTATAAATGCAGATCAAGAACCGGATCAAATCAATCGGAACCAATTTCCGTTGAGTTTCCTATGGCCGGCGATGAAACAAATATTACTGTGAAGGTAAGAGGCAAGAGTAAAAATAAAATGTGTGCTGACAAGATCCCTATGGTGCCACTTGACAGCCCAGCAATTGGCACAAGAAGCAAAAAATGCAGCCTCCAAGTCCGGCAATGAGCACTAGAAGCAGAAAAAGGCTTAGCCTGTGATTCTCATGTATGGTCTCCTAATGTAATGGCCACGAGGCGTCTATTCTTTTGTGCTGATCATGTGGTGTATGTGTGGATTTAACATCACGTGATACATTTGGACTAGTCCTGATGTATGCGGGAACATGCACCCATCTGTTAGTTGTTCTGATGCATTTTGTATACATATATATAAATTGTGTGAGATATGGCGTCCAGAAACAGGGGAAGTTCTGTCCAATTTTTTAATCTTCCGAATCCAAATCAGAGAACAAAATTTTGAATTGAAATCAAGTCAGTGACCAAATTTTGGGGTCTCAATTGGTCATTTAACCAAGACCAGTATATATTATTACTGTAGCTATTGTCTTGTACTGATTTTTTGTCACATTATATGCCAGGGGTAAAAAGGTCTTTTCACGCCTCTCTTTAACACCGCTAGTGACGAAAATGTACTTGGTACTATAGGGAAAGCAAATTTGAAGAGAGGTCATGTAAGGAAGAAAAAATTTACCAATGTCATATAAGGAACATGGTTTTAAGGGAGTGTCATACAAGGAATTTTCTCATTACTCATAGTCCGAAATCACAAAGCAGCACAAAAGGGTGCTAGATCAGCGGAATTCAGTGTCCATATGCACCGATTGGATCCAGGATGGAAAGCTCTGAGGAATAGCGATGGCTGCGTGGGGGGCAGTGGCGGCGGCCTGATTCGTTGGGCGGAGGCGGCGGTGACGTGCAGCGTAGGCCGGAAGGAGGATGGTGGGTGCGGCGGCAAGCCAGACTGCGCTGCGACGGACAGCGATGGTGGTCGTGGGGAGATGGACCGAACCGTTATTTCCACTTGGCGGTGGCAGTTTCAATAAATATGTGGTTTTGTGGGAGGGCAAATCGGCAAAACAGTGTCGGACGAAAGTTTTGGCCTCCTCCCTTACTATTTGCTTTGTATAGTTTGTAACTCTCTAGAAAATAATAAATTAGCTCAGTCCGGCTCTCGAGCCAGCAGTTGATACCTTTTTTTAATCTTTTCCCACCTTGCGAAACAACTCCAGATTCGTTTGCCCCAAGAGGAGAGAGAATACACGGTTACTCCCTAGAGACGTTGTTCATTACAATTATATGAAGACAAACCAGCATCCTGAAACTAGATACTACTATCTCCGTTCCAAAATTTAAAATATTTTTGGTAGGAATAGAATAAACATCCTGATACTAGTACTGCTATCCACGTTCCAAAATTTAAGATGTTTTCGTAGGCCCACAATAAACGTAAGTATAAGTAAAGGGTTGCTGGCCCGCATACTAGAAGAAAAGCACTACACACGCCCTGCGAATCTTCTCATGTTCCTTGCGAAACGTTTCGAAGTCTTCTGCATCACGCCTGCACATGAATGAAGGGAAAAACTCTGAACTTGTATAACTCCATTAAACGGAAACCTAAAACTCCAACAAATGCAAGACCCTTACAAATCTAGAGACACTTTGAATAATCTATGGTCTTCCAGTTGTGATTCTACTAGTAATAGATGGTGAGGGAGTTTGGTGGGGTGTACAAGAAACAAATTCAAATACAGTTTGAACAACTCCAGGTTCGTCCAGGGAACACACAGTTACTCCATAGATACGTCGTCCATTACAATTAGAAAAGGCTGAGCCAGCGTACTTACAACATAGATAATCTTACGACGGCATATAAGACATAGATAATCTTACGACGGTATATAAGACATAGATAATCTTATGACGGGGTATAAGACCTGATACTAGGTACTATAAGCATAAGTCAGGATGGCTGGTGGCAGGTACAGAAGACAAATGATAAAACACGTCTTGCGAATCTTCTCATGTTCCTTGCGAAAGGTTTCGAAGTCTTCGGCATCACGCCCGCACATGAATGAAGTCTAGTAATTAGAAGTTTATTATGAGTGGTGGTCAAAGCATGAGAGCGCTGGAAAATATACCTCAATCGTTCATCACAAGCATCAAGGATGCGGTCTAGTTCCTTCATGCCCTGCTTGTGCTGTGCCTTCATGAGATTTATTTTCTCTCGCCGATCGGCCAGAGTGTCTTCGCTAGAAAAAACTACTCGCCCCTCTTGCAATCAATTAAAGGGCATGTGAGAATTCAATAAGTGAATCATGTACGCTATGCTAGGTGGTTCTAAGGAGGAGCTCAACCTCCAAGATTGAACCGTTTTCACTTTGAGAACTTCTGGCTTAGTCAGCCAGGTTTTCAGGAAGCGGTTCGACTAAAGTGGGCGGTGGCGGCTGCACATCCTCCTCGTGTTTATAATGCGGTAGATGTGTGGCACCACTGTGCCCAGATGGCACACCAATTCATGAGGGGTTGGGGTGCCAATCTGGGAGCTGAGCTGCGACAGAGGAAGGCCTCTCTCTTAGAGGAGATCCAGACCCTGGACCACGCCTCAGATTCTGTTGGCCTTACCGCTGAGGAGTGGCTTCAGCGGTACGCCCTTGAGAACTCCCTTATGGAGATCTACAAGGGGGAGGAGACTTTCTGGCGTCAGCGTAGTCGCCAGAACTGGATCCTCAAAGGCGATGCGAATACGGCCTATTTCCATGCGATCGCCAATGGGCGTCGTCGGAAATGTTCTATTCCATGCCTGTGGGAAGGGGATCATCTCCTGGAGGCGCCAGGGGATATTTCGTCCCATATATACTCCTTCTATAAGGAGCTCTTCACGGCGGGTCCCCGTTCTGGGGTCACCGTGCCAGTTGACCTCTGGCCAGCGAGGGCCAGGGTCTCTGACATGGAGAATGCGGAACTCACACTCCCATTCTTGCCGGAAGAGGTGGAGAGGGCAATAATGGAGATGAAGGCGAATTCGGCCCCTGGACCGGATGGTCTTCCGGTGGTCTTCTTCCAGACGTTCTGGGAGCAGATTAAGGGGGTGATCATGCCAATGTTCCAAGAATTTTATATTGGTACATTGGTTATGTCTCGCCTTAACTTTGGTGTGGTGACCTTGATCCCCAAGATAGTGGGGGCCACGGACATCCGCCAATTTAGACCAATCACGGTCCTCAACGTCATCCATCGGATCTTCTCGAAGGTGTGCGCAACTAGGCTAGCTCCTGTTATGGAGCGCATAACGCACCCGTACCAGTTCGCCTTCCTTAAGGGGCGGTATATCCATGATGGAATCTAGCACTTCATGAGATTATTCATGAGGTTAAGTCTCAGCGCCAGAAGGGGGTGTTTCTTAAGCTGGATTTCCAAAAGGCATACGACCGCTTGGACTGGGCTTTCCTCCGGTTGGCGCTGGAACGAAAGGGTTTGATGATCGGATGATATGTTGGATCATGCAGATAGTTATGAGTGGCAATACCGCCATTAACATAAATGGGGAAGTGGGTCCCTATTTTAGGCCAACTTGTGGGGTTAGACAGGGGGATCCTATCTCCCCCTTACTCTTCAACTCTGCGGTTGACGTCCTTGCAGAGATCTTAGAGAGAGCTAAGACCTCTGGCCACATCTCTGGTGTGGTTGGACACCTTGTCCCAGGGGGTGGGGTGACGCACCTCCAGTATGCTGATGACACCATGATTATGGTGGAGGGATCTGAACTTGACATTATCAATCTCAAGTTCCTCCTCCTCTGCTTTGAGGCCATGTCGGGCCTCAAGATTAACTTTGATAAAAGTGAGGTCGTGATCTTGGGTTATTCGGCTGAGGACCAACAGCGGATCGCGGACAACCTAAACTGTAAGCTGGCCACATTCCCAGTGACTTATCTGGGGATGCCGATCCGAGATACTCGGATCCTTGTAAAGGATCTGGACCCGCTAGTTGAGCGGGTCAAGTCGAAGGCCGCGCCGTGGCAGGGGAGGTTTACCTCCAAGGGGAGCAAGACCACTCTCATTGACTCCTGCCTATCTAGTCTCCCCATGTTTATGATGGGGTTATATATACTGCCGGAAGGGGTACATGGCAGCTTTGATAGAGAGCTGTCCCGCTTCTTCTGGCAGGCGGCCAACGGACGTCAAAAGTATCATATGGTGAAATGGGCAGACCTTTGCGCCCCCAAGGAGGTTGGGGGCATAGGTATTTTGGCTTCCCGTCGCATGAATGAGGCTCTCATGTTGAAGTGGGTCTGGAGGATCCTGAGGGGTGATGGGGGACTTTGGCTTCAATTAGTGAAGGCCAAGTACCTACGTGGTTGTCCTCTCATGGCCTGTGAGAGGAAGGAGGGGTCTCAGTTTTGGAGATCTCTTCAAGCCATCAAACATGAGATCCGGCTTGGGGCTACCTTCTCCGTAGGCGACGGAGGGAGTACCCTGTTTTGGCTAGACTCATGGCTTGGTGAAAGACCACTTAGGCATGAGTTCCGGAGCTCTTTGCTATCTGCTCTGACCCAATGCTCTTGGTGGCGGATGCGGCCCATAATGGGCACTGGAACATTAGGTTCCGCCGTACTTTTGGTCTGGTCGAGGCCAACCAGTGGGAGCACCTACTGGCCTCCCTTCCATACTCCCTTTCGGACGCCCCGGATAGTGTTCTTGGTCCCTCTCGCCCTCGAAATGTTTCACAGTTCGTTCTGCTTACCGGGCCCTATTTAGAGGACCCGTGCTCTCGTGGACTTCCCACTTGTGGAAGGCCCCTATGCCACTAAAGATTAAGATCTTTACGTGGCAGTTGCTGCAGACCGCCTCCCTTGGGTGTGGAGGTGGTCAAGCGTTTTGGCCCAGGGGATGGTACTTGTCCCTTATGCGCGGTCCCCGAGTCGGGGACCCATATTCTTTTCTCTTGCCCCGCAGCTCGCTTCCTGTGGAGTTTTCTGGCCGAGGCGCTTGGGCCTGAGTGGCAGGCCCAAGACCTTGCTGAATTCCTAGAAGTGCAGGCGAACCGTACTGGTAAGAGGAGGCGCCTCTTCTGGTTAGTGTTTGCCGCGATGACCTGGACACTTTGGACTATACGTAACAAGATGGTTATCGAGCGTGTCTTTCTGAGGCGTGCCTCTGACTCCGTTTTCAAATTCTTGGCATTTTTGCAGCAGTGGCACCCGCTCTGTAGACAGCGGGACAAGGAGCGGCTGGATGGATTGATCGAGAAGCTTCTGAGGGCGGCACGCCGTCTATCTGCGTCATCCAGCCACTGAGTTACTCCCTTGTGGAGTTGTATCGTCTCTTTTTAGCTTTGGGCTTCTTTGTGCTGTGGCCCCAGCAGACTTGTTGCTTTTCTTTTTTGAATCTTTAACTGGATCGTTGTATGCTTGTGGGTGGTTGCTTTATTTATAAAGCGGGACGAAAGCCTGTTTCGAGGAGTAAATATAAATTCGGTATTAGACGATGGAAATCGAACCGCAGCTGACCAGATCTAAGTTATGCAATACTACAACTTACCTCTGCGGAGGGGAGATCTGTCGACATAAGTCGAGAACCTGCCGCCGGCGAGAGCTTGTGGACGGGCCCCATAAGGGGGCCGTCGGCCAAGACCTGAGACCAAGGGCTGGCATCTTTCTAACCAAAGAGCGCAGCGCCATTAGGTGCTACAGGCTTGTTATTTCAGCCGGCGGCGGTGGCTAGAGTTCTTGGCTGGCTGGATATCTGCCTTATTGTTTTGCCTTCGCTTTTACCTCAAAACAAGTCAAGGGACGGGAGGCTTTATATTATAACTGCAGCCGGCCCGCTCTCCGACTCCGCCTCCTCCTCCTATTCTACTCCATCTCGACACCGCCATCCCCACCGGGGCCTCTAAATTCATGTCTGTCACCCCCAATGGAGGCCCATTGGGGGTGCCGGACATGTGTCCACCCATGTTTTCGACCGTGTCCACAGCGGCGCACCCCAAACGTCCGTCCCCCAAACGCGAGCAAATCATCGAACACCTTGCGGGCGGAAACTTGTGTCGGTCGCGTCATTCGAACTATTTTTAAAACATACAAATTTAAATTAAACCGATACAAGTTGCAAACTTAAGCTAACACGTTTGCAAAGTAAAACTAAAACGATAACTATAGCCTAATCTAAACGCCGCCGTTCGGGCCAGCCTCGTCGTCGTACGTGGCCTTGGCTAAGCGGGAGCGCACACGTCTCTCCTGCCGGATCTGACTCGCCGCCCGGCGCATGTCATCCCTCTCGGCCGCGTCTGGTTCAGCTCGTCGTGCGCGTCCCGCTCGGCGCATCTGGTTCAACTCATCGTGCGCCTCTCGCTCGGTGCACAGCCGAGAGGCCGCATCCGCTAGCTCCTCCGCCTAGGTGATGAGCTGTTGCTGCGTGGGCTCTTCCGCCTGGGCGTTGAGCTGCTCGTACGCTGCCCGCTCGGCAGCCATGAAGGCGCGGCAACGCTCGTCGCGCTCCACGGTCAGGAAGGAGGCCTGGATGATTGCGGCCTCCACGGCGTCCCCAGCCGCCTCGTAGCCAAGCCTGACCTGGCGGCTTGCCTGCTCGTTGCGCCAGCTCTCAAACGAGTTGGCGGCAACCACCTGGTCAGGCCACATCGGCGGCTGGAGCGGCTGCTGCGGCGCCGGCGGTGCCTCATCGAGCTCCGGCGGCAGCTCCTGGCCGGGGTACGGGTCCTGCACCGGCTCCTGCTCCTCTTGCTCATCGACGTCGACATCGTCCACATCCGCCCAGTCGAACGGCTGTTCGTCGGCGGCAGCGGCGTCCTCCTGCGCCGTGCCGTGAGCGCGGCGCGCTGCCTGGGTGAGCGTGGCCCATGTGGTGGCGAGGCAGCGAGGCATTGCTATGTGCTCAACTGGCTACGGCTGGACTATGTGCTCAAATGGCTACCGGCGAGCGTCGGTGCTGGTGTGGCGAAATGGCTGCATGGCGGGGGCCTCTTTATAGCCAGCCCAATGTCGCGGCGGGAAGCGGTGGCTCAGGACGGGAAGCGCCGGGTGGGTGAGCACGCGTCGCGTTGGAGTTAATGGCGGTGAGACGTCTCCACCACTGCGCCGCTTGGGAAGCCGGGAAAGGCTGGGCGCTCAGCAGGCGCCGCCGTAAATGCGAGGCGTGCGGGAGATGCATCGCCGTCCCGTCTCGTCCCTTCGTCGCCTACGGAAACACGTCGCCATAACGCGGGCGAAACGGCCTCTTGCACGGTGCCTTAAACCCATGGCGAGGCGGGCACTGTCTCTATGACGGGCGGGCCACCCATGTCAGAGCCCATGTCCGGGCAATGTCCGGCACCACCGAAGAGGCCTCCAAATTTGGAGGCCTCTTCGGGGGTGCCAGACATGTTTTTGCTCGAGGTGACCCTTTGACGTGCCGCTGGTGACGTTTTTGGCCATCCGGACCCCCAATGGGCCTTTGGGGGTCACTTGGAGGCCCCCAGTGGAGATGCTCTAATACTAACTACCACCGCTGGCCCATACATGACATGGCCATACAAAAGGGGAAAATAATCATGTACTCCCTTTGTTCACTTTTTTTTACTTTTGTTTGTAAGGCATTATAGATTCCAATATATTCTAGGTACAGATCAAAATGAGTGAACCTGATCCAACTATTTTCACTTGGCGGTGGCATATTGTGGAATTTCCAACTATTCTGTGGTTTGCTGATCCGCTTATCGCCGAATGTGGTGCTATGGATTTTATACAACACATTGGGCTAACTTCGCGGATCTAACTCTGTGAAGTTAGCCTGTTCGGCATTGCTACATAGTGGAGTATAGAGAAGTATAGAGAAGCTGGAAGATGGATGAGTTTCGAACACACACTAAGAGCATTTCCATTCGCGACGCCCAAAGGGCCGCCCATAGCTATTTGGGGCGCGCCATACCGAAAAATGCTGCCCACTTGAGGCGCCCAAACGCAGATTTCATCCCGGGCGGCCCAATATTACGTCCGACATGACCATCCGACGCCCTCCCCCTGGGGAGCCGCTAGGCTGTGCCGGACGATACGGCGCCAGAAAGAAAAAGGTTCGCTCGTTGAGGGAAACAAATAAATAGAGTAGGGAAACGATTCGTGGCAGGATCGGTGGCAATGTCGTGTAATTTTCATGTCACCGAGCATGTGACAAAAAATTGTTCACCTTTGTTAGCACCACTAAGGAAAAACAACAACGAGACAAGTTTTGTTTTAGCAATAAAATATATATAGTGGCAAAATGTTAGATTTAAACTCAGTTTTAGTATGGTTATAGTCATGGTTTAGAATTACACAAGCTAACTCTACCTTATCCATGGAGTTTCGGTGTTAGTTTTCATTTTTTTGCCTCACTTGTTTAATTTTACAGCATGGTGAACTCGTTTTCGACACGTATACCTGCATGATGTGGACGCGTACACACGACGCACCTAGCGCACTCCACCGAGATTATGTTCGGAAGTGTCCATAGTCAGCCCCGGTCAGTACAATTCAATGCAAAGGCACCCTTCCACTTACCAGTTTGAATGTGATTAGGTGCAACTGCTCCTACCTCTTCGGTTCTTCTCCCCTCTTCAAGATGTTTCTACTGCCCTTTATTTACCCAATCCGCGGAAGCAGCCTTCTTCACCATTGCTCGCAACCCACCACACATCCCCACTTCCTACTCTTTCTTCCACCCTAGACATCTGGTGCAGGAACTTCCATGGCTCGCGAAGAGATCGGCTTGCTTGGCGTCAGTGATCCAAAGCTCGCTGAATGCCCGGTGCGGTTCCTAGGGACCGAGGCCATTCCCTTGGGGAAACACCATCCAGATCTTTGTATGGGGTGGCACTTCTCCACCTGGTGCGCCGCTGACATCCTCCTCAGTCACATGCACTAGTGGAAAACAGGCCATCAGTTCGGCCCTTTTGTCTCGGCCACAACTGGAACCGGGACTAATATGGCAATAGTCCCGGTTCTAACGGCCGGCTAGCTCCAGTCCCGGTTGGTGAGGGTCCTTTAGTCCCAGTTCGTTCTACGAACCGGGATTAACGGGTCACGACAGGCAGCCGTAGAGATGGGGCAGTGCGAGTCCACTTTAGTCCCAGTTCGTATCACAAATCGAGACTAAAGATGGATCTTTAGTACCGGTTCGTGATATGAACCGAGACTAAAGTTTCCTTATATCATTTTTCACCCTTGAGCCGGCCATGTTCATTTTTGAGCTCGAGTTTATCACAATTTTCTCTTCTATTTTCTCTCCCGAGCTCGATTTCATACCCATTTTTTCCACCATTTGTCAAGATTGGCGCCGTCCCAACTATCCAAGGGTTAGAAACTTGATCCTTTATTCCGGTGTTGCTACTTTATCTCATTTGATTGCTAGTTTAGCTCATTTAATTTTTCTAGTGCTAGCTAGGTGTTTGATGAAATGACTAAGCTAGGAAGTTCATTTGTTTTATATGTAATTTGAGCTCAAATTAAAGTATGATTTGTGGATTTAGTGCCATCCTGTCCCAGTCCTCACCGCCGTTGATCGCCCGCGCCATCCCGTCACCGGCACCACCTAGGTGAGCCTCTTGTTTTGATGTTTTATTTAAACAAATCTTACTTGTATGATTTATATGCATAGTTATTATTTGTATAATTTTTATGTTTTTTTATATGTATAGTGCCATGGTTTTGATATCCGTCCCCGTCGGCCCTCGTCCAGTCTATGATTCGGATGTGGTATATTTTTATAACTATTTGTTTCATTTCATGTTTATGAAAAATTATGCGAACCTACTTGACATAGATTTTTTTTATCTAGGAAGTAGTTGAACTGGAAATTCCAACTGGCCCTCTTGTCGAGATGCTAAATTTATTTGAAAAAGAAAACAATGATTTAATCATGTACTCCCTTCGCTCAATTTTTTTTACTTTTGTTTGTATTAAGTCATTATAGATTTCAACCGACCCTTTTGTTTGGAAGGCCAAGGGCACCATGAAATTTTAGTTGTTGATCGATTTTATAATTTTGTACTATGCACCAATGAATATTATGTTGTCTCGTTATTAGTTGTTTTAATTATGAAATTATGTCAAACTCTTGCAAAATTCGTTTTTTTCGGTTCCAAAATTCACAACTTAGTCTACCATGAATCTACGCAATTGCAAAGAAAAAAGTCGAAAATATTCACCCCAGCTATGAAATTTGGCATTGTGCATTGACATTTTGAAGTTTCCAATTTGGCCTTGTGCATTGACCAATCAGATCGCAGAATGAGCTTCTCGCGGATCGCCCAGAGTCTGCCCGCAGATTTCTTCTAGAAGAACGATCGGACGACTGCTGTTCGGTGAGGTTTGCGACGAGGTTTGAAATGAGATTCAAAAATTCAAAACAATTCAAAAACCTCACCAAAGTTTCATTCTGAAGTGACTAAGAAGGATCCATGCTTAGTTTTTCATTTTCATGTTTTAAACTTGTTTAAATGTTGGTCAAAGTTCGGTTTAACCAATATTTGAAATGAGTTTCAAAAATTCAAAAAAGGAAAAACTTGCGCACATGGTCTTCTTATGTCGTATACTAACGATTCAAGTTGGTAAATAAGTTCTATATACATTCAGACGAAAAATTCAAGTATCTAATGTGATATCTCAAACTATGTCTTATGAACTCAAGGATGAAGAGAAGAGGTTTTGGATTTGCAACATGAAAATTTCAAAAACCTCACCAAAGTTTCATTTTGAAGTGACTAAGAAGGATCCAAGCATAATTTTTCATTTTCATGTTTTAAACTTGTTTAAATGTTGGTCAAAGTTTGGTTTGACCAATATTTGAAATGAGCTTCAGAAATTCAAAAAAAACAAAAAAATGAAAAACCTGCGCACATAGTCTTCTTATGTCGTATACTAACGATTCAAATTGATAAACAAGGTCTATATACATTCGGACAAAACATTCACATATCTAATGTGATATCTCAAACTATGTCGTATGAACTCAAGGGTGAAGAGAAGGGGTTTTGGATTTGCAACATGGAAATTTCAAAAACCTCATAAAAAACCTCACCAAAGTTTCAATTTGCAACTTACTTTTTCATTTTCATATTTTAAACAGTTTTCGTTTGTTTTTCGTATCCCAGAGCGTCCAGTTCGTGTCTAGTTCGCGCTCGGTGGCATGACACGAGTGCACGCATGCAGGTTGACACGTAAACATAAAGGGTGATCACGTCAGTTAATGCAAAAAATGGTTGCAACATGTCTAGACATGTCTAGATGGATCAAAACGTTCCCAATTGCGGTCAATTTAACCAACATGTCCATGCACGACAACTGGTCGACAGATGTACAACGCACGTCTAGATGCTATAGATGACGTGGTGAACAATTACTGTCCTGTCATTTCATCTGAACACCATCGAGTGCGAATATAGCCGTAATGCGCAGTCTTTTCACACTGGTTTTGGCAAAATACGAAGCGACCGTCTGTTCATTTTCGCATGCGGTTATCGATGGACACGTCGTCGCAGTTAATTCCTCTCTATCCTCCTCAAAGATAAAATCCCTTATGCGTTGCGGTTCCAAAACAATTCTTCTCACTTCTCTCCCAAGAAACCCCATTCTCTCCAACCTCTTCTTCTCTCCCAAAAACCCCAATCCTCTCCTAAAAACCCCAATCTCGGTGCCATGGCGGATCCGTGGTGGTAGAACGATGCCATTCCGACCGAATCGGACGGCGAGGTCAACCCCATCCCGTGGTGGGACAAGGGACACGGGCACTGGCAAGAAAACCTCGACAGCGACGATGACGGCGAGGGCGATGACGACGGCCAAGGCGAGGACGGCCATGGCTCTGACTCCGACCCCGACTCCGACGACGATGAGGAGGAGGAGCCGCCGAACGACGACTCTGACTCCGAGGAGGAGGAGGACGACGACGACGCATCGCCAGCGAAGAGGTGGAGGATGTAGGAGCCGAGGCGGAGGAAGTTGGAGCCCGCCGCCGGCGTAGTAGTATTAGCCCGCCGCCGGCGTAGTAGTAGTATCTGATTAGTAGTATTAGTAATCTTTTGTAATCAGTTGTGAATTATGAATCCTAATGTCAATTTCAGTTTCTGTTTCCATGTGCAAATTCTAATTAGGAATCCTAATTCTAAAGTTCAGTTTCCTAATCATTTAATTTCAGTGTTAACGACGTATTAATCAACGAATTCTCACTAAACAATGAATAAATAAATGTTGATTCAGACAGAAAATTATTCATCGGAATATTTGTAATTAAGTACAAAATTAAATGGTTAATCTTGGGGCCGAGATATCCCAACCTCGGCGTCAGACTCGTTTCCTGGCAAGCCATCCCCGCCTACCTATCTCACTTGAGCGGTTCCACTTGTCAACTCACAAGGTGCCCCAGTCCGACCCCACTAGTCAGTCCTAGTGACGGTCAAATGAGGCTGACCAGACAGAAACGTCCGTCTTCGCCATCTTCGAGTCTCGAAAGAGCCAGATAGGACACATGCGGATAAAACTACGCAGTTAGGATTCAGACAGATAAAACTACGCGAAGTAGGGCACAGAAACAATAAGCCTAAAAAGAACAGCACGGTCCATGACTGTTTATCTTCTCCACCGAACAGCCCCCTCTCCATAAATGTCCACCACAGCTCTGTCTCTTCCTTTCCCCACGATTAACGCGAGTTATAAGGCCAGTGCCAACGCGCGTATCTTAGCGCGAAGTCATAGGAGAAAAGCCGACGTGGCTATGTAGTTAGGAAGAAAGAGAACGTAGCTGTATGTATCCATAGAACCAGTTCTTGGCATTCAACTCGAGGCACAATAAATGGTAAATCTATCCGGTGCATCCAGCCACCTCGTGTGACCATTCAATTAGATTTTCTCTATCGGCTGATGTTGAATACGGGGCAGGCCACACAATAGACCATATCCAATGTGGCCCCAAACTTATCTGAAATTAAAAACTGTACATACAGAATGAATAAACGATCCATTGACACAGTCGTTTTTACCATGGCTGTTTCTTAGCAAGATACGATGTTTAGAACCGACGCATTGGCACAGGCCAGAGAAGTTTGCATATAATTTATTTTCCCCACCTCAGCCTATTTATTCGCATCGATCGCCGTCCTCCAGTATACGTGCAGTCAATCCATTCATCACTGATTCCAGCCTTCATCCTATCATCCTCGCCTTTTCTAACTCCATGTTGCCGCACTAGGCCACTCGCCTTATGTCCTCGATTTGTCGCCGATCTTGCCCATGGCGACGAGGACACGCTCCCTCGAGCTTCGATCAATAAGGCTCTGTTTGGTTTTGCAACGAGGTGGAACGGAATGGAACCGTTCCGCACCCAGAGCTCGTTACTGTGTTTAGTTGGAAAGTGGAATGGAACGAAGTGGTTTCCAGAAAAGTAATATTCTCTCCAGATGCACAACGCACCGGTCCGGCCGAATCGGCTGAACGAGGTGGAACGAGTGGGCTAATCCTATTCTCGCGATGCTAACCTCTCTCTCCCTCGTCTATGTCTACCTCTCTGTCTCCCTCGAGCAGAGGCGGCCGCGCCAGCGAAGCAAGTAACAGCGGCGACCCGGCACGGTGGCGCGACGGCCAGGCGCGGCGGTGGCCAGCAGGGGCGACGGCCAGGCGCGGCGGCCGCGACCTCGCGCCCTCCTCCAAGCTCGCCGCCCTCCTCCGAGCTCTTCCGAGGAGGCCGCCGTCGCCGCCCTCCTCCGAGCTCGCCGCCCTCCTGCCCTCGTCCGAGCTCGCCGGCCCAATCTCCCCGAGGTCGCTGCCGTCCTCCTCTCCCGTGATTTGGAGTCCGATTTTCAGAATGTTTAGGTTAATTAAACGTTTATATTAATTTAGGCTTAAATTAATTGAATGTTTAGATAAATTTGCTGGTGTTCCATTCCACCTTTTTAAAATCAACCAATCCTAAGAATGGAATGGTATCATTCCAGTGGAATGGAATGGAATGTCCATTCCACCCATCCCAAAACCGAACATACCCTAATCTCCACGGAGCAAGAACCCAGAAGACGAAGAAGCAGCAGAAGCACTCCTTACCGTTCTCCAATTGATATCTCTTTCTATGAAGGTCGCGGCATGCAGCGTTGATCTTTTGTTTACCCATGACCCGTCGGGAATCTCTTTCCTGGTTTTCCAGTGCAGCCGGAACACCTAATGCTGCCGATGGTTACTCCACAGATCTCCGTCTCCCAGTTAGTTCATTTCCGCAAACAATCATCTGGTATGTGGCTATTAATCCAGAATGTTGCAGACTAATGGGTGAGAGAGAAAAGACTTCTGGTCATATATCTAGGACAAATATGTAACATAATTTTCTCAGAACAATATGGTGTCGAAACTGTCGATGTACTACATGTTTTTTATTCCCGCAAAAAAAAAGAGTACATGTTTTTTCTCCTCTGCGATTTAATCTCCGACCTATGCAGTTTCTTTCTTATTTATTTCAGGCATTAGTAGGGGACCATGATTGGTTAAAAATACCAACTCAAGAAGGTGAGGTAATTTTTTTTTGAATTTTAGCGTCTGTGTCGTTTCTGATTGTTCGCTTTCAGATATGTTTAGATGTCCATATATTACGTAGGTTGGTCACGATGGTTGCGAAATGCATCTTCTTTTCAAGAATACACAAGCTGGGTGCCTTCATTATTAAGACAGAGAAAGAGTTCAATTACAAGATTGCGAGGTATGATCACAGACGATCACCTCAGCTTCCACTTCGCAACACAACGCGACTACTCTCTAACGACCAGTTCCGCTCCACATAGCTTGGCCTTACGCCAAAGCTGAAACTCCTCACGTATTTTCCTACAAACTGTCCACGGCAACGATGCTACCTTATCGAACACCCAGCTGTTTCTCTCTAGCCACAGGCTCCTGGCGATCAAGCAAATCAGCGAGTTCAGCTCCTTCCTCAAATGGCAAGGAGCAGCCCCAGCCACCATCGGCCACCACTCGGCCAGGACCGTTTGCCTCGTGGGAGTGAAGCGATGAAGACGTAGGGGCAACAACATCGAGTACCAGACTTCCCTAGCGAACGAACACTGCATCGTGAGATGATTTGCCGTCTCCTGTTCCTGACAACACAGAGGGCATTCAGCCGGGTGCTCCAATCCACGCTTCGCCAGCCTATCCGCAGTCCACAATCTGCCCCTCAGCGTGAACCACATATGAAGCTTATGGTTCAGTGGTGCTCCCGAAGACCAAATTTCATCAGCGCACGGAAAGCTCTCCCTGCCAAGAAACAATGCTTCATAGGCAGATTTCGACGAGTATTTGCCGGCTGCCGTCAGTTTCCAACTGAACCTGTACTCATGCCCGCTCAGCTGCGTGTTCCTCAACAATTCCCAGATGTGTAGGAATTCCACGATCGCCGGAAATGAAGGCGCTCCTCTGATGTCCGCCACCCATCTGTTCTCCGGCAAAGCCTCAGCCACAACTCGCTTACGCCGAGCGGGGCTGACGAACTCGAACAGGTTAGGTGCCAATTACAGAATGCTCTGCCCATTTATCCACCGGCCAGTCCAGAAGTTTAGTTTCCTCCCATCCCCCAGTTCGCACTTCGTACACGCAAGGTAGATTTCTTCCGCTTCTGGCGCTAAGGAAAACTCCAGTCCTTCCCACGGCTTCCCGGCGTCGACTAACTGCATCCATCTCCACCGCGCCCGCAGCGCGTGATTCAACAATCTCAGGTTCTTAATACCCAGGCCGCCCAACTCTTTGGGCTGGCACACCGTGCGCCAAGCAACCGTGCAATGGCCCCGCTTCGCCTCCGTTGAAGCAGACCAGAAGAAACCCCACAGCAATTTGTCCGTGCAAGTAAAGAACCAAGGCGGGAGATCCTGCGACAAAATATGGTAGATAGGCGTAGCAGAAAGCGTAGAGTCGATCAAGATCAGCCGCCCGCTTTTCTCCAGCAGACAGGCCTTCCACGTAGGTACATGCCCAGCCAGCTTATCCACCAGTGGTTGCAAATCAGTTTTCGTCAGCCGCCCCATCGTGAGAGGGAGTCCAAGATACTGAATGGGGAATTCCTTGATTGGACTCCAAGCACATCAAGAATAGGCAGCAAATCTATCCCCTCGCAGCGAATTGGTGACGCCGAGCTCTTACCCAAATTACATCGCAGACCCGAGGCCCCCCCCAAACAAGTTCAGAAGTTGTATTGCCGCCGTTGCTTCCTCCATTGTGGGCCTGATGAAAAGCACCACATCATCCGCAAACAGCGACAGCCTATGGCGGATTCCACAGCCAGCCAGTGATTCAAACAGACCAGCTTCCTCCGCAAGCCGGAACACGGCGTTCAAAACATCGGTAACCAGAATAAAGAACATTGGGGAGCTCGGATCCCCCTGTCGTAGTCCTCTGCCATGCCAGAATTGATCACCGGCTGCACCATTGACAAGAACCCTCGTCGAAGCCGTGGAGAGCATTGCGGCAAGACGAGCAATCCACTTGGGGCCGAACCCTCTCTGCCTCAGGATCTCAAGCAAGAACGGCCAAGCGACAGAATCAAAGGCCTTGGCCACATCCAACTTCAGCATAAGCGCCGGGGATTTCTTTCTGTACAAATTTCTGATGAAGTTGTCCTGAATTGCTCTCCCTTGCACAAAGGCGCTCTGGTTACAATCAACAAGTAGCGGCAGAGGCTTTGCCAACCGTGCCGCCATGGCCTTGGATACAATCTTCGCGAAGCTGTGTATCAGACTGATCGGGCGGAAATCGCTCACCTCGACTGCGCCATCCTTCTTCGGTAGGAGAGTAATTAGTGCGTCGTTTACCTTCGTGAAGCCTCTGTTGTCCGCGGAATCAAAGCAATTCACCGCTCGCATGATCGAATCCTTGATCAGAGGCCAAGCCGCTTGATAGAAACGAGCAGTGAAGCCGTCGGGGCCTGGTGCCTTGTCAGGCGGCAGTGACCGAATCACTTCCCAAATCTCCGCTTCAGAAAACGGCAACTCCAAGCTCGTGAGGTCGCAAGCGGGTAAATTCAGAGCTCGCAAGTCCAAGGTGTGATCTCTCTGCGCTGGCATACCTAGCAGATCCTCGAAGTGCCCCGTGGCCAGCTCACACATCCCATCTTCTCACGCGCGTGACCTCATCCATCCATGCATGATTGGGTCGAGATGTTCTAATAGAACATGTTAGCTCTCCCAAGAGTGGCTGTAGTAGTATGTACAAATCTTCCGGAATTGTTTTTATAGTGCGGTTTATAAATTCTGATCAATCTACTCCTGGAGTATCAATAATTGACTTTTGCTTCGACCATATACACTTCTAAATATATTGTACTTATTTTATCCCGTCCTATTTGTTCTTTCCCTTTTGTAGAACTAGTAATTGTGCACGTGCAATGCACGTGTAATATTAGGACATAATATCAGCAAATCATCAAACATGTTTACTCTCATTATCCAAGTTAAAACTGAAAACATAAAAAATGGTCACACATATATAATAATGTACTCGTGAAATGTTTAGATAGACAATTTTCAAAAAAAATGTCCCAATTAAATCTTGTACAAGTTGAGGATATTGGCTTCACATTCGTTGTCCTTGTATGTCCTGCACATGCATTATATATAACCATGACGAAGATCTCCCATTTACGGTTAACACTAATGAACATTGAATACTCACCGTGGCATCTGGTCCTGTAATTTCTTAACCATTCCAGGATCGCATAAGAGATTAAAACTATCCATCCAATAGTACCTTGTGACCTTGTCCCTATCTCATAATTTCTTTACCATTCCACGATCGCATAAGAGACTAAAACATTGAATACTCACCGTGGCATCTGGTAAGAGCTGTTTAGTGATGATTTCATAAGTTGATATAGCCTCATGTTACCTATCCATCCAATAGTAGGGGTGGATTTAATATTGATAGAATTTATCTGTGTAACTATATACCCCTAAAATTCTGCAAAACAAAACCAACAAAAAGATGATTTAAGAGAGAGAGAGAGAGAGAGAGAGAGAGAGAGAGAGAGAGAGAGAGAGAGAGTTAACATAAAAGGTGGATGGATGTTGGGGCTGCGATCTTTTTTCAACATATAGATTCGTCCACATATCCAGAACCGCAAGTGCAAAAAAAGGCCAAATGTAAACCATGGGCGGGTCCACTTTGCGTAGACTTTGGTCTTGATATTGCTTCTGGATAGATGCCAGTACCTTGTCCCTGTCTTCCTTGAAAGAGAACAGTTGTTTGCTATAAGAATCAGTACCTTGTCCTTGTCTTCCTCGAAGAACTTGGCATTCTTAAACAAGCGAACCATGAACAACGGGATGAAAGGCCGAAACAGGGTCAGCACGAAGCCCCTGGCGCTCACAAACATTGCGCTGCCAGCATCCTCCATGTCGGAGCCCTCACCGCAGATCAACCGTCCAAGGACGCGGATGTCAGTCCCCAGGCTGCAATTACAGAGCGCAAGTAGAGATAATTAAGTTCAAATTAGAGCTGAATTGCCAAAATAAAGAACCCAGAAAATAAACTGGAGCTTTGTTGCGTACATGCATACATACTACTCAGTTATGTTCCTCGCGCTGAAAATCTAGAAAACAAACTGAAAGAAGGATCTTGATTAGACATAATATTCCTCATTTTGAAAATGGAACAGAAGCTAGCTAGCACCGTGAAAATAACTAAAATAATTGTGGAAAGAAAGATAATAGCACTCAAGAAGCTCACATGCTTGCTCTTCTCGACAATTACGCGGCACACATCATTGATGGATTTCATGCCAAGCTTCAGCGGCCTTCCTGCTATTTTTCTCAATGGAAAGAAAGATAAGAGCACTAAATAAGCTCACGTTCTTGCTCTTCTTGATTGTTATACCACACCAGTGATGCACTTCATGCCAAGCTTCGCATGGCTTTGTTGCTCCTTTTCTCACTCCGACTCTGCTTAGAGATCTTCCTCTTGCATCAACTCCTGGTCATTGCGTCATAGGAGTATAAATTTGAGAACTGAGATCTATTTAACCAATTTATAATTTTCGAGGAAAAAAAGATATCATGCAACTAAGCAGCGTCATTGCAACAAAAATAACTCATTTAGCTATTGGTTGTGTTACAATGCAAAAGGATTCAGCGTTGAACTCACTTCCTCATGAACTGGAGTTAGGCAACCATATTCAGCTCCTTTGGGAGTAAACGATGATCCAAAGTCATCAACATCTGACCAGATTCAGCATCTTATGTGGCACTCATCAATCATCATGCCCTGTAATCAGCAGGATGTGTGTAGCTTGAATGTAAAGTATTATCTCAGAAACTTGCCTCCAACTCTTCTAATCGAAGAGAATAACTGATTCATTCTTGTCCATCAGAAACTGGTTTGATATCCTTCACGGAACCCCCTCCAAGTTTGTATTGTGTATGAGCTACAAACAGAACATACTTACATACATACAATTCAATTAAATTCCTCGTCCTAGAAAACTTGATCTGTACGTTTGTAATTCCGAATACTTACATAATTTAGTCGCAGGAGCAGCAAAAGGCAGCACGGCAGGGGGGGCGTTGCAGGCACCGGTGCACGGCAGGTTATAGTGCGCCCTGGAGGTTGCGTGGCACCAATTCATCGCAGACACGCAGGCCATACGGTGTGTTACCATCAGATCCACAATTGCAAAAGAATCTCATACCTCCATATTGTACCCCCAAAAGTAGAAAGGAACAAAACTTCTGAGCACTACTACTCAAACCAAATCATTTTCTGATACTCCAAACTGCAAGAAGACTACGAAACATGTATTGGTAACAAAATTGTACATTAAGCATCCATACCTAAGTTTGGATAACCAGATTGCGGCAAAGAAGCAAAAGTTGCATACCGAGATGGACCTGGAATCCATAAAACTTGCTACCATTAACGCATATTTCATCCTTAGTAAACGAATACCTTGAAGCTTCAAGATTATATCCAGGATTCAATCATTATTTTCTTCTTAGGAAAACTAATTTAATCGTTAATTAATTTCTACATGCAACTGATCTCCATAGAATAAATTATATATTTATATTTACACACTGAATGTCATATGAGCTGATTTTACCATAATCTATCTGAAATAAACGAACAAATTTCACCAACCCAATTCAACAAGGATTCTGGGAGAACATGGACGTTGATATATCACAAACGTTCTTCATGAAACAAAAGATTAGATCACAAACCATCATGCAGTACTGGTAGAATGGCTGAACTCAGTCAATCAGCATGGACATATACAATCGGACCAACCAGTCCGATGCCGGCCGACCCTGCCGGCAACGCTCTCTTGCAGATTTCTGATGGAAAGCCAGGCTTGTTCAGTGCACCCGGCATCAACGTCATGATCGAACCATCCTGCTTCGTGGACACCTCCAGGGACCATGACCCATTGACCCATCCTAAGTTCCTGACACCGACTTGCAGTTTCAAATTTCTGATAAAAGCCACACAATCAAATATCTGAAACGGACACACAATCGAAGTTCATTACCTCTAGCATATGGAAGAGATCACAGGCGACCTTTACCGCGATGACAAATGTTCAGGTCCTAGATCTGAGGGAGGCGTTTGCATCCTTGGTTTGGTGGCATGGAGGAAAACCGTCAGTGTACTCATCGCCTCCGACCACGCGGAGCAAGGCCAGCGACCAATCGCGGCGGGGCTTCGCGGCACGTCAGGGCAGCGACCAATCGTTGGTGGCGCAGCGACGTGGCGTGAGCGGCTGGGAGGCAGGGTGCCGCGTGGGCGGGGGGCGTTTGCGGGGGAGACGATGATTGCGGTTGCGGATGGGTTAGTTGATTTGTTCGATCGACATTAGGCTAATCCTGACGGTCGGATCAGGTGAATTAACGGTAATGATTACAGGGGTATCCTACATCATTAAGCCACTGTGAGACGTTAGATGTAGCCAATCCTAGGGCTGACATTATTTGGATCAGCCAGTCTGGGTCTTTTAATATTAGTGGAGATTGTGGAGATTTATGATATATTGTGGAATCAAGGTCACTAGAAGCGGAACAATGACCTTGACCATCTGCCACTTTCCATCTTGATCTGTCTCGTAAATGCTATGCCGGCACGTGAAACATGATAATATATACCCTGAAAGTTTTTTTTTTGAAGGGATCTACACTGCGAACTTAACAAGAAACAGAAAGAAAGAACAAAAGAACGCAGTCGATCAAGCCGTCGAAGCCCGTCGCAACAGCACCTCCAGAAGAAGACGCTGAACCTCCGCAAAGGCTGAAGTCGAACTCCCACGCCGAACACCGCTGGCGAAGAAGCCGCCCAGGCCGCCGCGAACCCCAGGAACGGGAGCACCCCCACACTTGTAGAAGGCCGCAGAAGCCGCCCGCCACAAGCGACGGGACTGAAGGACGCCGAACGCGCACGACCACGGCGCAACCTCCCCGCAACCACCCTTCCTCCACCAAACCTGCTCCGAGCACGAACCTGGCTTGCCGGAGACGTCGCCGATAGCAGACCTTGAGCACCCCTTCTCCCCTCGCCACCACGGCCGGCCGGAGAAAGACAAAGCCAAGACAAGATGAAGCAGATCGCGCTGTCCGACGCACACCTCCCCACGCCTCCAAGGCCGGCAGAAGAGGCTCGGACCCCGCGCCGAAATCCAGCGAGCACCTCCGAGATCCCAGAAGACCTTCTGTACAAGCGATGACACCGGCCGGCGCCACCAGCCATCAAGCCACTGCACCCCAGAGTCTCCCCAGCAAGGCCAGAAGGCACCTTACCAAGATGAAGACGAGACCGAGGGACAAAAGCTCAAGAGCAAGATCTCCACCTCCGCCACGGAGATCCCGCCCGGAGCACCAACTCCCACCAGATCGACGGATCTGGGGGCACCAAACACCAGAAGCTTCACGGCTCTGCCAGCCATGGCCTCGCCATGATGGGGAAGAAGCCCTGACCACCTTATTCCACACCGCCGCCGCCACCGCCACCCTGCCAGCGCCGATGGGGAAACTAAACCTACTATCTACAGGCCTCGGGCACATATCGACGGCCCCTCCACCCTCCCGCCACCACAAGGGCAGCCGGAGAGGGAGGAGACCGGCGATCCGGCCGTCGGCGGCGCGCTGGGGCTTATCGCCTTTCCTGTCGCCTCTCTGCACTGTTCACGAGAGGGAGGGAAAGGGGACATATACCCCGAAAGTTTTGAACATGAAATAAACATTATTATAATAAAACATTTTTCTCATAATTCCACAGCAACGCGCGGGGAATCATCTAGTTGTGAAAAATCTCCTGCACTTAGTAAGTTTTTTTTTTTCCTTTTGCTTCTAATCCCGTGTAAACCCAGGGGCGGATCCAACAGGGTGGAAGGGTGGGGCAGGCCCCAGCTAAGAATATGGCCCAGTAGCCGTACTACTAATTTCAGGGGGAAAATGCAATCTTTAGGCCAGGTCCGGAAAGACCAGTACAATGAAAAATATGTTCGTGAGTAACGAGGCGGTTTCTAAACTGCAATCCCGATCGATAATCGTGTGCAGCCGTTCTCGCGAGACCTGCCTAGACTTCAGTCCTGATCAAACGGACAAAAACACAATCTAGGGTAGCGGCGCGGCGGCGAGTCAGCCGCAGCAGAGGAAGGGCACACGGCGGACGCACGTTGCCGGCCGGCCGCGTACGGCGTACACAACCACAGTCCAGCGAACGATCGTATTAAGCGACGATTTTTCATCAGGTCTACCTTCTTACATCACTCTTTGCAAATTTGAGTAGCTTATTCTCATTTCATTGCAAGACCTTAAATATATATTCTATTGATCGTATACCAAATTTTATTCACGTACATTTGCACATTATTTTTATGGCATTGTAAAAATTGGGTCTAGTTGCCCCATCCTAGCACAAAATCCTGGATTCGCCACTGTGTAAACCTATCACCAAAAAAATAACAAGGGAAAAATCTCCTGGCAACGCAAATTAATTTCCAAATGCAGCATGTGGTTGTTCGATCAAGACAAATGGCAGTTTCGTGTAGAAATTTAGCCCACAAAGATTCAGTTTCGTGTAGAAATATAGCCCACAAAGATTCAGAAAAATAAACCCACATAACTGAAGACAAAGAGCACACAGTAGCAGTGAAAAAGGCCCACACAGACAAAAAAAACAGCCCAGGGAAGATCCACACTCGGTACTACGTACACGAAAATAGCAAAGGCTGGAGAAATTTATCTTACACAAAAGCGGACAAAAACATGACGTTTTCATGACGTCATCAGTCGACTGAGACATAAGAAATTCTCAGCCGACTGAGACATAGGTGCACCCTTGGGCGGGTCTCGACCCATGGTTCTGCGTCCTGTTGAAGGCGCCAGCTGTAAGAACACTATCAGAAGAAACGGAACAACGGAGTAAAAACGTGGGCACGATCAAAGAACGAAGGCGAAACAAATCCAAAGGAAGAAACGCCAGACATCGATCGAGCCGCAGAGGTTACGATGGTGTACATCCCACAGAGCTCCTAGTCGAGATCCGGCCTAAAGCGCCGTCCATCGACATCCTGCCGCCGGCTACGACTCATGTACCGGTCATGGCGCGGCCTTTTCCACCAGCGCAGGATGGAGATGCAGTGCCGGGACGCCATGCCGCTCGTCGTCACCATGCCATCGGCGTACCTCCTCCATGACCTAGAGTCGTCTTCCAAGACCTGCAGACGTCAAAAGCTCTGGCCCAGCGACGACACAGGTGTCTACAAATAGAAGGAGGTGGTCGGCCTATGCACAGTGATAAAAATTTCGACGAAATTTCGACCGAAATTCGCGAAATTAACGATTCTCTGTGTGGAGCGAGAAAACTTTATATCGCCTGAATATTTCGATAACATTTGAAAAAATCCAATACATAACACTTCTAGTAGAAAGAAATGATGCTTTTGTCATCAAACTCGATATAGTCAGTTGGTATAGGCTGCAGACAGTGGTCTGTTGGGTCGCGTGTTCGAATCCTTACAATTACATAATTTTTTGCTAAATAATTTTAGACGTCGGACTTTGAATCTGGATGAAATTTTTGAAAACTTTCTTCGAAATTTCGTTATTTTCTCGAAATTCCCGAATCTCTGAGGGGGGCGATTTTTTTTTGCAAATCGAAATGCTGAACCCGGCCTATGCAACGGCGTGCCCTGTGCGGCTATGACCCTAGGCGACGCACAAGGTCCCATCTCTGGGAGGAGTCCATCACTTCATATGTTTATGTACACAGGCTGCAATTGACCTGAAAAAATAATTAAATTGTAAAGCGCCCAGGCACCCAGCAGGAAAATTTTCAACTTTTGCACTAGGGCCCCGCAAAATATAGAGCCGACCCTGCCTGTGCGCCGACACAAAACCAGGCGGGGGCGGCGCCATCCTCGCGCTCAGCGCCGGGATGTTCAGGAGCCACAACACGACGGGGCAGTACAAGGTGGTGGACGTCTCGTACTTCTTCAAGACCAAGGAGACGCTTCGAGAACTTGCCTGTGGCAAGATGGTTAGTTGGGTGGTTGTACCCTAGCCCACCAGAGTTCAAACCCCAGGTTTGACGCTGGTGTTTCTCATTTAAGGCGGAATATTCTTCAGTGGGAGGCGACGTTCCCGTCGACAGCGAGGCGCCCGTGGTGACTTCGTCAATCTCAAGACTCGACCCGCCGACTCAGTCTCTCGGAGGTGCTCATAGGGGTAGGGTGTGCGTGCGTGCGTTCATAGGGGTGAGTGTGTGCGCGTGTATATGAGCGCTTGCGTTGTACTGTGTTTCGCAAAAAAAAAAAAAAAGAGACGCTTCACGTGTTCACGCTGGGATAAGCGTCCTGGAGAGAAGTTCCAGCCCCGTCGAGGAATGAAGTTTCCGAACGAGGCTATTTGGAAAATCTCGACGCCATCGTCGTTCCTTTTCTGATTTCGTTTTTCCCTTAGAAACTTGCCGGTTACGATTACTTTTCGGCTGCTGTTCTGCTACGTAATCTCGGGAAAAAATAATCACGGCTGCGATCGCTACATCCTACAAGTACTAAAGCGAACCTGGTTCTCCAACGAGGAAACAACGAGGAAACAAACGCCTGAGACCGATCGATCGAGCCGCAGAGGTCGCGATGGTGTACATCCCCACGGAGCTCCTGGTGGAGATCCTGCAGCGCCTCCCGTGGACCTCCCTCCGGCGGATGCGCCTCGTCTCCCGGTCATGGCGCGACCTCGTCCACCCGCGCACGACAGAGATGCAGCAGCGCCGGGACGCCGTGCCGCTCGTCGTCACCACGGAGTCGGCGTACCTCCTCCACGACCTAGGCTCGTCGTCCAAGACCTGCAGACTTCAAAGGCTCTGGCCCAGCGACGACATGGGCGTCTACGAACAGAAGGAGGTGGTCGGCGTCTGCAACGGCGTGATCTGCCTGTGCGACGACGCCAAGCCCGGCGGCTCCATCACCCTGGCCAACCCGGCCACCGGCGACGTGCTCAAGCTCCCGCCGATCCCGTGCGCCGGCCTCTTCAGGCGCCACACCACGCGGCGCTCCGGCAGGAGCTGGCACCAGGCGTACAGCTTCGGGTATAACCACAGGACGGGGCAGTACAAGGTGGTGCACGTCCCTTTCTTCTTCAAGCTCAAGGAGAAGCTCCATGTGTTCACGCTGGGAGAGGCCTCGTGGAGAGAAGTTCCAGCCCCCGACGCCAAGTGCAAACTAGAAGCCGGTCTCGTCAGCGTGAACGGGGCGACGTACTGGGTGACGGACACGGACGGACGGGAGAGGATCATGTCTTTCGACAAAATTAGGTGTCTCACCTGCAACCTCTCTGGCCACCGAGAAAGGGACTGCCCTCTGCGGCTCGCTAAGAAGACCGTCAAGCCCTCCAGTGCTTGCCTTCCTCCACGCCGGCCGGCCTCCTCCCCAACCGCGCCTGGGGCTCTGTCGTGGGCTCTTGTTGCCGCGACTCCCTTCGTGAGTGAGGTCGGGCCTATGCTTTTCCCGCCGCTGCCCTCCTCCAACCCGCCCGTGCTCCCTCCACTGTTCGCGGAAGTGCTCATGGCTCGCCCGGCGATGGACGTGTGCGTGGTGCTGGCCAGAGAGAGATGCTACATGGTGAGCGTGGACGAGGCACTCTCAGAGGAGAACGAGAGGGCCGACCTATGGCCCCTAAACCCTTGCCTTGCCGAGCTGGATCAGCAGGTGTTGCTGCTGGATGGCGAGGATGTGGCGCACGAAGACGACCTTGATATCGACGACGACTTGGCTAGGAGGGGGTTTCAGCCCGTCGTGGACGTCGTTGACGCCGGCTTGGTGCATGAAGGCGGTGAACTGCTGCAGTTCATCAACCCCATTGCAGCACCGGTTAACCATGTCCCGGTGTTGATCTCGCCTGGCGACGAGCTGTGCGACGGGGGTTTTGCTAGTGACGATGATGAGGATGAGGTTATTGACGGGAAGATGGAGCAGCTTCTGTTAGGCCTTGCCGAGCTGGACCAGGTCGAGTTGCTGCTAGATGGCGAGGAGGTGGCGCATGAAGACAGCCTTGATAACGACGACGACTTGGCGAGGAAGGAGCTTCATCTCGCCACGAACGTCTTTGACGATGACGCGGAGGCTGCTATGATTGGGAACCTCTTTGTTGCTGATATTGATGACGCTTCCTCATCAGGCATCGCGATACGTTGCGTCGCGGATCTGTTCAGCCTGCCGGCCGTGCCGCTGCTGCCCACGCCTACTCCGCCAATGCCTCGTGCTTTTGCGGCCCTGCCCGACCCCGAGCGTCGCAGCAGCAGCAGGCTCGCGGCGAAGCCACAACTCACAGCGGTGGGCAAAGCGCAGCGTGTCCTCCACAAGAAAATGGGGCTCGACTTTGGAGATATGCCCCTGGTGCAAGCTACAAAACAATTTACGAACACCTGCAAGAAGGCTCCGTTCTCCGATTCGGCAATCAACGGGTTGAGTACCCTCCTCAGACTGAACATGCCGTCCATGACGGCAGCGGATGAAGCTTTGATTGGCCTTGCTGGCCCAGGGGGAAGCGACTTCTCACCACCGACGGCGCTAGACGTCTCCGCCTGATCTGCTCCCCGATCTTTAGATCACGCCGCGTAGTTGTGTTTTGAAGAGATGACGATATATCTTTCTGAGAGATTAGATGGTGTAGGTTGAGACCTTTTCGTCTTGCATGCATGTCTTGTATGACCTTTTTCTTTTTGGCCTCGGCCGTGTCATGTTTGCTTCTACTATATCAATATAAAGGCAAAGCTTTTGCCTCGTTTCAAAAAAAAAAAAAAAAAAAAAAAATGTCTTTCGACCACGAGAGTGAGCAGGTGGCATGCACCAAGCCATTGCCCAGTTCGGTCAGGGCCGCCAGACCCATCCTCCACTTGACCGAGGTGCAGCGCAGGCTCAGCATTGCAGTTGCTAGTATAGTCGACGTCTCCAAGCCATATTATGCGCGTGAGCCTTCGACCATCGAGGTACATTGCATAATCTCCAAATCAAATTCATCTTTCACCTAGCCAATACATATATATATATATATATATATATATATATATATATATATATATATATATATATGTGCATCATCACCAAAAGTGAAGAAAGAAAAGGAAGAAAAGGGCTACAAATGAGTTCAGTCAGTCAGACCGGATATTCCGGTCTCAGGTTGGGGCGGAATATCCGGCCCCCAGTTTTTGCCCAAGGCCAGATTTTCTAAGGACGAAGAGCGCCCATTTTGGCGTCTCTCTGGAATGGCCCGGAGATTTGGACCGGAGATTTTGTCAGGGGTCGGAAAATTCCGGTTGGCCGGATATTTTGGTGTTGACTTGGGTCGGAATATCTGGCCCCATGTCTTGCAACGGCTACATTTTTTGTAGGGGTATAAATACCCCTCCACCTGCCTCCAGCCAGCCAGCTCGTCCAAAATCTGACCTCCATTGTTGCAAGCTTTTTCACCGTGCCTAATGATTAAAATTACAATATAAATTAATTTATGTATCTACTATAGCTAGAGTATTTGTTACTCCCTCCACCAGGAAATAGATGTCTTAGATTTATCTAAATATGGATGTATTTAAACATGTTTTAGTGTTCACATATATGCAAATTTAAACAAATGTAAGACATTTATTTCCGGATGGAGAGAGTACCTTCTTAATGTCAGAGAAGAATCATGTAAACCGTCATTTTTGGCATATAGTAATAAATTCATGGGAATGCTACCCAACATCTTCTAGTAGTACCACCAAATTAATCCTTAGAAATAATATTAATCCAATTTTTACTAATACCATATTTATCGGCAACACTGTTTTAAACCATCATTTTTTTGCATGTTGCACATAAAAATAAATTCATGGAGATGCTACCCGGCATCTTCCTCGGTAGTACACCAAACTAATCCTTGGAAATAATATTAATCCAAATTGGACTAGTACCGTATTTATCAGTGGCGCCGTTTTAAGCAACTATTAAGGGATTGTATACATTACTTCAAAAAAGGGATTGTATACATAACTATAATCTGGAGTACTAGCTAGTAGGAGTATAATTAATCGACAAAGCTCTCTGTTGTCTCGTGGTTTCCTCAGTATTGTTTCATTTTTTTTAGGAAATTATTAATGCACAATGGTTGACCAAGTAATTCTTGTAAATAAAGTTGCAAGAAATTAAATACATCAAAGAAAAAAAAGGACGCCAGGAAAATAACTCATGCTGGTTGGGAGTTGGGACTCGCTCAGAGTTAGACGCACAACGCCAACTGTTATTTTGGGCCCATTTGTTTACCGTGGGGCTATCTTACTTGGACCATAACGCGGCCCGCCAGTGAATGCATCATCTCTTCCTCTTTACTGTAAAAAAAAGTGGCGAATTCCTTTTCTTCCAGCCATGGCATCCCAACTGCCGCTGCCGCCGGCGGCGACGGAATCTCCCCCACCAGCTCCCACCACCACCATATTCACCATCGGCGACGACCTCCTCCTCGAGATCTTCGTGCGCCTCCCTCCCTCCCGGCCCTCGTCCGCGCCGCCTTCGCCTGCCGCACCTTCCCCGACGCCGTCCGCTCGTCGCCCACCTTCCGCCCCAGCTTCCGCGCGCTCCACCCGCCGCCCCTCGTCGGCCTCTTCTTCAGGAACCGCGACGGGGAAGTCCCTTCCTTCGCGCCCCTCCGCGGCCGCGCCGACCCGGACCTCGCGGCCGTCCTCCGCGGCTCAGATTTCTTCCTCACCCGGATCCCCGACGACCTAGGATCCTGGAGGTTCAGCGGCTGCGGCTGCCGCGACGGGTACCTTCTCCTCCACAACTGGCAAACCAGGACATACGCCGCCTACAACCCGCTCACCGGAGCGCTGCATCGGATCCCCTTGCCGCCCCTGCCTGTCCGCGAGCTCTATGTCATGTCCTCCCCGAAGAATCGTTCCGCCTCGTCTGCGTCCACGAGGACGGCTTGCAGGTGCGTGTCGTCGTCTTCTCGTCGGACACCGGGGAGTGGGAGGTCTTACCGTCATCGGAGGCTACAACGATCAACAAAGACCATCCTGCCGACGACAAGCACTGCCTCCCGCCTAGGACCGGTAATATGGTGAATGGCCGCATCTACTGGAAAAGGAACGACTGCATGATTGTGCTCGACACCGCGACGATGCACTTCTCGTCAGTGGAGCTGCCGCCGATCACGGATGGGCAGAAACCTTTTGTTGTTGGCGAGACCAAGGATGAGGAGGTCTGCATGGTTTGTCCGGTGGATCACAGGGCCATGGTTGTTGTCTGGGTCCGGAGAGCCAGCGGTGACCGTGTCGAGAAATGGATGCTGGACAAGGAAATTGTATTGGATGATATCCCTGTGCTGAAGCTCGTGGCGGTTCATCGGGGCTTCCTGCACTTGCACTTAATTCAAGCTCGTGCCGATGATGAACCCAACATTGTTCCTCTTTGCTCGTTCTTCTCCTTCTGCCTGGAAACAGCGGAGCTCAACAAGATATTTTCTCTCTACGAAGACGAAATCGAGAGTTCCTATCCATACTTCATGCCGTGGCCTTCTTCTTTGGTGTGCAACAAAGGAAACCCACGAATTGAAGGTGCTTGATTAAGAAGAAGGAAACTCTTACCAGATTCTTTTTCAGTTTCTATCTTTTAGGTATGAACAGATGTTTTGCTATGGTGTTATATGGATGTGATGCTGTTTAGTTTTATCATTTACAGAATAAATCAAGACAATGGATATTTTTAGGAATTAAGGGTCATTTGTGTACTTTCTTTGAGGAATGATGTGAGAACTTCCATATATCCGATAAAAGTAGCTCATGGTTTGTTTGATCATTCTCAGCTTTGTTCTAGAACCTCGGAAAAAACCCTGTTTTGAAGATCAAACCTTTTGGGCTAACAAGATATTAACAATTAGTCTAAATGGACCATGTTGTAGTTGCAAACCGAATTGGATGTTCTTTTAGCGTATTTCTTCAGTGGATCATATTGTTGCATAAAAAAATACCATTTCTTGACTCCATTAGAAACTTTTATGTGAATTATTATCATCTCTTGACCAGCAAGATTTCTTATTTAGCTGGGTGATCACTTGTTTTTCAATATACTTTTATGAGCAAGGCTTACTAAGCTCTCTTGATCGTCATGCATATACATGAACAAGTACCATCCATTAGTTTTATTTTCTATATACAAAATTTGTCTGTTCTAGAAGTTAAGGGCCGCCTACCCCAACTTGTTTGGGAAAAAAAAGGCTTTGTTGTTGTTGTTGTTGTTGTTGTTGTAGAAGTTAAGGGCCATGTTGGCTCCAACAATAGTTTCCAATCTTCATCCCTCTGTAAAGCTGTTGTTGTACTCCTCTTTTAATCCCACTTAGCTCTTTATTCCTTTTGTTGGTGCTCATCAATGCAACATCGCCAATTTTAAGCTGCGCTATGGAAGAAAGATCATTTTCAGTTTTTCACTCTTTTTGGGGATGATGTTTCTGGGCAGCGATAGGTACAATATCTTGACAATCAGATTTGGACTCCTGGTGACTTTGACAGTTTTAACAGTCCACACTTCATCTTTCTCGTCATCTCCTCAACCGGAATTTTGTTCTTTCATCTCTCTTGTTGTAAGACGTATCCGTAGTCTTTCACCTAGGAGGAACATCTTTTAAATCTTGACACAATGTCCGTGTCTCTTTGCGTGTATCCATCCTAGCTGCAGTCTTTACTGCAGCATTCTCCAGCTACTCCTTGTTGGAATTTTTTTGTCTTTATTAAGAACATTTTGAGTCTTCTTGCTATGGGCAGCGTTCTCCGGATTTGGTGTTGGGCCTTTTTTGGTAGCTATCCTTCTGCATTAAAGACTTGAGGTCGGACTGGACAGAATTTTGGAGATCTCCGAAGAATCATAATCTCTGATTGGTTATACCTGACTGCACATTCCTGCAGCACAAGAGCTAAAACTTAAAACATGTTGTGCTGCATGCTATGAGTTTGAAATGTGCAATGGAAATATTAATTTATGAACTGTACTTTCAGTCTACTATTTGCCAGTCCTCACAACTTTTGTTTTGACTCTTTCGTCTCTCTTTTTGTGTATGATGCGTCTGCACTTCTACAGTCTTTCACCTGGGAGCAACATCTTTTGAATCTTGACACAATGCCCAGGGCCCTTTGTTTGTTTTCATCCTAGCCAAAGCCCACAGCATTATCTGGATACTCCTTTTTTTACGACATTTTGAGCCTTCCTGATATGGGCAATGTCCTACGATAAGTCGTTGTCAGGGCTAGCTGTTACTATTCATAAGTGGGGTACAGAAGGCAAGTATGTGATGGAGTTTCTGTTACAGTTTGGTCTGATAGTTGGCTGGGTGTTGGAACCCTTGATGTGTTTTACTTGACTTATATTTGATCTGCAATTAGAAGCATTGTTAATTTCTGAAAGCTCACGTTGGCCTTTCACCCTGTCCTCATGCAACAGAGGGAGGGCGTCCCTGCTGGGTGTAAAAAAAAAACACCATGTTCAGTTGCTGAAACCTCTGACCAACTGTTATATACTATGTAGTGGGTGCCTATCTGTTAAATTAAATCCTTTTATGCCATGGTTTAACTTGTGAGCCCCAGCTAATCCCCACACTTTAAAAGAGTTTAGATTTCTCACAAGATTAACGTTTCTTTTTGTCTGGTCACTTGTATCAAATTGCTCACTAGGGACATGTTAAGTAAACAACAGCATGTAAGTTAAATTGATCTTTGTTGTCTGTTCTTACTGGGAGGAGAGGTTAGACCAAGGAAGCGATAGAATGCTCTTAATTTGGACAGGAACAAGAAAACAGGAATTTCAATTCCGATGCTTAGACAGTTTAGTTTTATTTCCAAGCCATACGGATTTCACGTGTACATACTTGTATGAAAAGATCAACATAAATCATGCAACGCAGACACAGACATGACACTTCAAAAAATTTGGATTTGGAGAAATAGAGTTTCCTACCTTATCATCGGCAGTAGTCGATGCAAGAGTTCTCTAGTTTTAGTTTCCATGAATTGTTTACAAGATTCTTATCTATGCAAGAGTTCTCTAGGTTTTTTTTTCTTTATCTAAAAAAAAATGGCATGCACAAAATGATACGAACCTTTCAAAAATTTATAATAATATCAACATACCGTTGTTTATCAGACCCACAAATTAAGGAAGTGAAAAAGGGCCACTCAACCTGGATACATAGTACTGCATGACAAATCTAGCTTGATTCGAGATTGATCTAGTCTTGGCGGACATGGAATTTCAACAAATAATCCAAAATCAACTATATTAGGTAAATGTTTAGAAAACATGACGGTGTGCTATATATTTTGATGAGCTGTAAATAAATGAATTCGTAATTGGTCGCCAACGTCTGTAAACACTCAATGCTTCTGTGGTCTTGATATAGGAGAATGTCCGGCAAATATCACCTCTTATATTGGAGACTAGCGCAGTACTGGAATATTTGCTAATATGGACCGCGCTGCCCTCAGGCTTTGTGACATTGGAGTAATTCGTCGGCCAATGTTCGTACCGAAACAGACGTTTCTGCTGGCCTTGCTCCCGAACCATTAGGACATACTCGCCCTGAATGAAGTATTGTGGCGCCGGCGGGGAGTAATAAAAACGAAAGCTATCATGATGGATCCATGTCTCCTCCTTCCTCGTGCTCTCAAGAACCCACACCTATGGCATGCAACCAACCACAGTTGAGCACGAATTTGCAATATATTTTACTACTGTAGTACATGCAATGGAGGGAAGAGTACTGGAAATACCTCGATGCCCGCATGCCCACGTTTGTACGCATGGGAACTGTGGTCGCTAGTTACAGTGCTCAGCCTGCGCTGCACCTCGGTCAAGTAGCAGATGGGCATGGCCGACGGGGGCGGCGGCTTTACGGTTTTCACCCGCTCATTCTCGAAGTCAAAAGACACGATCCTGTCTGACCCCTCTACCACCCAGTACGTCGCCCCGTTCAAGCTGACGACACCGGCTTCCAGATTGCACTTCGCGCCGGGGGCCGGAACTTCTCTCCAGGACGCCTCCCCCAGAGTGAACACTTGAAGGGTGTCCTTGGTCTTGAAGAAGCACGGGACATGCACCACCTTGTACTGCCCCCTCGCGTGGTGGTACCCGAAGCTGTACGCCTGGTGCCAGCTCCTGCCGGAGCGCCGCGAGTTGTGGCGCCTGAACAGGCCGTCGCAGGGGATCGGCGGGAGGGCGAGCATGTCTCCGGTGGCCGGGTTGACCAGAGTGATAGCGCCGCCGGGCTTGGCGTCGTCGCACAGGCACAGCACGCCGTTGCACACGCCGACCACCTCCATGTGCATGTACTGGTCGCCGACACCACCAGCCCACAGCAGCTCTCGAGGTATGCAGGTCTTGGACTCCGGGTCGTCGTCCAGGAGGTACGCGGAATCCGTGGTGACGACAAGCGGCACTGCTGCATCTCCGTCGTGCGCTGGTGGACGAGGTCGCGCCAGGATCGGCAGACGAGGCGTAGCCGCCGGCGGGAGGTCCATGGGAGCCGCTCAAGGATCTCCACCAGGAGGTCCGTGGGGATGTCCATCGTAACCGCGGCGGCTCTCAGTCTCAGGTCTCCCTTCTGATCCGGTCGTTCGCTTCCATACTTGTAGTGATTTATGCCCGACCTGTGATATACTCGGAGCGGAATCGTAAGTTCGTAACCGGCAAGTTTTCACAGCCTCGCAGCCCAGTATCGCTCATAGGCCTATACACTGGCCCATCATGATACGGTCCAAAGCGCAGCACGTCCTACCCCATATGTCAAGTCATGATCAGTATAGCACGATCGCTCGTGTGACGGTTAGTGTTCTGTCCGGCGATCGCGGAGGCGATTCCAGGCGACCTGGCGACGGCGAGGTAGATCGTGGGATGGCGATGGCTCCGGCCACCGAGGGCCCCGTGGCTCCTCGGGGGGTGCGGATCGAGTGCGGCAAGCTTGGCTCGTCCGAGTGGAAAAATTTCAGAGATCGTTGCCTGGCAATTTTACGGAGATCAAGTAATCAAAGGAAGTGCATGGATTTGATGCGTGTGAAGGCCAGGGACCTGTTGGGACTCGTTTCAGTAGGAGAGAAGGATGAGCTTGCCCGGAAGGAAGGAGGAGATGGGTCGGCTCGGCCGGCAATCTCGCCTCCCCAGTTTGAGGTGCAGCAGGATGTGCGGCAAGCAGAGGTCGTGGAAGAATCTCTCTTCGAGGTGCCTCAGACTGAAATTGAGGTAATCAGCAATGACAAATGCAATTTAAGTGTTGTGGAATCGACGCCTTGTTTCGCAGCTGGTGGTGTGATCATCATCAAGAGTGAAACACAACCCATGATTTGGGAGATCGTTGGCTTCAGAGACACGGAGGTAAACTCTGCCAAAATTGTTGCTGGTTGTGTTATTGATAATCTGGTGAGGTTTCTGCCTGCTGAGGTAAGGATCAGTATTGGTAAGCCGTTGTTACGGGTTGATGAAGAACCACTGGATCCAGGGGTAGCACTACCTCAGACACGATACTTTACGACTGTTCCTCGACCTGGAGGCCATTTTGTTAAGCTTCGGTTTGTGAAAAAACAGAAGGGAGTCAAGGGGGCAAATCCTGTCAGTCCTTTACTAAACTGTGATATCAAGAGGAAGAAGGTGATCGACAAGTTTTCAGCAAAGAGTAGAGCTGGATCAGATGCACATATATTGGCGGGCTCCCTCGAGGGGCGCCGCCAGGAGCAATGAGTCTGTTATGCCTAAACTGTTGCGGAGCTGGCAGTGCCGCGGCAGTTAGGGAGCTTCGTGATTTGGCGAGGCAATTTGCCCCATCCGTCTTTTGCTTAGTTGAAACACAAATATCGAAATCACGGGTGGAGAATCTAGCTGGAACTCTTGGTTTTGACCACGGTTAGGAAGTTGGCAGTGTGGGCAGGAGTGGCGGTATTGGTATTTTCTGGAATGATGAAATCGATTTAGTTGTTTCGGATTATTCTGAATATTATATTGATACTGTGATTTCCTCTTTGGGTAATGCCCCTGGTGGTTCTCTTGCATATATGGGGAGGCCCAATCAAACCAAAGGTGGAAGACCTGGGACGCTATCAAATCTCTAGCTACCAATAACACCCTCCCTGGGTCTGTTTGGGATATTTTAATGAAGTATTGAGACTTGATGAACATGTGGGTATTGGCAGCCAGAACATGACACAAGTTATGGGTTTTAGAGATGCTGTTGACGTTGCTGGTTTGGCTGATCTGGGGTACTCAGGGAGACAGTGGACCTTTGAGAAGAAAGTTGCCGGTGGAACATATACCGGGGTCCGTCTAGATCGAGCTCTGGCTAGTAGTGACTGGATTTCAATGTTCCCGGAGGCAACCCTGTATCATAAAACTGTGGCAACTTCTGATCATTGTCCGATCCTTCTTGAGCTGGAGCCAACAAGATCGGATGTTGCAAATACCAGGCAATTTCGGTACAAGATTTTCTGGGAGTCGCATGAGGAGTTCCGTAACAATTTAGTGGAAGGATGGAGTGGCCCGACTGAAACTCAGAATGTTGGGGCTTTGAGCAAAAAACTGAAGGATCTTTCGGCTTCTTTAATTAATTGGAGTCGCCAGAAGATTGGCAATGTGCGATCTGAGATTAAAAAAATTGAAAAAGGAGTTGGAAGTTTTGCAGAATGATCCTCTTCGGGTTGGACCCTCATATGCCGAGACAAAAACCAGTGATCGCCTCGTTGAGTTGTACCATATGGGGGAAATAATGTGGCGTCAACGCTCACGGGTTCAATGGTTATCTGAAGGGGATAGGAACACCAAATTTTTTCACCAAAGAGCTAATATGAGGAGGAGAAAGAATAGAATCAAGAAGCTTGAGAAAGAAGATGGTACGTTCACAGAAAGCTCCCAAGAGATGGAGTCACTTGCAACAAGTTTCTATCGAAACCTCTTTACATCTGAAGATACATCAAATATGAATGTGGTGCTCGATTCGGTGCCTGTGAAGGTTACCGAAGATATGAACAGTAAACTCCTGGCACAATATACATCGGAGGAGATTAAGAAAGCTTTGTTTCAGATGTTCCCTACAAAGGCCCCAGGCCCGGATGGGTATCCTGCCCATTTTTTTCAGCGTCATTGGGATATTTGTGGAGCAGAGGTAGTCTCTACTGTTCTTCGCATCCTTAGGGGTGAGGAGAGTGCCGAGAAGATTAATGAAACCATGCTGGTACTCATTCCAAAGGTGAAAGACCCCACTCTTCTCACACGGTTTCGACCTATAAGTCTATGCAATGTTTTGTACAAAATCGCATCAAAGGTGATTTCAAATCGGCTGAAAGTTATTTTACCGGAGATTATTTCTGAAGAACAGTCCGCTTTTGTTCCGGGGCGTCTTATCACTGACAATATTATTTCGGCATATGAGTGTTTGCATTTCATGAAGCGGAACAAAGCTAAGAAGAATATATTTTGTGCTATCAAATTGGACATGATGAAGGCGTATGATCGCGTTGAGTGGAATTATCTGGAAGCTATAATGACCAAGTTGGGGTTTGCACCAGCTTGGATTAAAATTGTCATGGGAATGGTTAGTTGTGTTACTTTTTCAGTGTTGTTTAATGGTAACAGACTGGAAGAGTTTAAACGTACCCGAGGTATCCGACAGGGAGATCCGATCTCTCCATAGTTATTCTTGTTGGCAGCAGAGGGCCTTTCGTGCCTCCTGAAAAGTAGAAGTCAGTCATCTAATCTCAGTGGTGTCAAAGTGGCTCAAACGGCTCCGCCAATTAGTCACTTGCTATTTGCAGATGATAGCATGCTGTTTGTCAAGGCTAATGTTGATGGAGCGAGAGAAATCTCCAATGTTTTGGATGGTTATTGTTTGGAATCGGGTCAGAGGATAAATCTATCGAAGTCATCAATTTTCTTTAGCAAGGGTTGTCCTAATGAGGTGAAACAAGCAGTGAAATTGGAGCTGAATGTACCAAATGAGTCATTATCAGATAGATACCTCGGCATGCCTACTGATGTGGGAAATTCGAAAAATGGTGCTTTTAAATATTTGAAAGATAGAATATGGAACAAGGTTCATGGATGGATGGAGAAGCTGCTCTCTTCGGTGGGAAAGGAAGTTTTAATTAAATCTGTGGCTCACGCTGTACCAGTTTTCTCAAAGGCATGTTTCAGATTACCCGAGGACTCTGTGAACATATTAACTCGCTGATAAGGAGCTTCTGGTGGGGTAGTAAGCAAGGAGAGAGGAAGACATGCTGGGTGTCTTGGGAGTCAATGACTAAACCCAAATTTGCTGGAGGTCTCGGTTTTAGAGACATTGAGTTATTCAATTTATGTCTGTTGGCAAGACAAGTTTGGCGAATTGTTCAAGAGCCGCTCTCCCTCTCTGCCCAAATTTTGAAAGCAAAATATTTCCCGAACGGAGATTTCCTTGAAGCTCAGCTGGGTAGTGGACCGTCTCAAGTGTGGAGGGCAATTCTAGATGGAAGAGAAATTTTAGTTCAGGGTCTTATTAAAAGAATTGGTGATGGGAAGACTACTGAAATTTGGAATAATAATTGATTACCAAGGGAGAGCAACATGCGGCCATTAGCGTGTCTGGTGGCTGAACCTCCTAGCTTAGTGAGTGATTTAATCATTGCAGCAACGGCTTCTTGGAATGAGGAGAAGATCAGACAAGTTTTTCTGCCAATGGATGCAGAAACTATTTTATCAATTCCATTGTGCACACGCCAAATTGATGATTTTTGGTCCTGGCATTTTGACAAACGTGGTATATTTACTGTGAGGTCAGCTTATAGAATGTTGGTTGCAACGAAAGCTAGAAGGGAAGCTTGGTTAGATGGTACTGCTGAATCATCGGACACTATCAGAGAGCAGAAAACTTGGTTGAAAATGTGGTCAGTGAAGGTGCCGTCGAAATTGAAAATTTTCTGTTGGCGTTTGGCTAGGCAATCTTTACCCTCGGCTGATCTTCTACACCACCGCAACATGTCTGTTTCTAGTGATTGCAGGCTTTGTGGTAATGTGGACTCGTGGAGACGCTCTCTTATAGATTGCCAAATGGCTAGAAGTGTGTGGGCTTTAGAGGACGAAGAAATGATCGAACATATGAATGCATCGACTGAACCGGATGCCAAGCGGTGGATATTCAGCATGATAGATTCTTTGCCACACCCCCAGTTCATCTGAATGTTGGTGACACTTTGGGCGGTCTGGTATGCGAGACGGAAAGCTATTCATGAGAATGAATTTCAGAGTCCACTGTCGACGCATCTTTTTGTGAACAGATTTATATCAGAATTAGAGCTGATCAAACCGCAAAGACCAAGCCATTCTGCCTCGGTTTCTTCAGTGGTGTCTAGTGTACCGAGTTGGATCTCCCCTCCTGCGGGTTTTGCCAAGATTAAAGTAGATGGAGCTGTAGCGAGGGATCTGTGTTCTGGTTCCTATAGCACTGTTTGTAGGAATGAGGTGGGTCAATTCCTAGGAGCCTCAGTGATCAAATGTCAAGGGGTGACTGATCCAGCCACGTTGGAAGCTCTCGCATGTCGAGAAGCCATGTCCATTGCTGCTGATCTTGGCTTAAACAAGTTTATAGTGGCATCTGACTGCAAAACAGTGGTAAATGATATTGAGGAAGGCAGCGGAGGAGCTTATGCAAGCATCATCCGAGAGATTAGAACTACGAGGGAGGACTTTGCTGAATGTTCATTCATCTTTGAAGGTAGAACCTCCAATTTAGAGGCACATAGCCTAGCAAAACACACTCTGAGTTTAGATGCAGGGCGCCACTTGTGGCTGATTAATCCTCCTAATATTGTAACTATCCCTGTAAACATTATGTCGTAATCAATAGAGTGTGTTTGCCATTAAAAAAAGGGTACAGTTCGTCTCGTCTAGTAGGTCGAAAATGACATAAATTTGTCCAAAGCGGAGTTCGTATGAACTTTGGAAATTTGGGTTAATTTCGGAGAAAGAAAAAGAAAGGGGCCAACCGTGTTTCGGTTTGGGACAACATATAAATAGAATGAGAGTACCGGCGAAACCCAAAACCTAATCTTAGTCGCCCGCTGCCGAGACGTCCTTCCGTCGCCGGACGTCGCTGTCGTTTCACCGTGGTCGCCGGCAACAACATACTACTCTCCCTCTCCACCAGCCCTAGCCGGTTTGTCCAAGTGATTCGACCCTGATCTTGGGGTTCCTAATCTGCTATCGATCGGAAAAGTAGGAGGTCCGTGACACTACACATGTTCTTCTTTTTTGCTAGAACTAGTAGCGATAATCTTTTACGAGGTTCATTTCTCAAGCATTTGTAACGACGGAAGTTGGAGATAGGAGAGACGAGTCTAGAATATGACGTGTCTATATCGATAAAAATCTGAAGATATATACATTAGGCATCAGGCTCCTTTCATGTTTATCATTCCTTTTCTGTTGGTTGATTTTCTTCATTCGATGCTTATTAACGCTCAGCTCTAAATTCTGCTTGTCGATAATTCTTTATTTACTCACCCTACGTTGAGCTCAGGATGCAGAGTTGGAAGGGAAACCGCAACGAGGAACGAACCAAGGCGTCAAAGAGGGGGAAAGATGGTCGTGGCAAGGAAAATCCGCGACACCTCTATCTTGTCTTGGATGACTGGTCATGGGGATACATCATTCACAAGATTGATCTGCCATCTGGTGGCTCCGCCTTCCATAACCTTCCATCGGCCAGATTCAGGTTCGAGGCACCACACGATCGTCCCAGGTACTTCGCTGGTGCTTATGACACAAAGATTTTAGCTCTGCACCCCATGGAGTCCAAGAACAGTTTCATGAAGGACTGCGTCCTTATCCATGATGTTCATATGCGGAGCTTTCTAGCCGGTCCTTGATACGTCTCAAACGTATCTATAATTTTTTATGTTCCATGCATGTTTTATATCAGTTGCCACATGTTTTATATACACTTTATATCATATTATGACATTTATTGGACTAACCTATTAATAGTGTCAAAAGTGCACAATGTTCTTGTTTTACACTTTGATATGTAGGAATTACTTGGAAATTGACAAGAACACAAAAAAGGCCTTGTTGGAGTTGGACTCTGATTCGCAGGAATCTGTCTCAGCAGATACTTTTTAAAGATGTCCCTGAACCGACCTGAAGATTACGTCAAACAGAAAAAGTCTAGTCGCGAAAGTTTTCACAAAATTTCTACTGATCGTCGTGGACCCGGACTTCGTCCAAAACTCGGCTCTTGCTGGCCACGGCATGCCTCGGCGTGGCCCACATGTCAGCCGTGCCCAGGGGTGGCGTGACCGCCTCGTGCACCGCCTTGCGCCGCCCTTTGGACCATATATAGCCCCCACAGAGTTAACCCTAGAGGAGTCGACGATTTTCCTGAATACATCCCAGAGCTCCGCTGCCATCGAAACCAAGTTTCGGGGGTCAGAAGGTCCTGTTTCGGCACCCTACCGGGACGGGGATTGACCCCCCGGAGCCATCTCCATCGACCACGCTGCCTCCACTTCGACTCCATGATGGTTTGTGAGTAGTTCCCCCATGGACTACGGGTTCTAGCTGTAGCTAGTTGGTACTCTCTCTCCCATGTACTTCAATACAATGATCTCATGACCTGCCTTGCATGATTGAGATCCATCTGATGTAATAGGTGTTGTGTTTGTTGGGATCCGATGAATTGTGGAATTATGATCAGTTTGTTCATCATGTTATCATACTTATGTTTTATTTAAGATCTTGCATGCTCTTTGGTACTTGTGGTTACCCTGATCAAGTAGTTGCTTGTATCTCCAAAAGTGAGTATTTATGCTAGATAGTGGGTTCATGCCTCCAGAAATCTGGGCAAGTGACAGCAATGTCTAAGGTTGTGGATGTGCAGTTGCCACTAGGGATAAAACAATGATGCATTGTCTACGTGTCATTTGCATTGTTTACATTACACACTTTACTTCATGCAATAATCTGTTGTTTGCAACTTAATACTGTAATTGATGCAGATGCTGACCTGAAGGTGGATTATTTAGGCATAGATGAGTTGGATAGCAAGTCTATGTACTTTATTGTAATGCCCAATTAAATACTAGAGTGAACTTTATCTTATCATAATATGCATTGTCATGCCCACACAATTTTATCAATTGCCCAACTATAATTTGTTCACCCAACACATGCTTTGTTTGGAGAGTTACCTCTAGTGTAGATAGCTGGAACCCCGGTCCATATTAGTCATCATTGATTCCCCTGTCAACACGTCATCAAAGCACCACCAGCTATTTTTTGACGCCATCACTGCTGTGTTACTGTCACTATTGCTCTCATATTACTGCTGCTTTCACATCACCCCTGTTACTAGTGCTTTTTCAGGTGTGGCTGAACTGACAACTCAGCTGCTAAGTCTTATAAGTATTCTTTGGCTCCTCTTGTATCGAATCAATAAATTTGGGTTTTACTTCCCTCGAAGACTGTTGCGATCCCCTATACTTGTGGGTCATCAAGACTATTTTCTGGCGTCGTTGCCGGGGAGCATAGCTCTACTCATAAGTTCACCTGGGGAGTACACTCTACTTCTCTCTCTGTTTTTATTTTGTTTTGTTTTGTCTAGTTTACTTTTGTCTAGTTTTATTGTGCTTAGTTTATTTTTGTTTAGTTGTGTTTTGTTTTGTTTTCTTTTGTTTAGTTTGTTTTTATTTTGTTTTTCTTATATATTCGAAAATCCATAAAAATTTAAAAACCGATAATCTAAAAAACTTGTGCTATGGATTACCTCTATGAAACTAGAGCTAGATCCTGTTGGCAAGGTGGGTCCACAGAGAAGGAAAGAAAATACTATATGAATTACCGCTTGTCACAAAAAGGGGTGCACTTATGGGAATTATTAAATGAACTGGAGATGTTTGCTAAAAATTTATGCTCTATATTTGGCAAATCTTTTTGTTGGGATGAATCTGGATGTCATGTGAAGTTTAAACATTTTCCTTTCCAATGTGCTTGTAATGATAATGAAACCTTAGCTTCTTATGTTAAAGGTTACTATAATGCTTATGAGGCAGAAAGGATAGAAGAATTTATTGCTTTTAAGGGTGCCCTTGAAATTTGTTCTTATCTTGAGCATAAAATTGATGCCTCTTATAAATATGAAAGTCTTGCTATACTTCAATATTGTTTTGATAACCATAAGGATATGAATTCTTATATTACTGAACATGTCAAAAGGATGTCTACTCAAAAGGAAGAGACCATTGCCTTGTAGGAACCTGTAGAAGAAGAAATTGCTGAAACAAAAAGCTCATTGGATGTAAAAGAGGAGGAGAGTAATGAACAAAAGGAGAAAGAATGGATTAGCTACCCATGCCTACCTTCTAATGATACTAACTCTTTAACTCTTACACTATTTGATTGCCCTCCATGCTTACAAAAGGAGGATGAATGTTATGTTCCTGTGGATTCTGTTGAAATATCTCCTATGAATGAAACCTGTGCAAATAATTATGCTACTGTTATTTATGATAATCCATGTTATTTTGATAAATCTTATGATAATCCTTTATTTGTGCCTAATTTCGAAATGCATGGTAATGAGGAAGTGTGCATAGAAAATGTTTATGATAAAGCTCTAGATGATGGTCCTATGTTACTTGATAATATTAACTGTACTACTACTGAAAATGGGATTGGAGAGGTCTTGACTTTATCTAGATGGAGTCCCTTACCTCTTGAGAATGATCAATCATCTTGTTATAAATTTTTAAAAGTGGGCTTGAAATTTTGAATCCCACTATCTTGGAGCTTGATAAAAAATTTGTGCTTGTAGATCATGAAAAACATGCTTTATGTGATGATTATATTGTTGAGTTTGTTCACGATGCTACTGTAAATTATTATGAGAGAGGAAAATATGGTTGTAGGAATGTTCATGTTACAATAACACCTCTCTTTAAGATGAAAGTTTTGAAGTTACTTTTGTTTTACCTTCCTATGCTTGTCACTATGTTCTCCATGGATTTATTTGTTTACAAGATTCCTATGCATAGGAAGTGGGGTAGACTTAATTGTATTTCGAATTTGCTTCTTGATGCTCCCTTTTGCTTTATGTTTCTATTCTTATGTGAGCATCATTAAAAATCTGAAGCCTAGCTAAAAGGCTTTAAAGAAAATCACTTGTGGGAGATAACCCATATTTTATTTGCTGTTATTTTATTTAGTTTTTAGTCAAGAAATTTGTTTACTTCTGTAATAATTCCTTTGTATCTTTTATTTGCTGTTTTGTTGTGCCAAGAAGCGCCTCTAATGATAAGATGCTGCTAAAATTGGGTTTTCTGCCCGAAACAGATTTCTGGACGTCACCGTTTCTTTCGGTAGAAAATCAGGAAAAATCAAAAAATCTACAATTGTTTGTGCATACTCCTGATATATGTACGCATCTTTCGTTAGTCTATTATTTTCCAATTAGAGCAACGGAAGTGTCTCGACAAAATTCATCTTTACTGGCTGTTCTGTTTTGACAGATTATGTCTCTGTTTTTTGCATTGTCTCTTGCGGGATTTAAGTAAGGCTCTCCAGACATGGAGAGCTGTAGCTAATGTTTTATTGAGTTCTAGCAATGTGTCTCTACAGAACCATAGTGGATTAAAGTTTTTGAGTACTAACCCCTCTAATAAAGTTTATGAGAGATTTTGTGTGAAGGAAGTTTTCAAGTATTAAGAGAGGTTGATGATATAAAATATCAAGAAGAGTGAAAAGCTTAAACTTGGGGAGGCTCCCCTGGATCTCCCCAATATATTTCAACAAGACTCAAGCATCTAAGCTTGGGGATGCCCAAGGCGATGCCCAAGGCATCCCCTTCTTCATCAGCAAATTATCAGGTCATCTCTAGTAAGACTATATTTTAATTCCTTCACATATTATGAGCTATTCTTGTAGCGTCTTGTGTGTTTATTTTCTGTTTTGTGTTTGTTTTGTTCTCTGATCATATCAATGTTGGGTCATAACTATATTGTTTGGGAGAGAGACACGCTTCGCTTTTTCATAGAATACTCCTGTTCTTCACTTATATTTGTTGAGTATTCTATTTGGGCTATGTTAAGCTTCTAGCTCTTATTTTCCATGTATCTCTTGTTCAGAGCTATTAGTTTTTTTATAGAAATAACTCTCTTGCTTCTCTTATATTTGTTTGGAGAGTAGGTCAATATGTTGGTTCAAAAAATGTCATACATGTGGTAATGGTATGAAAATGCTTGCATAGTCTTATAGATCATTGAACTTTGATAACCTGATTCTTTGCAAACGTTTTGAGGTATTAAATAATAGATGGTAATGCTTGCTGGTCTCTTAAGTTAAAATTATTAGTGGATTGTTGCTTTAAAACTTGTACCGTACTACAAACACTACTATAATTGTTGAAGGTGTAGTTGGTCTTGATAGCTTTTCTTGTCTAAAGATAATTCGTAATAACATAGTTGTGTGCTGAAGGTCGAGGGATCTAACGGGGTACTTGTGCCGCCGTGAACATCCCTCCTTGGAGTAAATTTTAATCATGCTCTTAATGTTGAACCTGCTAGTTGTTTGCAATAAACTTGTGAGTTCTTTTAACTAATGTTAAGCTAAGGTTTTTGGCACTTCCACCATCCAAATTTGCTAGCCTCTTCGGTATTGTGCATTGCCCTTTTCTCACAATGAGAGTTGGTGCATACTTCGCCAGTACATCCAAAACCCGTGGGAGGACTTCCTCTTGTTCTCCTACACATAAGCCCATACATCTTTCTCAAAACAGCCACCATAACTACGTACCACAGCATTTCCATAGCTGTTCCGAGATATATGGCCATGCAACTTTCATCATACATTACATGACTTGTTGTCATTCATCATTTATTTATTGCTTTGCATGATTCTATACAGCTGATGTGTGGTTTACCCATGTTACGCTAGATCATTGCACATCCTGCTACACTGGCAGAGGCATACAGTTTTATACATCATGTTATGTTGTTATGAGTTATTTATACAAAAAGTGTGTTGTTATTTTAGAGTGTTTGCCCCTGCCGAAAAGAGTCATGGAGGCCATCGAAAAGTGAAACGAAAACAAAAAAAAGAAAAAAAGAAAAAGAGAAAAAAAAGAATAAAGAAAAGGGGGGGGGGGGGGGGGCAACACTACTATCCTTTATCAAAGTTGTGATCATGTTTAGCACCTGCAGTTTCATAGTTATCATATTTGTGCTCATATTTAGCACCTATGCTCCATTTAGGAGAGTTCTCATGTTTCATTAGTATAACTATGTGGGGAATTTACACTATAGAATTCGGGTTGTATATTCCAATGATGAGCCTCCTCAAAAGTGCTCTAGGTCTTCATGAGCAACCGAGTTGGATGCACCCCTACTAGTTTCATTGGAGAGCTTTCATATATATATATATATATATATATATATATATATATGCATCCGTTGTGTGGCAATCACCACTCCTTGCATAGTTTCGATTATAAGACTTTCTCTTGTCTAATGGTCACTTTTTAGCTGTGTAAGACTTTCTTCCATTGGCCTTCCAAACCCCCATTAACGTTCTCTTTGCCATAACATTCTGGTGCCAATACCAAATGCTCACGCTCACCTTTTGAGTAGACTTCGAAACAGTGGATTCATTTTCATGTTTATTTTTACTTGACTGGATCATTTCTATGTTATGAAGATACTTGATGCTTGGAATTGAAGGATAGAACTCTACACTGAATACTTAAAACATCTATAATGAACCTTGTATGGTTTCATGTCTTTAAAGCATCATTCATGAAATTTTTAACTTGTTTAACTGTCTTGCTTTATTATCTTTTATTAATATCAACTATAGACATTTGCTTTGAATGATTTGCTCTCAGCTCACTTGCCTTACATCACTGTTGGATCAAGATTATGTTGGTACCATGTCACTTCAATTTTTTTTTTATCATTTACCTACTCGAGGACGAGTAGGAACTAAGCTTGGGGATGTTTGATACGTCTCAAACGTATCTATAATTTTTGATGTTCCATGCATGTTTTATATCAGTTGCCACATGTTTTATATACACTTTATATCATATTATGATATTTATTGGACTAACCTATTAATAGTGTCAAAAGTGCACAATGTTCTTATTTTACACTTTGATGTGTAGGAATTACTTGGACATTGACAAGAACACAATAAAGGCCTTGTTGGAGTTGGACTCCGATTCGCCGGAATCTGTCTCAGCAGATACTTTTTAAAGATGTCTCCGAACCGACCTGAAGATGACGTCAAACAGAAAAAGTCTAGTCGCGAAAGTTTTCACAAATTTTCTGCTGATCGTCGCGGACCTGGACTTCGTCCAAAACTCGGCTCTGGCTGGCCACGCCATGCCTCGGCGCGGCCCACATGTCAGCCGCGCCCAGGGGTGGAGTGACCGCCTCGTGCACCGCCTCGCGCCGCCCTTTGGACCATATATAGCCCCCGCGGAGTTAACCTTAGAGGAGTCGACGATTTTCCTGAATACATCCCAGAGCTACGCCGCCATCGAAACCAAGTTTTGGGGGTCGGAAGGTCCTGTTCCGGCATCCTGCCGGGACGGGGATTGACCCCCGGAGCCATCTCCATCGACCACGCCGCCTCCACTTCGACTCCATGATGGTTTGTGAGTAGTTCCCCCATGGACTACGGGTTCTAGCTGTAGCTAGTTGGTACTCTCTCCCATGTACTTCAATACAATGATCTCATAAGCTGCCTTGCATGATTGAGATCCATCTGATGTAATAGGTGTTGTGTTTGTTGGGATCCGATGAATTGTGAAATTATGATCAGTTTGTTCATCTTGTTATCATACTTATGTTTTATTTAAAATCTTGCATGCTCTCTGGTACTTGTGGTTACCCTGATCAAGTAGTTGCTTGTATCTCCAAAAGGGAGTATTTATGCTAGATAGTGGGTTCATGCCTCCAGAAATCTGGGCAAGTGACAGCAATGTCTAAGGTTGTGGATGTGCAGTTGCCACTAGAGATAAAACAATGATGCATTGTCTACGTGCCATTTGCATTGTATACATTACACACTTTACTTCATGCAATAATCTGTTGTTTGCAACTTAATACTGTAAGTGATGCGGATGCTGACCTGAAGGTGGATTATTTAGGCATAGATGAGTTGGATAGCAAGTCTATGTACTTTGTTGTAATGCCCAATTAAATACTAGAGTGAACTTTATCTTATCGTAATATGCATTGTCATGCCCACACAATTTTATCAATTGCCCAACTATAATTTGTTCACCCAACACATGCTTTGTTTGGAGAGTTACCTCTAATGTAGATAGCTGGAACCCCGGTCCATATTAGTCATCATTGATTCCCCTGTGAACATGTCATCAAAGCACCACCAGCTATTTTTTGACGCCATCAATGCTGTGTTACTGTCACTATTGCTCTCATATTACTGCTGCTTTCACATCACCCCTGTTACTAGTGCTTTTTCAGGTGTGGCTGAACTGACAACTCAGCTGCTAAGTCTTATAAGTATTCTTTGGCTCCTCTTATATCGAATCAATAAATTTGGGTTTTACTTCCCTCGAAGACTGTTGCGATCCCCTATACTTGTGGGTCATCAGTCCTCGGCAAATGCCGGATCCAGTCGACCCCATCTACATTCCCGTCGGTTACAAGCTGTTTGCTCTTGCTGCTGACTCGTTCCAGCTGCTCGACCCGCCGCCATGCCATGCGTCTGACTGGGAGGAACTTGTATGGGCGTGGCACACCCTTCCGAAACCGCCCTTTCCACAGCAGCTTGTCTCTTGCTATGTCGTGCATAGCGATCGGCGGACCATCTTTGTGAGCACCCAAAGGGCGGACGCCCCTGCCACCTTCAGCTTCGACACTGCGGATGTAACGTGGACACACCATGGCCAATGGAAGATGCCGTTCAGTGGCCGTGCCTACTTTGTCCCTGAGTTGGATGTCTGGGTCGGGCTTTCCGCGCAGCTCGACACCTTTGGCCACATTTGTTCATGTGATGAGGTCTCTACGAACTCCGACGCAAGCCACCAGCACGGCCTGGCCATGAAGCTTTGCAAGGAGAAGCTGTTCAGTGAGGTCCCAGTCGAGAGGCACATAGGTGCCACCCTGGTCTATATGGGTGGTGGTGGAAGCGAATTCTGCCTCCTGGAAAGCATATGCATCTACTCTGACTTTGACTTTTCCGTTTTTGTCAATGAGCTGAATGGGATTGACTCCAATGAGTCGAACGAGTACTCTGCTGGTGAGGTGCGTGAGACTGGTTCTGGTGAGGTGAACGAGTACTTAGTCGATGAGGCGATGAATGAGGAGGAGCAAGATCAGAAGCGTTTTTTCTTGCGATTGAGGACCTTCTCCCTCAAGTATGACAAGAGTGGAAACCTGACAACTGGCAGCAGCCGCCGGGTACGGTACTTCATCGTGCCTCAACAAGTTACTGATGCAATGCTCAAGTATCCCGTGGCATTCTGGATGTAAGAACCATGATATGCCTTACCGTGCGTTGATAATATTTCCCTGATGTAAACCCAGTGTGTTCTGTAGTTGCCAGCTTGCATGGACAACGAACTACGGGTGAACATTTTGAGACCGCTGCTGTGTGTCTAGGCTTTGAACGTGTACTACCATCAATCTGCTTAGCTTTTCTTCATAAATTAATCTGCCTTTTTGGTTGCCATGATGCCATCTTTAAGCATCAGATTAGATTTTTTCATTTCAAATTCATGTCCAAAGAGCATCTGTATCTTAGTTGAAATATAATGTGAAGCTTGGTTTCCACTACAAATACTGATTATATTCTCCACAAGAAGATGCATCACTAATCGGATGCCTGAAAGTGGTTAAGCTCCTTTTTCTATGAAGAAACTTATAAATGTGAGTCACTACAAGGCACTAGTGGCTATGTACTGCTCATCGTTAGCAAGGAAGTTTCCTATGATGTTCCTGCAAGTTAAGTTGAGCTTGTGTCATTTTTATTTTCAAAATTGGCAAGGTAAGAAAATTCCTGTGTTAAATATCTTGTACGTATAATACTTGGTATGGTGTAGTACACCACCCAAGTTTATACCCCATGTACGTGCCACGGTAGGGGCTCTTCCTACCCTATTTAACATGCAACGATCGCCTCCAACGAGGTACGATCGTTCTACCCTAAAAACCCTAAAACACTAATTTGGTATCAGAGCGTCTCCCTTCCGAGACCTAGCTGCCATCCGCCGCCGCCGCCGCTGTCCTAGCCGCTGCCGCCGCCGCTAAAAAAATAACCCTCAAAACCCTGCCACCGCCGCTGCTGTACCAGCCGCCGCCGCCACAACCCAAAACCTGCCACTGCCGTCGTTGTCTAGCCACCGTAGTCGCCACAAAACCAAAACCAAAAACCCTACAAGAAAACCACACAAACCGCCGCCGCCGCCGCTCAAGATCCAAAAACCGCCGTCGCCATGAGCTCCTCGTCGTCCAGCTCGTCATTGGCCTCCGCCCTGGGTACTCCTCCGACCCAACATCTGACCAGGGGGAATTTCCTCCTATGGAAGGCTCTCATGATCCCTGCGTTTCGTGGTGCGAACGTGATGGGACTCCTCGATGGATCGGACCGTGCGCCGCAGAAGACCGTGGAAGTTGAGGACGCCGACAAGAAGAAGATCGAAGTGGAGAACCCGGCCTATTTGGCCTGGATTGCACGTGATCAACAGGTTCTCCGTTTCCTGCTGAATTCTCTCTCACCTGATATCCTATCTCATGTGCTTGGCATGGAGTCCACCGCTCAAGCTTGGGCCGCCATCAACTCCATGTTCTCCTCGGCTTCAAGATCCAAGGTGCAGCACATCCGGTCCCAGCTCAACGACACCAAGAAGGTCGGCCACACAGCCGATCAGTACTTCACCAAGATGAAAACGCTCGCCTCCGAGCTTGCTGCCATGGGCAAAACCTTAAAGATGATGAGCTTATTGGATACCTCCTTCATGGCCTTGATGGATCCTACAACTCTCTTGTCACCACAATCAATGGAAACCCCGGTACCACACTGATGGTCCCGAAGAGCAAGGCTTTGATACCTGCAAAAGTAAACGGGATTAGGTTGAGACTCCAAGTGCAGAGTGTGTAGTAAGTGGAGGGGAATCTGAAGTGTTAGATTTATCTTCTTATCCTTCTTTTGGTTACCTACAAAACAAGGTTAGATGTTTTGGTCCTCAATCTCACCTGTCGTTGTCAAGCACAAGGTGTAAGAATGATATCAGGATAGTTATGCAATGCAAACAAGAAATAAATATGCAATGATGGTGGATGCAATGGTAAATTATATTTTTGGGTTTTTGAATGATGTATGCAAGATGAAAAGTATTTTTGTATTTTCGGATTTAATGATGGCTTAAAATAGAAAAGTGGTATATGGTGTTGGAAAGGTGTTTCTTATGATTAAAAATGGACTGGGGTTCATGATTTCACAAATGCACTCTCTCTTTAATGATGTGGTGGACAATGGAACACGAAAGTTAACATATGAGATTGCAACAAAGTTTCATGACAAGTTATTAATCATATGGCCATCACGTCCTAACATAGAGATCTTTTGGTTATTAACCTCTCTTATACTCCACCAAGATGCGAACTAAATCAAAACACCTCTGTAATTAAGATAACTCAGAGTATAGCATTAAGTATCATGACATGAAGTGAAAATAAGAACATGCTAGATCTAGTCATGGAGTAGTGGCAATGGTCACGCCCACATCCCCGGTAGCATGGTATTTTAGTTTATCCCTAGTGAGGTAACAAAGTAAGGTAAAGATACCAAAGTGGATCGCAGAACTTTCTCTCACGTTCACTGCACTAGCCACCCCCCGTTACTCCAACTAATGCACACGTTCCCCCTCACACGCTCTCATAAACATGCTTGATCAAAATAAGTAAACAAGAACGGGGTACATAATATGCATCTACTTTCATAACTGAAGTAAAACAATTGCAATCTCACACATATATTAACTCATAAAGATCCACCACAAAGGTATTACAACGGTGACCGTAATCATGTTCAACAGCTCATACGGTGTTAATTAGTGAAGCTCAAGAGAGAGAGATACATAAGTTACTTCCACAAACCCATAAGTCCCTGAAACATTAAAATAAGAAAACGGGGTTTTCTGCCTGTGCAGGGTTAATTCCATAAAAATAGGAAATAAATGAATATTCCCAAAATCATTATAAAACATTGATATAACCCTTATATGATGCAAATATGATTGGAATATAAGCAATTAAAGTGCAAAGTTCATGTATGCATTTTACATGCATCAACATCCCCAAGCTTAATCCATGCTCGTCCTCGAGTATGAACATGGACTTTGCAATTTAATACTTAACAATGATATCAAAGATGATTACTATTGCTACATATAGTCAAATGATTCATTCTTCAAAGGAGTAGCAATATGCAAATAGTTTATGAAGTGATATCAAGTATTCAAGACAAGGATGTTCATTGATAGTTCACAAAGTGTAACATGGTAGCAAGTAATATGGAACACATGTATGCATAATGATAAGTAGAACATCCTACAATGGTCATAGAGTGTAGATGAAAATCTGAATATGATAGGTGTACACTTTGGAAAGATGTATATGTGAGTAGAGGTAAAGCATGCATAAGTTTCATCCAACTTCCAAACTCTTCTACTTAAGTTAATGATTGCAATAAGGTATTCATTGGTGTCAAGCTCTCATTGCCCCTATCATAGCATCTTGAATGATTAAGGTTAAAGTGAAAGCAAATATGAGTAGTGTGCTTGATAAAGAATGGGTTGAATGTCTCATGCCCCTTGAATACAAGTACTTACACCATGTGTTACTCAACTTGGGAAACAAAGCAAGTTCAATTAAATATCATTGTAAGCATAATAGTATCATCAAGAGCGTCAACTGGGGTACCTCTTGTCCCAAGATATGGAACAAGCCCATATCAAAATGACAAGACAAACAAACAAAATGAACAATCTCAACACCCTTTTTATTTACCATTTGGAATAGTTTTTTATTGCAAGGTGTATCACAGAAGGTTCACCATAGTATGTAAGTAAATTTCCACCATGAATGATGCATGGCTTAGATTAGCGGCCCAGGCGTCTCTCTAACCATTTACACAAACTCATTTAAACTCACTCTATTTCCACATTTATTTCAACATGATAAGCATCCATAGACAAAAGCACATGATATCAACTAAATGAGATGAAGAGCGTGTTGAAAGCTTGCCATGTGACAGCACATATGGGCTAACTTCCAACCCAAAACATTCATCAAGCCACAAACATCATAATCTTAATCACAATGGGTCAAGTTTTATTATGCAAATAAAAGAACATTGTGCATCAAGTTCGTGAGAGCTATATAACCAATTTTTTTCCATTGCAATCAATAACATAAACATTTTCATTCAGAGGTAAGATAACACAAACAACATGTTAAACATACTCGGAATAGCATAAAGCCAATAGGTAGATATGGTGGACTCACTGGAATAACTTTGGTTGAAGGTGTTGGAAACAAGTTTTTGCTTGTTGGAGTTTTTGGGCTAGCAAAAGGGAGAAAGTTGACCATCTAGATGCATGCATGAGTGTCCATAGAACTAACTAATCCATGTTAAACCAAGTGAAATAACAATCAGCACCAAAACATGAATAAGTGATAGCTCTACAAAAAGAATTTGCAAACTATTACTCATAAACAAGCTCATGAATCATGCAACTATATGTATCATTAAAAATCAAGTCAAACATCCCTTTTCCCAATCTTATAAAAGCATCCAACATATTTCAACCCATATTTCCAGTAGCTCTCTCATATATAATTGATAGTGTGGTGGTCTCTCAAGACTCAAACAAAAACAAAAACGACGCTCCAAGTTTATGCGATAAAGTGTTTCGATCGAAAAACAGAAGTTGGACGTGTGCAAACCGAGAGTGTGTAGGTCCAGCGGGGTTGTCTTCACATCCCCAAGCTTATGGTCTTCACCATCCTTGGATAGCTCTTGGTGCATCTCCTCCAATCCCTGTGAAAAAACTTCAAAACACCGTTTCTCCCATCTCTTTTCTGTGGGGTGCATTAATAGTGATAAACAAATAGGTTCCTTGCTGCATATAATCCTTGAACAAAAATTCATATGAATGTCCAGAAAGTGTATAATGTTGTATGCCTACTCATAAACTCAATTGGATCAAAAAGATTCAACTTAAAAGCTCAAAGCATGCATCAAACAAAATGGGACAGAATCTGTCCAGAAAAACAGCAGCAGCAAAACGTATTTTTCTACCCTACCAAACTTTCTCGAAAAATTCCGAAAAAATTCATGCATACAGAGGATGAAAAGTTGCAACTACAGTTCAAATATGAGCTCATTCGGAGTTACAGAATAAGAATTAAAAATCATACCGTGCACTGATTCGTGCAGGAATAAAATCTCCGAACGCTATAAGCAACTTTTTCAAACCAAAAAGGGTAAAACTTGGCACTTTATTAAAAACTCCAGAACCTAACTAGACACAAAATCTCTTGTTACAGCAAGAGGACACAAAGAAAAATCACACATAAAAATAACCGGGTTGCCTCCCGCAAAGCGCTTTCTTTATAGCCATATAGCTAGGCTTCTTACTTGTTGTTTTATTGTGGACGAAGCTCATGAGGGAGCTTGAACTTTGGTGGTTCCCTCTTCCTTGGAAAGTGTTCCATGCACTTCTTGTGTGGAAACTGAAACTTTACATTCCCTTCCTTTGAATCAATGATAGCACCTGTGGTACGAAGAAAAGGTCTTCCAAGAATAATAGGACTAGAGGTTTTATTCCCCATATCCATGATTAGAAAATCCACAGGCACAAAAGTCATATGTAACTCTACCATATCACTTACTTTTCCCAAAGCATGTTTAATAGAGTCATCAGCAAGTGCTAGTTCAATAGAGCATTTTTCAAGATTTTTCAATTCAAGCACTTCATATAGTTCTTTAGATAAAACAGAGACACTAGATCCTAGATCAAGTATGGCATGGTGTGTCTCTTTTCCAATAGTTACTAGTACCTTAGGTATCCACATATCCCCAAGCTTAGGTGGTATCATAGCCTCTTGGTTGTACCTAGCAATCTTTTCTTTCAAGACATGATTAGCAATATAAGAACCAAAACCTGCTTGGTTAGTGTTGATGGAAGGATCACTTGCAAATTTTTGTAAGATAGATATTAATTCATGCAAGCTACAATTTTCTAAGTCAAGCAAAGGATCCTTGACTTCATTAAGCATTTTAACTTCCTCAACTTTCTTTTCCAACTCAATCAGCATAAGAGATTCATCATGTTCAGTTTCTTTAGCTTCTTCTTTTAAACTACCAAGTTGAGACATGAGTGGCAACAAATATTCAGGGTAGTTCAATAATTCATCAAGAGTTTCCTCCAAAGTAAGAGGAACATTTTCAGCAATGTTAACAGAATTCATTCCAACCACAGGTGATGCTTGTGGTTTCCCTGCAGACATACTCAATAAAGTGGCTTGATTATCAGCTAGTTTAGACAAAGCTTTGTCTAGTCCTGCAGCTTGGAGTTGTAAGCCTTTAATATCAGAACTAATAGAAGCAACAGACTTATTCAACTCTTGTATCATGGTATTATGACTAGCAACTTGTTCCATGAGAATTTTGTTAGCCTCAGAATTATCATTGCGTGATAACATAGGCTTCCAATTATTATCATTAGCATTAGGATATGGAACAAAAGGACGATTGTTGGGAACATATGGGGGTTTATTATAAGAGTTATAATTGTTGTTACCATACCCATTATTACCATAGTTCCTAATGAAGTTGACATCAATATTTTCAGAATTGTTTCCAACTAGTTCTTGCAAAGGAACATTTTCAACACTAGGTTTATTAAGCAAAGCAAGAATAGTATCCATTTTAGATGACAAATCATTAGTTTCTTCAATAGAGTTCACTTTCTTAGAAGGATTAGGTGCCCTATCAGTATGCCATTGACTATAGTTTTGTAAAATGCTTTCCAATATATTTTTAGCTTCTACTATAGTCTTACTCATAAAAGCACCTCCAGCAGCAGAATCAAGTATGTTTCTAGACATGTAGTTTAAACCATTGTAGAAAGAGTGTAATATGGTCCATTCATTAACTCCATGTGAGGGACAAGTTCTAAGCATAAGTTTTATCCTATCCCAAGCCATAGCAACATGTTCATTTTCATTTTGCCTAAAAGAAAGGATGTTGTTTCTATTTTGCAAAATTTTAACAGGGGGATAATATTTCTTAATGAAAGCTTCTTTTAGATCATCCCAAGAATTAATACTACCAGATGGCAAGGAATGCAACCACTCTTTAGCTTTTCCTCTAAGTGAAAAAGGAAATAACTTCAGTTTTAGGATATCACTTTCCACATTTTTAAACTTTTGCATGTCACATATTTCAACAAAGTCATGAAGATGCATAGAGGCATCCTCCATAGCACTACCACCAAATTGTTCCCTAGTTATCAAGTTCAACAAACTAGGACTTACTTCATAACTCTCAGCATTTATCTTAGGTGTGGCAATAGCTCTCGTGATAAATTGATCATTAGGAGTGTTTGTGTAGTCACACACTTAGTTCTTTCTCCCATTTTAGCAAGTTTTTTTGGTATTTTTAATTTTTTATGCAAAACTGAAATAAATATGATATGATATGCAATGACACTAACAAAACAAATAAATTGCTTTGTAAGTAAAGATGGATAAGATGGTGCTCACGTAGGTGCAACCTCCCCAAGCTTAGGTGTTAGCACAAGTTGGTGACGTTGACTTTGTTGTGAGATGAATGCGATGATGCACACCCTTGGATAAATCTCTCAGCTACGATTCCCCGGCAACGGCGCCAGAAAACGTCTTGATGTCCCGAAGAGCAAGGCTTGATACCTGCAAAATAAACGGGATTAGGTTGAGACTCCAAGTGCAGAGTGTATAGTAAGTGGAAGACAGTTTTCCCCACGAGGGGTGACTCGAGGGTTTAATATCGAACTCTCGGGGAATCTGAAGTGGTAGATTTATCTTCTTATCCTTCTTTTGGTTACCTACAAAACAAGGTTAGATGTTTTGGTCCTCAACCTCACCTGTGGTTGTCAAGCACAAGGTGTAAGAATGATATCAGGATAGTTATGCAATGCAAACAAGAAATAAATATGCAATGATGGTGGATGCAATGTAAATGATATTTTTGGGTTTTTGAATGATGTATGCAAGATGAAAAGTATTTTTGTATTTTCGGATTTAATGATGGCTGAAAATAGAAAAGTGGTATATGGTGTTGGAAAGGTGTTTCTTATGATTAAAAATGGACTGGGGTTCATGGTTTCACAAATGCACTCTCTCTTTATAAAGTGGTAGACAATGGAACACAAAGTTAACATATGAGATTGCAACACAGGGTTTGATAACAAGTTACTTAGATATATGGGCATCACGTCCTAACATAGAGATCTTTTGGTTATTAACCTCTCTTATACTCCACCAAGATGCGAACTAAATCATAACACCTCAGTAATTAAGATAACTCAGAGTATAGCATTAAGTATCATGACATGAAGTGAAAATAAGAACATGCTAGATCTAGTCATGGAGTAGTGGCAATGGTCACGCCCACATCCCCGGTAGCATGGTATTTTAGTTTATCCCTAGTGAGGTAACAAAGTAAGGTAAAGATACCAAAGTGGATCGCAGAACTTTCTCTCACGTTCACTGCACTAGCCACCCCCCGTTACTCCAACTAATGCACACGTTCCCCCACACACGCTCTCATAAACATGCTTGATCAAAACAAGTAGACAAGAACGGGGTACATAATATGCATCTATACTCATAACTGAAACAAACATTGCAATCTCAAACATATATTAACTCATAAAGATCCACCACAAAGGTATTACAACGGTGACCGTAATCATGTTCAGCAGCTCATACGGTGCTAATTAGTGAAGCTCAAGAGAGGAGAGATACATAAGTTACTTCCACAAACCCATAGTCCAGAGGTGGACTACTCCCTCTTCATCATGGAGACGGTGGAGAAGTCGATGGAGAAGATGGAGACCACGCCGGCAGCGCCCCGCCGGAGTTTTCCCCCTCCAATCTGCAGCTCCTGATCTCCGTTTCGGTGTTTCTGTGTTTGTGCGGCGCTCCTTCCAGAGAACGTCGGGGGACCTTTTTTATAGGCGTTTTTAGGTCAAGACGATGTCGGTGGAGCGAAGATCGACGGCAACGGAGCCACGAGGCCAAACGGGTGGGTCCCACGCGGCCACAGTACCTGGCCGCGTGGGCCACCCCGTTTGGCCTCGGGCCTCCGTTTGTTGCTTCCTTCGCCCAAGTCTTCTTCCTTCCAAATATTGACGCCCGTAAATTTCCAGGTGATTTCGTTGACGTTTGGGTCCCTGAAACATTAAAATAAGAAAACGGGGTTTTCTGCCTGTGCAGGGTTAATTCCATAAAAATAGGAAATAAATGAATATTCCCAAAATCATTATAAAACATTGATATAACCCTTATATGATGCAAATATGATTGGAATATAAGCAATTAAAGTGCAAAGTTCATGTATGCATTTTACATGCATCAACATCCCCAAGCTTAATCCATGCTCGTCCTCGAGTATGAAGATGAAACATGGACTTTGCAATTTAATACTTAACAATGATATCAAAGATGATTACTATTGCTACATATAGTCAAATGATTCATTCTTCAAAGGAGTAGCAATATGCAAATAGTTTATGAAGTGATATCAAGTATTCAAGACAAGGATGTTCATTGATAGTTCACAAAGTGTAACATGGTAGCAAGTAATATGGAACACATGTATGCATAATGATAAGTAGAACATCCTACAATGGTCATAGAGTGTAGATGAAAATCTGAATATGATAGGTGTACACTTTGGAAAGATGTATATGTGAGTAGAGGTAAAGCATGCATAAGTTTCATCCAACTTCCAAACTCTTCTACTTAAGTTAATGATTGCAATAAGGTATTCATTGGTGTCAAGCTCTCATTGCCCCTATCATAGCATCTTGAATGATTAAGGTTAAAGTGAAAGCAAATATGAGTAGTGTGCTTGATAAAGAATGGGTTGAATGTCTCATGCCCCTTGAATACAAGTACTTACACCATGTGTTACTCAACTTGGGAAACAAAGCAAGTTCAATTAAATATCATTGTAAGCATAATAGTATCATCAAGAGCGTCAACTGGGGTACCTCTTGTCCCAAGATATGGAACAAGCCCATATCAAAATGACAAGACAAACAAACAAAATGAACAATCTCAACACCCTTTTTATTTACCATTTGGAATAGTTTTTTATTGCAAGGTGTATCACAGAAGGTTCACCATAGTATGTAAGTAAATTTCCACCATGAATGATGCATGGCTTAGATTAGCGGCCCAGGCGTCTCTCTAACCATTTACACAAACTCATTTAAACTCACTCTATTTCCACATTTATTTCAACATGATAAGCATCCATAGACAAAAGCACATGATATCAACTAAATGAGATGAAGAGCGTGTTGAAAGCTTGCCATGTGACAGCACATATGGGCTAACTTCCAACCCAAAACATTCATCAAGCCACAAACATCATAATCTTAATCACAATGGGTCAAGTTTTATTATGCAAATAAAAGAACATTGTGCATCAAGTTCGTGAGAGCTATATAACCAATTTTTTCCATTGCAATCAATAACATAAACATTTTCATTCAGAGGTAAGATAACACAAACAACATGTTAAACATACTCGGAATAGCATAAAGCCAATAGGTAGATATGGTGGACTCACTGGAATAACTTTGGTTGAAGGTGTTGGAAACAAGTTTTTGCTTGTTGGAGTTTTTGGGCTAGCAAAAGGGAGAAAGTTGACCATCTAGATGCATGCATGAGTGTCCATAGAACTAACTAATCCATGTTAAACCAAGTGAAATAACAATCAGCACCAAAACATGAATAAGTGATAGCTCTACAAAAAGAATTTGCAAACTATTACTCATAAACAAGCTCATGAATCATGCAACTATATGTATCATTAAAAATCAAGTCAAACATCCCTTTTCCCAATCTTATAAAAGCATCCAACATATTTCAACCCATATTTCCAGTAGCTCTCTCATATATAATTGATAGTGTGGTGGTCTCTCAAGACTCAAACAAAAACAAAAACGACGCTCCAAGTTTATGCGATAAAGTGTTTCGATCGAAAAACAGAAGTTGGACGTGTGCAAACCGAGAGTGTGTAGGTCCAGCGGGGTTGTCTTCACATCCCCAAGCTTATGGTCTTCACCATCCTTGGATAGCTCTTGGTGCATCTCCTCCAATCCCTGTGAAAAAACTTCAAAACACCGTTTCTCCCATCTCTTTTCTGTGGGGTGCATTAATAGTGATAAACAAATAGGTTCCTTGCTGCATATAATCCTTGAACAAAAATTCATATGAATGTCCAGAAAGTGTATAATGTTGTATGCCTACTCATAAACTCAATTGGATCAAAAAGATTCAACTTAAAAGCTCAAAGCATGCATCAAACAAAATGGGACAGAATCTGTCCAGAAAAACAGCAGCAGCAAAACGTATTTTTCTACCCTACCAAACTTTCTCGAAAAATTCCGAAAAAATTCATGCATACAGAGGATGAAAAGTTGCAACTACAGTTCAAATATGAGCTCATTCGGAGTTACAGAATAAGAATTAAAAATCATACCGTGCACTGACTCGTGCAGGAATAAAATCTCCGAACGCTATAAGCAACTTTTTCAAACCAAAAAGGGTAAAACTTGGCACTTTATTAAAAACTCCAGAACCTAACTAGACACAAATCTCTTGTTACAGCAAGAGGACACAAAAAAAATCACACATAAAAATAACCGGGTTGCCTCCCGCAAAGCGCTTTCTTTATAGCCATATAGCTAGGCTTCTTACTTGTTGTTTTATTGTGGACGAAGCTCATGAGGGAGCTTGAACTTTGGTGGTTCCCTCTTCCTTGGAAAGTGTTCCATGCACTTCTTGTGTGGAAACTGAAACTTTACATTCCCTTCCTTTGAATCAATGATAGCACCTGTGGTACGAAGAAAAGGTCTTCCAAGAATAATAGGACTAGAGGTTTTATTCCCCATATCCATGATTAGAAAATCCACAGGCACAAAAGTCATATGTAACTCTACCATAACATCACTTACTTTTCCCAAAGCATGTTTAATAGAGTCATCAGCAAGTGCTAGTTCAATAGAGCATTTTTCAAGATTTTTCAATTCAAGCACTTCATATAGTTCTTTAGATAAAACAGAGACACTAGATCCTAGATCAAGTATGGCATGGTGTGTCTCTTTTCCAATAGTTACTAGTACCTTAGGTATCCACATATCCCCAAGCTTAGGTGGTATCATAGCCTCTTGGTTGTACCTAGCAATCTTTTCTTTCAAGACATGATTAGCAATATAAGAACCAAAACCTGCTTGGTTAGTGTTGATGGAAGGATCACTTGCAAATTTTTGTAAGATAGATATTAATTCATGCAAGCTACAATTTTCTAAGTCAAGCAAAGGATCCTTGACTTCATTAAGCATTTTAACTTCCTCAACTTTCTTTTCCAACTCAATCAGCATAAGAGATTCATCATGTTCAGTTTCTTTAGCTTCTTCTTTTAAACTACCAAGTTGAGACATGAGTGGCAACAAATATTCAGGGTAGTTCAATAATTCATCAAGAGTTTCCTCCAAAGTAAGAGGAACATTTTCAGCAATGTTAACAGAATTCATTCCAACCACAGGTGATGCTTGTGGTTTCCCTGCAGACATACTCAATAAAGTGGCTTGATTATCAGCTAGTTTAGACAAAGCTTTGTCTAGTCCTGCAGCTTGGAGTTGTAAGCCTTTAATATCAGAACTAATAGAAGCAACAGACTTATTCAACTCTTGTATCATGGTATTATGACTAGCAACTTGTTCCATGAGAATTTTGTTAGCCTCAGAATTATCATTGCGTGATAACATAGGCTTCCAATTATTATCATTAGCATTAGGATATGGAACAAAAGGACGATTGTTGGGAACATATGGGGGTTTATTATAAGAGTTATAATTGTTGTTACCATACCCATTATTACCATAGTTCCTAATGAAGTTGACATCAATATTTTCAGAATTGTTTCCAACTAGTTCTTGCAAAGGAACATTTTCAACACTAGGTTTATTAAGCAAAGCAAGAATAGTATCCATTTTAGATGACAAATCATTAGTTTCTTCAATAGAGTTCACTTTCTTAGAAGGATTAGGTGCCCTATCAGTATGCCATTGACTATAGTTTTGTAAAATGCTTTCCAATATATTTTTAGCTTCTACTATAGTCTTACTCATAAAAGCACCTCCAGCAGCAGAATCAAGTATGTTTCTAGACATGTAGTTTAAACCATTGTAGAAAGAGTGTAATATGGTCCATTCATTAACTCCATGTGAGGGACAAGTTCTAAGCATAAGTTTTATCCTATCCCAAGCCATAGCAACATGTTCATTTTCATTTTGCCTAAAAGAAAGGATGTTGTTTCTATTTTGCAAAATTTTAACAGGGGGATAATATTTCTTAATGAAAGCTTCTTTTAGATCATCCCAAGAATTAATACTACCAGATGGCAAGGAATGCAACCACTCTTTAGCTTTTCCTCTAAGTGAAAAAGGAAATAACTTCAGTTTTAGGATATCACTTTCCACATTTTTAAACTTTTGCATGTCACATATTTCAACAAAGTCATGAAGATGCATAGAGGCATCCTCCATAGCACTACCACCAAATTGTTCCCTAGTTATCAAGTTCAACAAACTAGGACTTACTTCATAACTCTCAGCATTTATCTTAGGTGTGGCAATAGCTCTCGTGATAAATTGATCATTAGGAGTGTTTGTGTAGTCACACACTTAGTTCTTTCTCCCATTTTAGCAAGTTTTTTTTGGTATTTTTAATTTTTTATGCAAAACTGAAATAAATATGATATGATATGCAATGACACTAACAAAACAAATAAATTGCTTTGTAAGTAAAGATGGATAAGATGGTGCTCACGTAGGTGCAACCTCCCCAAGCTTAGGTGTTAGCACAAGTTGGTGACGTTGACTTTGTTGTGAGATGAATGCGATGATGCACACCCTTGGATAAATCTCTCAGCTACGATTCCCCGGCAACGGCGCCAGAAAACGTCTTGATGTCCCGAAGAGCAAGCTTTGATACCTGCAAAATAAACGGGATTAGGTTGAGACTCCAAGTGCAGAGTGTATAGTAAGTGGAAGACAGTTTTCCCCACGAGGGGTGACTCGAGGGTTTAATATCGAACTCTCGGGGAATCTGAAGTGGTAGATTTATCTTCTTATCCTTCTTTTGGTTACCTACAAAACAAGGTTAGATGTTTTGGTCCTCAACCTCACCTGTGGTTGTCAAGCACAAGGTGTAAGAATGATATCAGGATAGTTATGCAATGCAAACAAGAAATAAATATGCAATGATGGTGGATGCAATGTAAATGATATTTTTGGGTTTTTGAATGATGTATGCAAGATGAAAAGTATTTTTGTATTTTCGGATTTAATGATGGCTGAAAATAGAAAAGTGGTATATGGTGTTGGAAAGGTGTTTCTTATGATTAAAAATGGACTGGGGTTCATGGTTTCACAAATGCACTCTCTCTTTATAAAGTGGTAGACAATGGAACACAAAGTTAACATATGAGATTGCAACACAGGGTTTGATAACAAGTTACTTAGATATATGGGCATCACGTCCTAACATAGAGATCTTTTGGTTATTAACCTCTCTTATACTCCACCAAGATGCGAACTAAATCATAACACCTCAGTAATTAAGATAACTCAGAGTATAGCATTAAGTATCATGACATGAAGTGAAAATAAGAACATGCTAGATCTAGTCATGGAGTAGTGGCAATGGTCACGCCCACATCCCCGGTAGCATGGTATTTTAGTTTATCCCTAGTGAGGTAACAAAGTAAGGTAAAGATACCAAAGTGGATCGCAGAACTTTCTCTCACGTTCACTGCACTAGCCACCCCCCGTTACTCCAACTAATGCACACGTTCCCCCACACACGCTCTCATAAACATGCTTGATCAAAACAAGTAGACAAGAACGGGGTACATAATATGCATCTATACTCATAACTGAAACAAACATTGCAATCTCAAACATATATTAACTCATAAAGATCCACCACAAAGGTATTACAACGGTGACCGTAATCATGTTCAGCAGCTCATACGGTGCTAATTAGTGAAGCTCAAGAGAGGAGAGATACATAAGTTACTTCCACAAACCCATAGTCCAGAGGTGGACTACTCCCTCTTCATCATGGAGACGGTGGAGAAGTCGATGGAGAAGATGGAGACCACGCCGGCAGCGCCCCGCCGGAGTTTTCCCCCTCCAATCTGCAGCTCCTGATCTCCGTTTCGGTGTTTCTGTGTTTGTGCGGCGCTCCTTCCAGAGAACGTCGGGGGACCTTTTTTATAGGCGTTTTTAGGTCAAACGAATGTCGGTGGAGCGAAGATCGAGGCAACGGAGCCACGAGGCCAAACGGGTGGGTCCCACGCGGCCACAGTACCTGGCCGCGTGGGCCACCCCGTTTGGCCTCGGCCTCCGTTTGTTCGCTTCCTTCGCCCACAGGTCTTCTTCCTTCCAAATATTGACGCCCGTAAATTTCCAGGTGATTTCGTTGACGTTTGGGTCCCTGAAACATTAAAATAAGAAAACGGGGTTTTCTGCCTGTGCAGGGTTAATTCCATAAAAATAGGAAATAAATGAATATTCCAAAATCATTATAAAACATTGATATAACCCTTATATGATGCAAATATGATTGGAATATAAGCAATTAAAGTGCAAAGTTCATGTATGCATTTTACATGCATCACACACTTGATGATTTTTATGCTCAGCTATGTTCATATGATATGCGCAACAGTGTGCCAGATGATGTCGCCGAGGGATTTGTTTCCTCGGCCAATGCTGCCCAGCGTGGACGTGGTGGTCCGCCACACACTGGTGATCGCGGTCGCTTCTCTGACCGTGGTGATCGCTATGACCATGGCCCGCGTGGAGATTCACGTGGAGATCGCCGCCGTGATGGAGGCGGCCAGGACCGCCGTGATGGAGGAAATCGTCGCGACACTTGGCGCCATCGTAATGATGATAAAGGTGGCTGCCATGACATTGGTGGTCGCCGTGATGATGACAAGCGCCACACTCGGCGTGATAGAGCTGCCGCTCCTTATGTTGATGTAACCTGTCAAATTTGCAAGATCCATGGCCACCCTGCTGCTGATTGTTGGTGGCGCTACAACAATGATGGTTCTGACAGTGATGGGGACAACGATGACAAGGCTGCACACATGGCATCCTATGGAGTGGACACAAACTGGTACGGCGACACAGGAGCAACCGATCACATCACCAGGGAGCTGAGCAAACTCTCCACTCATGAGAAGTACAATGGACGTGAACGCGTCCACACGGCCGACGGACAAGGTATGGTTATAAGGCATATTGGTCATTCTATGTTACGCACCCCACATACATCTTTACATCTCAATAACATTCTTCATGTTCCTAATGCATCAAAAATCTGTTATCCATTCATAAACTCACTCTTGACAACAATGTGTTTTTTGAATTTCATCCTTCTTTCTTTTTGATTAAGGATTAGGCCACAAGAAGAACACTGTTTAAGGGTCCGTGTCATGGTGGGCTCTATCCTTAGTGTCCACCTCTACGGGGTCGTCATCCAAGCATGCATTTGCTACAATAAAACCTTCATCCTCTACATGGCATCATCGTTTAGGGCATCCTTCTTCCTTTGTGGTGCAACAAGTCATTAGGAAACATAAGTTATTTCATACCCCAGAATTAAATCCTTACATATGTGATTCTTGTCAATTAGCAAAAAGCCATCAATTGCCATATCCTACCTCTACCAGTGTTTCCACTGTTCCACTGGAACAAGTGTTTTCTGATGTATGGCGTCCTGCTCCCGCTTCTGTTGGCAAGCACACTTATTATGTAAGCTTCATTGATGATTTTAGTAAATTTACGTGGATTTATCTGTTGAAGAAACGTTCTAATGTTTATCAAGTTTTTCTCAATTTTCAACAACTTGTTGAACGTAAGTTTGAGAGGAAAATTGTTACCATGCAAACTGATTGGGGTGGTGAATATGAAAAACTCAATGGTTTTTTTCCAGAAAATTGGCATTACCCACCATGTCTCATGTCCACATGCTCACCAACAAAATGGTTCCGCTGAACGTAAACATCGTCACATTGTTGAAGTGGGTCTTGCCCTGCTAGCCAATGCCTCCATGCCTCTTAAATTCTGGGATGAAGCCTTTCTTACAACCACTTTCCTCATAAACTTGCTTCCTAGCAAAGTTATAAACTCGGAAACTCCAGTTGAAAGACTCCTACACACGTCACCCAACTATGACTCTCTTCGTGTTTTTGGTTGTGCCTGTTGGCCCAATCTACGCCCCTACAACAAGCGTAAACTCGCTTTCCGGTCTACACGTTGTGTTTTTCTAGGGTATAGCCCTCGCCACAAGGGAGTCAAGTGTCTAGACATCTCCACAGGTCGTGTCTACATATCTCGAGACGTGGTGTTTGATGAAAACGTTTTTTCTTTTGCCTCTCTACACCCAAACGCCGGCAAACGCCTTCGTGAAGATATACTTCTTCTTCCTATATCATCTACTAGTGGGGCTGCTAACACTGATGACTATATGCCTTTGCCCTTTGTACTTGTTACTAATGATGGCCAGGAACACGACGAAGCTGCTGGAGAAAATCGCATTCAAATTGATGAAGAAACGATGCAAAACGGAGAAGAAAATGAAGCTCCGGATGAAGACGAAACGAGTTCGGTATCCCATGCTGATACCGAATCTGCCTCGGATCGCGAAGACGCGGATCCTGGCGATGATTCACGCTCCAATCGCGGTGCTCATTCGCCTGACTCTGCTGGTGACAGCGACAGCGCTGACGCTTCGCCTGCTCGTTCGCCACTCGCCACAACTGGGCCGTCTCGGTCCACGCCTCCGCATGTGGACAGCGGCCGCTCAGGGGACCACGACAACGACATCGCCTCCCGCATGCGGAAGATGCCGACACCGTGTCCCTGCATGCCGATGACGACGCAGAAGCTGACACGTGTCCGTCCCCCATTCGCCTGCCGCGTCGCCTGGTTCAGTGGAGGGAGGATCCACTGCGGATGACCATGATGTGATCCAGTCTGCTGCTCCACGCCGCACACGCCTACAACAAGGTATAAAGCAACCCAGAAAATACAAAGATGGTACAATAACTTATGGCAAACAAGTTCGCATTTACAAACAAACAAACTCTGTTAGATATGGTCTGCTAACATCAACAGGAGAACCATGTTCATTCTCCGAGGCCTTAGATGATCCAAAGTGGAAAAATGCAATGGAGGAAGAATATGAAGCATTAATTCAAAACAAGACATGGCATCTTGTTCCACCAAGTAAAATAAAAACCTGATTGATTGCAAATGGGTCTATCGTATCAAGAAGAATGCAGATGGCACAATTGACAGGTATAAAGCACGTTTAGTAGCAAAAGGTTTCAAACAGAGGTATGTGATAGATTATGAGGATACCTTTAGTCCTGTTGTTAAGGCTGCAACAATTAGAGTTGTTCTAGCCGTTTCAGTTTCTCGAGGATGGAGTTTACGGCAGCTAGATGTCAAGAACGCGTTTTTACATGGTGTTCTGGAAGAGGAGGTTTACATGAAACAACCCCCAGGTTTTGAAGATTCAAATGTTCCTCATTATATTTGCAAACTTGACAAAGCTTTATATGGTCTCAAACAGGCTCCACGGGCGTGGTACTCTAGGCTCAGCTCAAAGTTGCAGGGTCTTGGTTTCACTCCCTCAAAGGCTGACACATCTCTTTTTTTGTACCAAAAATCAGGTATCACAATGTTTGTCTTGATTTATGTTGATGACATTATAGTAGCAAGCTCCTCAAATGATGCCACATCCATTCTCCTTCAAGAACTGAATAAATATTTTGCCATCAAAGATCTTGGAGACTTACATTTCTTCTTGGGTATTGAAGTAAAGAAAAATCAGGATGGATTGATATTGACACAGGAAAAATATGCTATGGATCTCTTAGAAAGAGTTGGAATGAAAAACTGCAAACCAGCTCCTACACCATTGTCTCCCACTGAGCCATTGTCTCTTCATGAAGGGACACCGCTTGGTTCTTTAGACAGCACACAATACAGGAGCATTGTTGGTGCTCTCCAATATCTTACTCTCACAAGACCAGATTTGTCCTTCTCAGTCAATAATTTTGTCAGTATCTTCATGCACCAACAACAGCACACTGGACATCAGCAAAAAGAATACTTCGTTATGTTCAGAGTACCTTGCAACTTGGTCTTACATTTACACGTTCCTCTCATACACTTCTGAGTGCCTTTTCAGATGCAGATTGGGCTGGATGCCCTGATGATAGACGATCCACTGGAGGTTTTGCTATCTTTCTTGGACCAAACTTAGTGTCATGGAGTTCCAGAAAACAAGCCACGGTTTCCCGTTCAAGCACAGAAGCTGAGTACAAAGTTGTAGTTAATGCCACGGCTGAAGTCATATGGATTGAGGCACTACTTAAGGAACTTGGTATTCAGCTAAGGGAAAAACCATGCCTATGGTGTGACAACTTAGGTGCTACCTATTTGTCTGCAAATCCTGTGTTCCATGCAAGAATAAAACATATAGAGATTGATTTTCATTTTGTTCGAGAAAGAGTAGCAAGCAAAATTTAGAGATCTAATTTATCTCTAGCAAGGATCAAGTTGCTGATGACTTTACTAAAGCCCTTCCAGTTAGACACTTAAATGAGTTTAAGTGTAATCTAAATCTTTATAAGAGTTTAGATTAAGGGAGGATGTTAAATATCTTGTATGTATAATACTTGGTATGGTGTAGTACACCACCCAAGTTTATACCCCATGTACGTGCCACGGTAGGGGCTCTTCCTACCCTATTTAACATGCACCGATCGCCTCCAACGAGGTACGATCGTTCTACCCTAAAAACCCTAAAACACTAATTTCCTGAACACTCAAGCTGCAACACAGTGAGAAAATCTGCTCCCGCTTACAGTAAATGAGCATTACTAAGTTGCTCGAATCAAAGTTGCCAACGTCACTAAATCTCGAGCAGTGAAAGCGTACTGAATTACAGTAGGAATCCTTTGTTATGATTAATTATTGACGCATGCATCGCTAACTTTGGATGTTCATATCATGGTACGCTTTTATATGGCAAGGCACTGTTAGCGTTGCAGTTTGTTCAGTAGTCACTCCAGAGCTGTGAGCTGTGTTTTCAAGGAAGCCGAGAGTAACAACCCCGTAATTTGTACCATTGCGCAGTAATAATAATCCTGTAATTCTAACTTTACTGTTGAACTACAGTGGAATGTTTATTTATTTTTATTTTTTGAATTTTTCATACTTGTATTCATACGGAAAGGACAGTACAACAGCATATACAAGCAAAGAAAAAAGGAGAAAACAGAGGACACTGTTGTGTCACGCCATCTTCAACCTCGAGGTCCACCACCGCGCACGACCTCCGCCGCCGGAGACGACAGAAGAAGCGACCGCCCGGCGACCAAGCCCACGGAACAGAAGAGCACCATGCCCGAAGGCACTGAAAAGCCGCAGAAGCCACCAGCTCCGACGAGCTGGATCTGAAGACGGTTGTACTCCATCGGCCGGGGACCTGCCCCGAGCAACTTCCGCTCCAGATCCGTGGCCAGCGCCACAGATCCACCGCCAGCACACACACCCTCCTCCACAGCAGCCACCCCGCACCTCCACTTCCGCCACCACCACTCGCAGTACCCGGGGACGAACGAGGCCAGCGGATCCGCAGATCCCCGGCCTCCAGAAGTCGCGCACGCCACGGCGGAGGCCCGAAGAACTCCGTCGCAGGAGGGGAAGCGTGCCGACGCAAACCACCACACCGACAGCATCACCACCACCACAACGCCGCCGGCGGGAACCCTACCAAACCCTACACTATGTACAAGCCGAGATCCGGGGTTCCCCCATCCTCCCGCCGCCGAAGCGGCCGGCGGAGGAAGAGGGAACCCGCGGCTCGCCGGCGAGCGAGGTGGGTCGACGGGGGAGCCCAAAAATCGCCTTTTCTCACTGTAGACAGGAGAGGGGAACGGCGTGCGAGTACAGTGGAATGTTTATGGCCCAAGGAGTTGTGGCGCTATTTGGCTCTGCTCCTCAGCTCAATGGCAGGGCCTCAGTCGGTCGGAACAAAAAGAGCTCAAAGGATCCGCCCGCCCAAAAAACCATTTTTTCCATAAAGTGATTTTATTACTTAAAGAGTTTTAACCATTACACCCGGTCTCTGCATAATTAGGATGCACACCGTCCCAATAAGTTCACAAGTCTCACACGAATAGAAATAAAAAGACGAATTACATATCATAATGAGAAATTCTATAGAGGAGGTTTGCAACATTAAGAATGACTGAAAACATTATATGTCATAGCTGTGTAATCTATATCTAGCCTAGACATAACACGTAATGAAGTTATATAAGTAAACAAAAAGCATATTAGTTATATTGGGAATTGAAATGTTGAAATTTTGGGGCCCAATTTACACTTCTTGCTATGGGGCCCACTATTTCTTAATACGGGCCAGGCCATATTTTAGGTGATACTTACCCGCCTTTATGTACATGGACATGTTCCCATGTTTGAGTCCATAAAATATCAAATTACAGCACCAACTACCAATATATGGTTATTCGGTGCCAAATTTCTTGCAGAAAGATCTATAAATACCTTCAGCCTTCTCTTTTCGCCTTACTTATAACTGGGGTGAAAATGCTAGTACATATAGGCGAGCTATAATGAAAATGCTAGTAAAGTTGCGATGTGAAAAGATTTCCACATGAATATTTTTTTGGTAATGCAATAGATCTCCATATTGGTGTCCATGGGTGTGCATGTTTTGATACTATTCTTTTTTATTTATGTTCGAGTAAGCATGGGAGGTATAGGGAATTGGATATCCTGATGGTGAAGACTTTCTTGTACGTGGACGAGAACAAAAACTCTAGGAGACTCAAGCTGGTTGGGCCTCGCTCAGAGTTTGACGCACAAAGCTTACTTGGACCATAACATGGCCCGACAGTGAATGCATCATCTCTCCGTCAAATAACAAACCCAAATGCTTATTGTCGCACGAACGGCCGCGCGCACACCGTCTGATCCGCTCGCTACACGACAAGTCAACGCGCGTCTAACCTCGGCCCTGACACCGCGCCGCCAGCAGTACTCCATGCCGCCACCACAGCACCACCACACGCGCTTGCGGCCGGCTTTCCCTCCACCGCGAGCCAAGGCTGTGCTTCTCCCCGCCGCCAGACAACCGCGCCGCCACCCCACTTACATCTGTGGCAGTCCCGCCTCCATCAGTCGCCCTGGCCGAGGGGTCTCGCCGCGGCCTTCCTGGAGGCGGCCCCTCCCCTCCACCAATGGCGCCCCATCTTCTCCCCAATCGGCGGCCGCGACGCTCCCATCAAACGCACGGCTCCCGGCGAGGGCGCCGTCCCGCGCGCCTCCGGGGCGAAAAAGTCACCCGTCGGACATTCCGACGAGGACGCCGTCCCGTGCGACTCTGACCACGTGTTCCTTCCGGCGAGGACCTTCAGATGCAGAAGAACTTCAGATGTGAAAGTTTACTTTGAGTGTGTTGGAGGTTCACGATGAACGTGCTTGAATTTGCTTGTGGTGGTTTTTTTGGTACTCCTATGAAATTGATGCAGCCATGCAGGTATAGACATGGATGTACAAGCTTCTAATTTGCCTAGAAACAAAGCTTCTAACTAGCGCATATATAAGCTGCTCGATTATATTCAACTAAAAAATACCCCGCGCGTTGCTGCGGGAATTTGTATTATGTTTGTTTTGTGATTAAAAAGAATGATGAATGGTTTTGGGAGTGCACAACATTTGTGGAATAAGTGAATAGTAATAGGCGACATTCAAGAAAAAGCTCGCATTTTTGGTGAAAATATAATATATCCAACGTCCTATAATTTACCCAGAAACAAAGCTTCTAACTAGCGCATATATAAGTTGCTCAATTATATTCAATTTGTTGCCTAAGTGCATATACAAGTTGCTTAATTTACCAATTTTGTTGCCTAAATATTTCAATTATTCTACCAATTCATTTATGAGGTTACTCATATATTAGTTGCTTGACTCTATTAATTTGTTGCCTAACAACATATCTTAGTTGCTCTTACCAAAATTATTTTTTAGGTGTTGTGGATTTGCTTTCCGCGGTTGTGAAATCTAAGATCTCACATCAAAATTGCTTACCACGGCAGTTAATTTGTCTCACAGCATCTCCACCGGCACCCAATAATTTTGTCCGGTGTCGAAATTGTGTCCACTTCGGGGTCAACCCTTTACATTTGAAATAAAAACACTTAGCGGTCATGACCTAGTAGAGGTCGATAGCTCGGACTTAATTGTAGGAGGTGCCCAGGTTGACGTCGCCGGGCCATGCTCGACGAGGAGGAGAAACGTGTTTGCTACAACAACGACGGAGGTTGGTCGTTGTATTAGTTCGCGAATGATAGCAAGGAACTCCCTAAAGGGAGAGACCTCGAGCTCCCTTGGGTCGAGTTTGCCTAGTATTTGGGATACGTGGAGAGAGCCTTGCTCGATTCATTCCTTCACGTATGTTCGGTCAGATTGACACAGAAGTTGATTGGTCGCCTTCAAAAGTTGCTTCGTCTCCCACAAATGTTGCTGCAACGACCACAAAGGTTGCTTGGTCTCCCTCAGATGTTGCTCGGCGACAATAAATGTTGATTCGTTGGCCACAAATGTTGTTTCGTCTCCTACAAATCTTATTTCAACGAACACCAAAGTTGTTTCATCGCCCACAATGTTGCTTTGGCGCCGTCACCCCCGGCGAGAGTGACCTCCACCATGAGGCCGAGACCACCGGCTCGGAGTCCCAGATCCTCGGCGAGCATGGGGAGCCGACCAGTAGCGCCTACCATCATGCATAGTTGAAGATTTTGATAACCGACATTTTAAGAAAACAAAATGTTCTGATTTGGATGATTGCAGAAAATGGATAACAATGCATCAGGCATAGTTGAAGATTTTGATAACCGACATTTTAAGAAAACAAAATGTTCTGATTTGGATGATCCATTGCCACCACCTACCATCTCCACATCATCCCTGGTTTCTGAATGTACTGAAGTTACTTCAAAAATAGATACGCCATCAGCTTCGTCACCAACCATGTCGAATGAAGAAACATTTTCAGAAGATGGTGATAAGCAAACAGTTTGCCAACTTGATTGACTGTTGGTATGAACATACCGCAGGTGACGAGGAGAGTGGAGACCGCGCAGACCACCTTGAAGGGCTGGAACTGGTGGTCGGAGGGTGACCTCGTGCGGAACGGCACCTTCTTCACCCCGTTGGGAGCCGGTGCGTCGGCCAGCTACTGGTGTGCATCCAGCCCTCAGTCACCAAGTCGGTGTCCACATTTATAGAGCACTAAGTCCTTGTCCACACATATAGATTTTTTTGCTAGTGGTTAATTTCCACCCAAGGTTGTGTTCCTTAATTTGAAAGTGAGCCGTTGCTTTTAGTAGGGTTTTGCATTGAATGTGTGGTGTTCCGTGTCAATACCGTCTGTGGTGTGAATTATCTGTAATGGGTAAACTATATATTTGTAGGATTCTCTAGAATTAATTAAAAAAAATTAGGGCACTGTTCCAAAGTGCCCCAAGAAGTTTTGAGGACACTTCACCAAAGTGCGCCCAAAAGATATTAGGGCACTTTGCCAAATTACCCTAAAAGTTTATCTGGCAAAGTAATTACTGTGATTTATTTTTTGACTGCGCACATAGGATCAGTATTCTTTTTAAAAAAAATTAGGCATGCAACAATTGGAATTTCGTAATGTCTTGGACTTTTTTTCTTCTTTGAGGTTGATGATGGGTTGGTCTCGAATTCTGGAGGTGGTTGGGCAATCCGGAAGCGGAAGGGGTTGGGCTCGGTGTTGGAGAGGGATGAGAGTCGGGGACGGAGCCCATTGGGTGATCGCCTCGCCTGCTGCCCATACCCATACATATAGCTCCTGTTGTTGGTAGTGCCTTACCAGACCAAGCAGCGCACGGAGGAAGCGAAAAAATAAGACTAGCGAAACCCTAGATTACGCCGCCGCCGGCGGCTCCAATAATAACCCTGATGGCGCTGCGCGCTGTGCTGAGGAAGATGCCGGCCCTCGGCCTCAGGTCGCCGCCGATGGGCCCCCTTATGGGGCCCCTCCGCGCGCTCTCGCCGGCGGCGGGTTCTCGGTTTATGTCCCAGGGTGCTCCGGTAAGCACTTCAACGTTACTCGTCATAATCATAGTTATTATTAGTAGATCCGATTCCGCGCCTTCCGGTTTACCACGGAATTGTGCGATTTCTTATGCTCAGATCCGGTTTCAACTCGGAAACAAATCCCATCCTTAGGAATTACTACTTCCATCCACAGTTTACTCATGTTAACATGACTATCTTGCTTCCATGCTTACAAATCTGCTCCATTCGATATGCCATCCATTGACCCGACGACAATCCTTTAGCTCTGTTTTATACTCTTCCGACTCGGAATTACTAGCATCTCTAGTTACACTTACACATCGTCATTCTAGGGGGAAGAAATTATTACCCAAGAGGAGCTGGACCGAGAGCGGGCGGAAATTGACCGCATGAACGCGAATTTCGACAGGGGCATGGAGGAGATAAAACAGAGAAGGATTGCTTTTTTCAGGTAATCAAATTATTATACCTAGAGCCTTTTCGCCTGCTGCGCTTTTTTTCTTTTTTAGATTACGCATTGCTAATTTTTTTTTTTCATAAATTTGCAGGGCTGACAGGGCCCAAGATGAGAAGATTCAGAAGGAACTTAACATGATGATGATGGCATCAAATGCTGTCATCATCCTTAGCGTCCCCGCAACTCTTTATATGCTTAATTTCTGGTAATTTAGTGTGTAGTTGAGTATGGGTAGATTCTAAGCTGTCCGGTTGTCCTAATTAAAAGATATGGTTGTAAGGATTCGAGGTGGCTTCTGTCCAAGTGCTGGAACTATGCTTTCTTCAGTGTGATTGTAACCTATCTATTCTTTTTTACCTGTCTACTAGTAACTCTGATTTTAGTTACCCCGATGTGTAACTTGCATTGATACAGTATTTCCTAATATATGAGCCATCCACTACAAAAGGCACACCATTATTTTTTTTGGACTCTCAAATCGTTCAACTTAACCATATTAATCCATCCGGTGGAATCACACTATTAGTGCATAATTGATCAAAGGATGAACTGTAGTACATCGTCGTCTTGAGCTCTAGACTTCTGTCTGGTTGTCCAAATAAAAAGATATGGTTGTAAGGATTCGAGATTGCTTCTGTCCAAGTGCTGGAACTATGCTTTCTTCAGTGTGTTTGTAACCTGTCTACTACTAGTAACTCTGATTTTATTTGCCCCGATGTAACTTGCATTGATACAGTATTTCCTAATATGCACCCGAATTGATGTTTATGAACCATCAACTACAATAGGCACACCATTAGTTTTTAAACTCTCACATCGTTTAACTTAACCATATTAATCCATCTGGTGGAATCACACTATTTGTGCATAAAGGATCAAAATATTTACCGTAGTGTATCGTCGTCTCAAGCTCTAGACTTGTGAAGTACATCATCTCTTTTAGCATAAACAGATATTAAAATAAACATATATTAGATGAAACCAAAACTCATAGTTTGTAAATTGATACTCCCTCCGTTCTATTTTTTTTTTTGAAACGAGAGGCAAAAGCTTTGCACCTTATATTAATTAAGCAGAAGGTGCCCGGTTTATTAATGGAAGAAACCGGACGAAAACCAAACAACCAACGCCAACAACAGCGAACACCACGGGGCAGAGCCCACACAACACCCACACCACGGCCAGCCGGCCAGCAAGGAGCCGCTGCCCCGACAACCAACCCACCTTCCGGGGCCGCCGCCCCGACATGCCACCGCCCACACCCGGGCCACAACGCCGCACGACGCGGCCACCCACAGCCCACGCTGCACCAGGTAAGCCGCTCGCAGACCACGGCCGTCGTATCCGCATCCGGGGCCGCCGCCCCGGCCTAAAAGGCAACCGCTGCTGCCGCTGCCCAAGCAGCCCCGACAGCCTCGCCGCCAGCACCCCCTTCTGGGACCGCCGTCCCGACGTAGCACCGCTCGCAACCGAGCCACGACGCCGCACGAACCAGCCACCCGCAGCCCAAGCTGCCCAGGGAAAGCTGCTCGCAGACCACGGCCGTCGTACCAACATCCGGGGCCGCCGCCCCGGCCTAAAAGACAACCGCTGCTGCCGCCGCCACACCAGCCTCGACACCCTCGCCGCCACCCTCCCGCAACCACTGGTCCCTCCGACCATAGCACAACTCCAAGAATGATGCCCCAAAGAGGGAAGCGACGCGGAAACGCCGCCATCATCCGATCCAAGGATCTAGGGTTTCCCCCGGAGGTAGCAGGAGGAGATGGGAGCTTCACCTCAGTGATGCCTTCAGGAAGGAAAACGGCGCACGAGGCATCGTCATCACCGGCTCCGGCCATAAGCCGAAGGCGAGGTTTTCACCCGGATCCGCGCCCACAACTCCATCCTTCGCATCAGGTCCACACCAGCAAACCACAGACCAGCCCTCCTGCCGAGCCTCTCCGCCACTTCCAGGAGCCGCCCCGACGCCACAGCCACGCCGCCAACCCGACGAGCCGCCCAACCACGCCACACATCGTCGAATTCCATGCCCGGAGCACCATGGCCATGGCCACGACGCTCCCCCCGCTCCACACCGCGCCCTCCAGCCCCAACACCGCGCCCTCCAGCCGGCGCCCGCACCGCCGGCCACCTCTCCACGCGGATGCGCACGGGCCTGGCGAGCCCAGATCGGGCCCGCCCAAGCCCATCGGGCGCGCAGACGACCACACGGCAGGCGACGGCGCCTCCGCCGCCCGCACCGCCGCCGGCACCTGCCGCGCCGCCCACGACCATCTCCCGGGCCCGCCGGCCTGGCTTCCTCCGCCCCAGACCGTCGCCGCCCCCCACAGGCCGGTCTCCACCAGCGCCAAGACGAAGACCACCCCCCGGCCACCACTTTGGCAGCGGGGGGTGCCGCCACCGCCGCGGCCGAAGCCGGCGACGGCAGCGGCAGGAGGGGCCGGGCGGGGGAGAGCTCGGCGGCGCCGCTTTTTTTCCCCTGGCGCCGCCGGGGAGCGACGCGAGGGGTTCCTCCAACACAAGATATGGCACTGAGATGCAGGAAGTATTCGGACTGGACTGGACTGGACTGGAGGAGGAAGAGAGTTTGGCACACTCCCTCCGTTCTTTCATCCAAGGCGCAAGGAAATTAGCGTACGGGCTGGGGGTAAAGAAAAGTGTGTCCGTCCGTTCGAAGAGACGTTCGAGTAGAGAGAAATTAGGGAAACCGGATCACAATGGCGCCCATGACCAAAAAAATTCGTTTTTCAAACGATGACGCTGGGTTATAAATTTTGCACCCCCCCCCTCGCCTCCTCATCAGTTCCCGCTGAACATTTCTCTGTTGAACTATACGTGTTGTACATTAACTCTGTAACGTTAACTGTAACTGTCGATCCTATTCTGTAGCTGATTCAGTCAGAGTCTGTTGCACGCACCTGCGCGTGCCTCTGCACACGACCTCACGATCTCTCTCACGATCACCTCTCCTGTATAAATATGTACCCAGGCCATGGAATAGAAGTGTGCGAGAGTTATTCCAAACTGCATGGTATCAGAGCATCCAGGCTCTTTCTTCCCCACCTCCGATGAGTACTCAAACCTCTCCCTCAACCACGGCCTCTCCTTCTGAAACCTCTCTGACCGTGATACCTCCTCCCATCTCCATCCACTCCCTCCACATCTCCAACTACATCTCCTTCGAGCTCGACATGTCTGGCAAGAAATTTCGTAAGTGGCGCAATACTATTCTTTTTCTTCTCTCACCTTACAACGCTCGTGATCATGTGGAGGAGGAGACGTCCTTGCATCTCGCCGATGAAGAGTAGCGCAAGACCGACTTCACCATCTCCTTGTGGTTCATAGCCACCCTCACCGACGACCTCCAGGAGATCGTCATGTCCACGGACAACACCGCCTATGTGACCTGGAAGGCCGTGCTCGCCTTCTTCACCGCCAACAAAGAAGGGCGGAGCATGCATCTTCGCCGTGAGTTCCACGACCTCAAGCAGGGCGACATGTCGATTGGCTCCTACTACAGCAAGATCAAGGCCATCGCCGATGCCCTCGGCGACGTCGACGACATCATCGACGATCGGCAGCTCACCCTGCGCATGCTCGACGGCCTCAGCGAGGCCTACGCTCTCCAGGCCGCCATCCTTCAGAGGCCTCTGGCCTCCTTTGCTGATGCCCAGGCGCGCCTCCTCCTCGCTGAGATCCAGATCAAGAGCAAGGCCAGCACCGTGATTGCGTGGATCACACGCTCGTTGGGAGACCCCAAGAGGAAGGTATGATGCAGTGTAGCAGCAGTTTTCCCTCAGTATGAAACCAAGGTTTAATCGAACCAGTAGGAGCAAGAAATCACTTCGGAAGGTTGTCAGTGGCGCGCTGACGTGGAACCTGCACACAACACAATCAAACTATTTTGCCCCAACGAAACAGTGAGGTTGTCAATCTCACCGGCTCGCTGAAAACAAAGGATATAACGTATGGTGTGGAAAACAGTAGTAAATTGCAGAGAATGAAAAGGAACAGTGTTTGCAGTTGGTTGTATTATCAGTGTAAAAGAATGGACCGGGGTCCACAGTTCACTAGTGGTGTCTCTCCATAAAAGATAACTAACATGCTGGGTGAACAAATTACAGCTGGGCAATTGACAAAATATTGAGCGCATGATAATGCATATATATGACATGATGATTACTATGATATTCATGTGGGCATTACGACAAAATACATAGACCGTTATCCAACAACGTCTATGACTAATAATCCACCGCCAGGTTGTCATACCGAGTTCCCCGTTGGTATTAAGTTGCAAGCAACATATAATTGCATTAAATAATGTGCGTAATGTAAACAAATGCATTAGACCTAACGGCGCACCCTTAAGCTAAGCATCGGTTATTTTATCCCTAGTGGCAACAACACATCCACAATCTTAGAAGTTATTGTCACTCTCCCAGATTACCGGAGGCATGAACCCACTGTCTAGCATAAATACTCACTCTTGGAGTTACAAGCATCCACTTGGCCAAAGCATCAACTAGTAACGGAAAGCATAAAGATCATAAATAACATATAAGATAGATTGATAATCAACTTGGCATAGTATTTAATATTCATCGGATCCCAGCAAACACAACATGTAGCATTACAATAAGATGATCTTGATCATGATAGGAAGCTCACAAGATCTAAACATGATAGCATAAAGTGGAGAGACAACCATCTAGCTATTGCCATGGACCCGTAGTCCAAGGATGAACTACTCACGCATCACTCCGGAGGCATGCATGGTGATGTAGAGCCCTCCGGTGATGATTCCCCTCTCCGGCAGGGTGCCAGGAAGAGCTTCTGAACCCTCCCGAGTGAGGGTTGACGGCGGCGGCGTCTCTGGAACTTTTCGTGGATAATGGATCGGGTATTTAGTCTTTTCGCGTCGGGAAGAATAAATAGGCGAAAGGGCGGCGGCTGCGGAGCCACGAGGGCCCCACACCACCCCACAGCGCGGCAGGGGGGCCCATGCGGCCCCATGGTGTGGATGCTACGTGGCCCTCCTCCGTCTCTCCTCTGAAATCTGTCTTCGTGTTGAAAAAATAGGAGGTTCTGTCCAAGTTTCGTCCAATTCCGAGAATATTTCCATACTAGCTTTTCTGGAATATAAAAACAGCAGAAAACAGCAACTGGCACTGTGGCATCTTGTTAATAGGTTAGTCTCAGAAAATGCATAAAAATGATATGAAGTGTACATAAAACATGTAACAATTGGTATAATAGCAATATGGAACATTAGAAATTATAGATACGTTTGAGACGTATCAAGCATCCCCAAGCTTAGTTCTACTCGTCCTCGAGTAGGTAAAACGATAAGAACAAAATAATTTCTGAGGTGACATGCTACAATCATAATCTTGATCAAATAATACTGTAAAGCACATGTTATGAATGAAGTGATCCAGGTCAATGGTCTATAGTTTGCTAGCAAGTAGATAATGAGCAAACAACTGAATCATATAAGAAAAAACTTTTCATGAATAGTACTTTCGAGACAAGCATCAAGGAGTTTTGCATAAGAGTTAACTCATAAAGCAATAGATTCTAAGTAAAAGGTATTTAACCAACACAAAGGAAGATTTAAGTTTCAGCAATTGCTTTCAACTTTCAACATATATATCTCATGGATATTTGTCAACACAAAGCATATAATAAGTGCAATATACAAGCATATAAAAATTGTTGCACCAACTTTGACACTAGTGTTTGCTTCTAAAATAGAAGGAAGTAGGAAACCTGACTCAACATAAAAGTAAAAGAAAGGCCCTTCGTAGAGGGAAGCAGAGATTAAATCATGTGCTAGAGCTTTTTAAGTTTTTGAAATCATATAGAGAGTAAAAATAAGTTTTGAGAGGTGTTTGTTAATTGTCGACGAATCAGAAAATGGAAAGTACAATATGACCCCTGCCAACCAGACTTTTAAGAGCGGCTCCCATGAAGGACGTTATTTCTACCAGCAAGGCAGATCACCCCTCTTTCTCTTTTGTTTACACATGCAGATATTTCACTGTTTGTCATTGCTTGACTGATAAATCAGTGCAACATTTTCTGTTCCAACCATACACCAATCAATTTATTTCAACATAAACTCTCCAAACAATTATAAGTGAAGCAAGAGAGTACTTTCTTTAAAAGAAGTAACAGCTCTGAATAAGAGATGCATGCAAAATAGGAGCTAAAAGCATAACAATAGCTAGATAATAATACTCAACAAGTATAAGTGAAGAATATGAGTATTCATATAAAAAAGCAGAGCGTGTCTCTCTCTCAATCAAGAATGCTGGGGTCCAATCAAGTTGACCGTAAGAAAAATAAAATACTGAAAATAAAAGCACACAGACGCTCCAAGTAAAGCACATATGATGTGAAAGAATTAAAATATAGTTTCACTAGGGATGACCTGATAAGTTGCTGATGAAGAAGGGGATGCCTTGGGCATCCCCAAGCTTAGACGCTCGAGTCTTCTTGAAATATGCTGGGGTGATCCATGGGAGCATCCCCATGCTTAAGCTCTTCACTCTTCTTGATCACATTATATCATCCTTCTCTCTTGACCCTTGAAAACTTCCGCCACACCAAACTCAAAGTAATTCTCATTAGAGGATTAGTGCACAATCAAAAACTCACATGTTCTATAAGGACACAAACATGACCGTTAATTTTAACAATAGCTACTGACACTGATGTTATGTGAAGCTCTTCACCCTAAAAAAAATTCCACTCAACACTAGTAAAAGAGAGAATGCGAAAAATAAAAGACAGAATCTATCTAAACAGAACAGTCCGCAAAGACAAATTTTTTCGAGGCACTTACGTTGCTCAGATCGAAAAACTTTAAACTAACGAAAGATGCGTACATATCTGAGGATCACGTACAAAAAATTACAGATTTAAATAATTTTTCTTTGATTTTATAGAAAATTAAAATGATGAACAGCAGAAATATGTTCCTGCGCAGAAATCCAAATCTAGCATCATCTTCCTATTAGTGGCAATACTTGGCACAACAATGCGATAAAGTAAAGATACAAAGTGATTCTTACAGAAGTAAACAACTCAGTGACTAAAACTGAAAACAAAAGATAAAGGGTTGCCTCCCTAAAGCGCTCTCTTTAATGCCTTTTAGTTAGGCTAGAAGATTTTAATGATACTCTCATAAAAATAAGAGTTGAAAAACAAAAGAGAGCATCAAGAGGCAAATATGAAACAAATTTAAGTCTAACCCACTTCCTATGCATAGGAATCTTGTAATAGAATAAATTATTGAATTATAAAGCAACTAGCATAGAAAGACGAAACAAATGCAACTTCAAAACTTTCAATATAAAGAGAGGTGTTTTAGTAACTTGAAAACTTTTACTACCATATTTTCCTCTCTCATAATAACTTTCAGTAGCATCATGAACAAACTCAACAATATAACTATCACATAAAGCATGCTTTTCATGATCTACGAACACATAATTTTTATTAAGCTAAAAAACAGTGGGGTTATTAAAACCACTTTTGACAATAGTAGTATAATTAATATCATTAGACAACATAGGACCATCATCAAGAGAATTATCATATATAAGATTAGGGAGCACATTTTTACTTTCTGCAATTTCCTCTTTCATTTGAGTCAAGGTGTTTGTTGCTTCAAATTTATCAAAAGTAGATATTTCAATAGAATCAGGACATTCAACAATATGGCATTCTTGCTCCTTAGATAGGCATGGAGGGAAATCATATAATGTAAGAGTTAAGGAGTTACTATCATTAGAAGGTACATCCTCCTTTTGTTCATCACTCTCTTCCTCTTTTTCATCCAATGAGTTTTCAGTTTCAGCAATTTCTTCTTGCACAGGTTCCTGCAAGGCATAACTTTCATCTTTTGGAGGAAACATCCTCTTAAGATGTTCAGTAATATAAGAATTATTATCCTTGTAGGTATCATAACAATATTTAAGTATGCCAAAACTTTCAGATTTATAAGGGGCATCAATTTTATGCTCAAGATAAGAACTAATTTCAAGGGCACCCTTAAAAACAATAAATTCTTCAATTCTTTCCACCTCATACCCATTATAGTAACCTTTAACACAAGAAGCTAAGGTTTCATTATCATTACAAGCACATTAGAAAGAAAAATGTTTAGACTTCCTATAACAATCAGATTCATTAAAGCAAAAAGATTTGCCAAATATAAAGCATAAATTTCTAGCATATTCCTCTAGTTGATTTAAGATTTTCCATAAGTACATCCCTTTTTGTGACAAGCGGTAATTCCTATAATATCTTCTTTCATCCTCCGTGGACCCACCTTGCCAACAAGATCTAATTTCATAGAGATAAGTCATTGATAGCAAATAAACAACTAGACATAATAACAAACCGAAATAAACTAGATGCAAGAAACTAATTTTTGTGTTTTTGATAAATAAAGCAAATAAGACAAGATAAAAATAAACTAAGCAAGACAATAACAAAGTAAAGAGATTGGAAGCGTTAAACTCCCTTTGCAGAAATCCTCTTGCTCCCGGCAACGGCGCCAGAAAATCTGGCGTGTGGAAGGGGAAGCAAGGAGATTTCTGAACCGCAGTGCTTCCACTCCCCGGCAACGGCGCCAGAAAATATGCTTGATTGCGTGGATCACACGCTCGTTGGGAGACCCCAAGAGGAAGGTATGATGCAGTGTAGCAGCAGTTTTCCCTCAGTATGAAACCAAGGTTTAATCGAACCAGTAGGAGCAAGAAATCACTTCGGAAGGTTGTCAGTGGCGCGCTGACGTGGAACCTGCACACAACACAATCAAACTACTTTGCCCCAACGAAACAGTGAGGTTGTCAATCTCACCGGCTTGCTGAAAACAAAGGATTAAACGTATGGTGTGGAAAACAGTAGTAAATTGCAGAGAATGAAAAGGAACAGTGTTTGCAGTTGGTTGTATTATCAGTGTAAAAGAATGGACCGGGGTCCACAGTTCACTAGTGGTGTCTCTCCATAAAAGATAACTAACATGCTGGGTGAACAAATTACAGCTGGGCAATTGACAAAATATTGAGCGCATGACAATGCATATATATGACATGATGATTACTATGATATTCATGTGGGCATTACGACAAAATACATAGACCGTTATCCAACAGCGTCTATGACTAATAATCCACCGCCAGGTTGTCATACCGAGTTCCCCGTTGGTATTAAGTTGCAAGCAACGGATAATTGCATTAAGTAATGTGCGTAATGTAAACAAATGCATTAGACCTAACGGCGCACCCTTAAGCTAAGCATCGGTTATTTTATCCCTAGTGGCAACAGCACATCCACAATCTTAGAAGTTATTGTCACTCTCCCAGATTACCGGAGGCATGAACCCACTATCTAGCATAAATACTCACTCTTGGAGTTACAAGCATCTACTTGGCCAAAGCATCTACTAGTAACGGAAAGCATGCAAGATCATAAATAACATATAAGATAGATTGATAATCAACTTGACATAGTATTCAATATTCATCGGATCCCAGCAAACACAACATGTAGCATTACAATAAGATGATCTTGATCATGATAGGCAGCTCACAAGATCTAAACATGATAGCATAAAGTGGAGAGACAACCATCTAGCTACTGCCATGGACCCGTAGTCCAAGGATGAACTACTCACGCATCACTCCGGAGGCAGGCATGGTGATGTAGAGCCCTCCGGTGATGATTCCCCTCTCCGGCAGGGTGCCGGGAAGAGCTTCTGAACCCTCCCGAGCTAGGGTTGACGGCGGCGGCGTCTCTGGAACTTTTCGTGGATAATGGCTCGGGTATTTAGGGTTTTCGCGTCGGGAGGAATAAATAGGCGAAAGGGCGGCGGCTGCGGAGCCACGAGGGCCCCACACCACCCCACGGCGCGGCAGGGGGGCGCGGCCCCATGGTGTGGTGCCACGTGGCCCTCCTCCGTCTCTCCTCTGGACTCCGTCTTCGTGTTGGAAAAATAGGAGGTTCTGTCCAAGTTTCGTCCAATTCCGAGAATATTTCCAGACTAGCTTTTCTGGAATACAAAAACAGCAGAAAACAGGAACTGGCACTGTGGCATCTTGTTAATAGGTTAGTCCCAGAAAATGCATAAAAATGCTATGAAGTGTATATAAAACATGTAACAATTGGTATAATATCAACATGGAACATCAGAAATTATAGATACGTTTGAGACGTATCAAGCATCCCCAAGCTTAGTTCTACTCGTCCTCGAGTAGGTAAAACGATAAAAACAAAATAATTTCTGAGGTGACATGCTACAATCATAATCTTGATCAAATAATATGTAAAGCACATGTTATGAATGAAGTGATCCAGGTCAATGGTCTATAGTTTGCTAGCAAGTAGATAATGAGCAAACAACTGAATCATATAAGCAAAAACTTTTCATGAATAGTACTTTCGAGACAAGCATCAAGAGTTTTGCATAAGAGTTAACTCATAAAGCAATAGATTCTAAGTAAAAGGTATTTAACCAACACAAAGGAAGATTTAAGTTTCAGCAATTGCTTTCAACTTTCAACATATATATCTCATGGATATTTGTCAACACAAAGCATATAATAAGTGCAATATACAGCATATAAAAATTGTTGCACCAAAGTTGACACTAGTGTTTGCTTCTAAGATAGAAAGAAGTAGGAAAACTGACTCAACATAAAAGTAAAAGAAAGGCCCTTCGCAGAGGGAAGCAGGGATTAAATCATGTGCTAGAGCTTTTTAAGTTTTTGAAATCATATAGAGAGTAAAAATAAGTTTTGAGAGGTGTTTGTTAATTGTCAACGAATCAGAAAATGGAAAGTACAATATGACCCCTGCCAACCAGACTTTTAAGAGCGGCTCCCATGAAGGACGTTATTTCTACCAGCAAGGCAGATCATCCCTCTTTCTCTTTTGTTTACACATGCAGATATTTCACTGTTTGTCATTGCTTGACTGATAAATCAGGGCAAAAATGTGAAGAGAATTAAGCGGTTAAAGTTGTAATTAATTGGGACTGGGCACCCCATTTGCCAGCTCTTTTTGCAAAATTAATGGATAAGCGGATGTATATGCCGCTAGTCCGGTGGTAAAGTCTGTTTGACAGTTGACATAAAGACATCCACCCCGTCCTCATGAGCTTGGTAAACATTGACACAAAATAGGAGTAATAATTTGAATAGTTTAAAGGTAGCACATGAAAAATTTACTTGGAATGGCAAGAAATACCACATATAGGTAGTTATGGTGGACACAGATGGCATGGATTTTGGCTCAAGGTTTTGGATGCACGAGAAGCATTCCCTCTCAGTACAGAGTTTAGGCTAGCAAGGTTATTTGAAGCAAACACAGGATATCAACCGACACAGCAAGGCTTATATGAAAACATATTGCAAGCATTATAAGACTCTACACTGTCTTCCTTGTTAACCAAACCCTTTTACTAGAAAATATCTAGACCTTAGAGATACCAATCATGCAAACCAAATTTCAACGAGCTTTACGGTAGTTCTTCATTAATAGGTTTTAACTACATGATACAAAAGCTTAAACATGAACTACTTGATAACTCAAAACAATTGACAAGTATCAAATTATCCAATACAATGATCTACAAGAATATGTAAGCTTTTTCCATTATACCATCTACCACATGCAACATTTTCTGTTCCAACCAAACACCAATCAATTTATTTCAACATAAACTCTCCAAACAATTATAAGTGAAGCAAGAGAGTACTTTCTTTAAAAGAACTAACAGCTCTGAATAAGAGATGCATGCAAAACAGGAGCTAAAAGCATAGCAATAGCTAGATAAGAATACTCAACAAGTATAAGTGAAGAATAGGAGTATTCATATGAAAAAGCGGAGCGTGTCTCTCTCCCAATCAAGAATGCTGGGGTCCAATCAAGTTGACCATAAGAAAAATAAAATACTGAAAATAAAAGCACACAGACGCTCCAAGTAAAGCACATATGATGTGAAAGAATTAAAATATAGTTTCACTAGAGATGACCTGATAAGTTGCTGATGAAGAAGGGGATGCCTTGGGCATCCCCAAGCTTAGACGCTTGAGTCTTCTTGAAATATGCTGGGGTGATCCATGGGAGCATCCCCAAGCTTAAGCTCTTCACTCTTCTTGATCACATTATATCATCCTTCTCTCTTGACCCTTGAAAACTTCCGCCACACCAAACTCAAAGTAATTCTCATTAGAGGGTTAGTGCACAATCAAAAACTCACATGTTCTATAAGGACACAAACATGACCGTTACTTTTAACATTAGCTACTGCCACTGATGTTATGTGAAGCTCTTCACCCTAAAAAAGAATTCCACTCAACACTAGTAAAAGAGAGAATGCGAAAAATAAAAGACAGAATCTGTCTAAACAGAACAGTCCGCAAAGACGAATTTTTTCGAGGCACTTACGTTGCTCAGATCGAAAAACTTTAAACTAACGAAAGATGCGTACATATCTGAGGATCACGCACAAAAATTGCAGATTTAAATAATTTTTCTGTGATTTTACAGAATTAAAACGGTGAACAGCAGAAATCTGTTCCTGCGCAGAAATCCAAATCTAGCATCATCTTCCTATTAGAGGCAATACTTGGCACAACAATGCGATAAAATAAAGATACAAAGGAATTGTTACAGAAGTAAACAACTCCTTGACTAAAACTGAAAACAAAAGATAATGGGTTGCCTCCCAAAAGCGCTTTCTTTAATGCCTTTTAGCTAGGCTTGAAGATTTTAATGACTCTCATAAAATAAGAGTTGAAAAACAAAAGAGAGCATCAAGAGGCAAATATCAAACACATTTAAGTCTAACCCACTTCTATGCAAAGGAATCTTGTAACAAAATAAATTATTGAAGCATAAAGCAACTAGCATAGAAAGATGAAACAAATAACTTCAAAACTTTCAACATAAAGAGAGGTGTTTTAGTACTTGAAAACTTTTACAACCATATTTTCCTCTCTCATAATAACTTTCAGTAGCATCATGAACAAACTCAACAATATAACTATCACATAAAGCATGCTTTTCATGATCTACAAACACATAATTTTTATTAAGCTAAAAAACAGTGGGGTTTAAACCCACTTTTGACAATAGTAGTATAATAATATCATTAGGCAATATAGGACCATCATCAAGAGCATTATCATATATAACATTAGGGAGCACATTTTTACTTTCTGCAATTTCCTTTTCTTGAGTCAAGGAGTTGTTACTTCAAATTTATCAAAAGGAGATATTTCAATAGAATCATGACATTCAACAATATAGCATTCTTCCTCCTTAGGTAGGCATGGAGGGAATCATATAATGTAAGAGTTAAAGAGTTACTATCATTAGAAGGTAGATCCTCCTTTTGTTCATCACTCTCTCCTCTTTTTCATCCAATGAGCTTTCAGTTTCAGCAATTTCTTCTTCCACAGGTTCCTGCAAGGCATAAGTTTCATCTTTTGGAGGAAACATCCTCTTAAGATGTTCAGTAATATAAGAATTATTATCCTTGTAGGTATCATAACAATATTTAAGTATGCCAAAACTTTCAGATTTATAAGGGGCATCAATTTTATGCTCAAGATAAGAACTAATTTCAAGGGCACCCTTAAAAACAATAAATTCTTCAATTCTTTCCACCTCATACCCATTATAGTAACCTTTAACATAAGAAGCTAAGGTTTCATTATCATTACAAGCACATTGGAAAGAAAAATGTTTAGACTTCCTATAACAATCAGATTCATTAAAGCAAAAAGATTTGCCAAATATAAAGCATAAATTTCTAGCATATTCCTCTAGTTGATTTAAGATTTTCCATAAGTACATCCCTTTTTGTGACAAGCGGTAATTCCTATAATATCTTCGTTCATCCTCCGTGGACCCACCTTGCCAACAAGATCTAATTTCATAGAGATAAGCCATTGATAGCAAATAAACAACTAGACATAATAACAAACCGAAATAAACTAGATGCAAGAAACTAATTTTTTGTGTTTTTGATAAATAAAGCAAACAAGACAAATAAAAATAAACTAAGCAAGACAATAACAAAGTAAAGAGATTGGAAGTGAAACTCCCCTTGCAGAAATCCTCTTGTTCCCCGGCAACGGCGCCAGAAAATATGGCGTGTGGAAGGGGAAGCAAGGAGATTTCTGAACCGAAGTGCTTCACTCCCGGCAACGGCGCCAGAAAATATGCTTGATTGCGTGGATCACACGCTCGTTGGGAGACCCCAAGAGGAAGGTATGATGTAGTGTAGCAGCAGTTTTCCCTCAGTATGAAACCAAGGTTTAATCGAACCAGTAGGAGCAAGAAATCACTTCGGAAGGTTGTCAGTGGCGCGCTGACGTGGAACCTGCACACAACACAATCAAACTACTTTGCCCCAACGAAACAGTGAGGTTGTCAATCTCACCGGCTTGCTAAAAACAAAGGATTAAACGTATGGTGTGGAAAACAGTAGTAAATTGCAGAGAATGAAAAGGAACAGTGTTTGCAGTTGGTTGTATTATCAGTGTAAAAGAATGGACCGGGGTCCACAGTTCACTAGTGGTGTCTCTCCATAAAAGATAACTAACATGCTGGGTAAAAATTACAGCTGGGCAATTGACAAAATATTGAGCGCATGACAATGCATATATATGACATGATGATTACTATGATATTCATGTGGGCATTACGACAAAATACATAGACCGTTATCCAACAGCGTCTATGACTAATAATCCACCGCCAGGTTGTCATACCGAGTTCCCCGTTGGTATTAAGTTGCAAGCAACGGATAATTGCATTAAGTAATGTGTGTAAAGTAAACAAATGCATTAGACCTAACGGCGCACCCTTAAGCTAAGCATCGGTTATTTTATCCCTAGTGGCAACAGCACATCCACAATCTTAGAAGTTATTGTCACTCTCCCAGATTACCGGAGGCATAAACCCACTATCTAGCATAAATACTCACTCTTGGAGTTACAAGCATCCACTTGGCCAAAGCATCTACTAGTAACGGAAAGCATGCAAGATCATAAATAACATATAAGATAGATTGATAATCAACTTGACATAGTATTCAATATTCATCGGATCCCAGCAAACACAACATGTATCATTACAATAAGATGATCTTGATCATGATAGGCAGCTCACAAGATCTAAACATGATAGCATAAAGTGGAGAGACAACCATCTAGCTACTGCCATGGACCCGTAGTCCAAGGATGAACAACTCACGCATCACTCCGGAGGCAGGCATGGTGATGTAGAGCCCTCCGGTGATGATTCCCCTCTCCGGCAGGGTGCCGGGAAGAGCTTCTGAACCCTCCCGAGCTAGGGTTGACGGCGGCGGCGTCTCTGGAACTTTTTGTGGATAATGGCTCGGGTATTTATGGTTTTCACGTCGGGAAGAACAAATAGGCGAAAGGGTGGCGGCTGCGGAGCCACGAGGGCCCCACACCACCCCATGGCGTGGCAGGGGGGCCGCGCGGCCCCATGGTGTGGGTGCCACGTGGCCCTCCTCCGTCTCTCCTCTGGACTCCGTCTCCGTGTTGGAAAAATAGGAGGTTCTGTCCAAGTTTCGTCCAATTCCGAGAATATTTCCAGACTAGCTTTTCTAGAATACAAAAACAGCAGAAAACATGAACTGGCACTGTGGCATCTTGGTAATAGGTTAGTCCCAGACAATGCATAAAAATGATATGAAGTGTATATAAAACATGTAACAATTCATATAATATCAACATGGAACATCAGAAATTATAGATGCGTTTGAGACGTATCACACTGCCGCCGCTCAAGCCCTCGTCGCCAACGGCTCCGGATCGGGCAATGGTGCCGATTGCGCTGATCTCGGTCAGGGCAGATCGGGCAATGGTGGCGGCAACCAGGGCGGCCATCAAAACAGCGGCGGCAACCAGGGTGGCTACAACGGTGGCTGCGGCGGCTACGACAACGGTGGAGGCCGTGGCGGTGGCTATGGACAAAACGGTGGCCGCGGTGGCGGCTACGGCAACAACTACGGCAACGGCAACTACGGCGGCAACGGCTACGGCTACGACGGCTATGGGGGCTACAACGACCGTGGACGTTGTCATGGACGTGGTCGCGGCTAGGACGGCCGTGGATCCCAGCAGTACCACCACTACCAGCCGGCGTACCAACAGCTGGCGTACCGCCCGCCCTACACCCCCAACCCCACCACCAGCATCCTCGGCCCCAACCCCGGCAGCCATGCTCAGGTGTACGCCGCAGCCTACGGCTACCCGCTGCCCGCCTATCAACCTGCTGCACCACCATCGTGGGATCACGACGCCATGATTCATGCCGCCCCAAGCTACGGCCCACCCGAGTGGGTCATGGACACCGCGCACCTCGCACATCGCCAGCACCTCAGGTATACTCACCTCGTCTTGTTCTTTTCCAGAGCATAATTCTCGTCGCATAGTTGTCGGCAATGGATCTTCCTTACCCATCACCGCCACCGGTCACAGCCTCGTTTCTTCACCTCACAAATCCTTCCAGCTTTCTGATGTTCTTGTCTCCCCTAATATAATTAAGAATCTCATTTCTGTTCGTAAATTTACTCGCGATAACTCTTGTTCTATCGATTTTGATCCGTTTGGCTTTTCTGTGAAGGACCTCGCAACCAAGACTACACTTCTGAGATGCACTAGCCACGGCGAGCTCTATCCCTTCCCCGGTGCTCCATCAATAGTCACCGCGCTCCATGCCACTAACTCCGGCGACCTCTGGCACCGACGTCTTGGCCACCCTAGTCCTCAGACTCTAGCTAGAATTTCTCATGTTTTACCTTCATGTAATATCGTAGTCCATCCCTCTTCTGTTTGTGAGGCTTGTCAATTAGGCAAATGCTTGTTGGCGTGAATCACACGTTCGTTGGGAGACCCCAAGAGGAAGGTATGATGCAGTTCAGCAGCAAGTTTTCCCTCAGAAAGAAACCAAGGTTATCGAACCAGTAGGAGCAGCAACTCTTCAGAAGGTTGTTCGTGGCTCGCGCGGCGCAACACGATCACCAACGTGGAATCTGCACACAACACAATCAAACTACTTTGCCCCAACGAAACAATGAGGTTGTCAATCTCACCGGCTTGCTGAAAACAAAGGATTAAACGTATGGTGTGGAAAATGAGTATTAAATTGCAGAGAATGAAAAAAGGAACAGTTTGCAGTTTGTGGTGGTTTAATCAGTGTAAAAGAATGGACCGGGGACCACAGTTCACTAGTGGTGTTTCTCCATAAAAGATAACTAACATGTTGGGTAAACAAATTACAGCTGTGCAATTGACAAATAGTGAGCACATGACAATGCATATATATGACATGATGATTACTATGATATTTAATTGGGCATTACGACATAATACATAGACCGTCATCCAACAGCGTCTAGACTAATAATCCACCGCCGGGTTGTCATCCGAGTTCCCCGTTGGTATTAAGTTGCAAGCAACGGATAATTGCATTAAGTAAAGTGCGTAATGTAAACAAATACATATGACCGTGGACATAGCATTGTTAGGTTATCCCTAGTGGCAACAGCACATCCGCAGCCTTAGAAGTTGCTGTCACTCTCCCAGATTACCGGAGGCATGAACCCACTATCTAGCATAAATACTCTCTCTTGGAGTTACAAGCATCTATTTGGCCAAAGCATCTACGAGTAACGGAAAGCATGCAAGATCTTAAATAACATAGGGCATAGATTGATAATCAACTTGACATAGTATTCAATATTCATCGGATCCCAGCAAACACAACATGTAGCATTACAATAATATGATCTTGATCATGTAGGGCAGCTCACAAGATCTAAACATGATGGCACAAATTGGAGAGACAACCATCTAGCTACTGCTATGGACCCGTAGTCCAAGGATGAACTACTCACGCATCACTCCGGAGGCAGGCATGGCGATGTAGAAGCCTCCGGTGGCGATACCCCTCTCCGGCAGGGTGCCGGGAAGAGGTTTTGTACCCTCCCGAGCTAGGGTTGACGGCGGCGGCGTCTCTGGAACTTTTCGTGGATATTTGCTCAGGCACTTAGGGTTTTCGCGTCGGGGGGAATAAGTAGGCGAAAGGGCGGCGGGTGACGACCCCCGAGGGGCCCACACCACCCTAGGGCGCGCCAGGGGGTGGCCCTCGCCCTAGTGGCGTGTGGGGCCCTGGTGGCCCTCTTCTGTTGCTCCTTTGGTCCGTCAGGTGTGTTCTGGTAAAATAGGGATCCCCGTGAAGTTTCGTCCAATTCCGAGAATATTTCCAGACTAGCTTCTCTGGAATACAAAAACAGCAGAAAACAGGAACTGGCACTTCGGCATCTTGTTAATAGGTTAGTCTCAAAAAATGTATAAAAGTGATATAAAGTAGATGCAAAACATGTAGCAATTGGTATAAAACTAGCATGAAACATAAAAAATTATAGATACGTTTGAGACGTACACTACAAGAAAACTTGCCCATAGAGGCACTATTTTGGTCACGTAAAGGCACTTAAATTGTCTCTACATACTTCTAGAGACATTTTCCACAGTGTCACAAAATGTCACTACATGCAGTGTGTCTACGACTGTAGAGTCATTTTGCAAAATGTCTTATATGACATAAGGTCATTTTGTTGAGACACAGAGTTGTGTATCTACACATCTAGAGGTACTTAGAAGATGCACTTGGAATGTGTGTGTATATGACTAGAGACACTTTCATGCGGCCTTTTAGCTTGCCTCTAAAATTAGACAGCCATTTTAGTGATGCATTGTATTCAGTCTCCGGAAAATTAAAGGCAATACGTAGAGACATCCATATGTTCACTTCTAATAACGTAGAGGCGCCCGGTTATAGCATTTTATTCAGAGAATAATTCATAGCAGATTTTCAACTTGTTGTTTCAAACAACCAAAATCCAAACAAAACAATTACACCTTTGTCAACCTCTACTTACAACAGACCTATAACAAAAGATCGCTATGCCTCACATGTAGAACATAAATCTATCCTATAACTTCTAATCTTCTCGCGTCTCGAGGATGCAAACATCCTTTCAGCATGCACCTGAAAAGAGTTACATTTGTGTATTAGAATGCAGCAAAAGAGACAAAAATGCCAAGTACAACTAATGGAGTTTGTTCAGAAGATGGAAATACATGGAGAAGGACGCCCAACAGTTATCAGTTTTTGCTTAGAAAGTAATAGTGAAGACTTGACAAAAAACTTAATTCTTCAATCATAGTGTAAAGACGTGAGATTAGTCACAAAAGTTGAATTCTAAACAGCTAAAGTCACACAGCTTATAAGCATTCAAATAATAGTATCTGATTGGTCCAAAAAAATTATCTGCAATGCAAAACATGGAATACATAAATATATTGCAAGATCATATTCTAACCACACAATTACGGAGTAGGTGATTAATTTTGAGTCAAGTTAAAGAGATGAATGGTTGAAAGGGTTGGCATCAAAATCTAATGACTAAACAGCACACGGCTGAAGGTTAGCACTAGCTACTCATTTAATTAAGTGCTAACAATGAGTTGTTCCAATCTGTATGAATAGGTAATATGAGCGATTCACGTTCTGAAGCATGCGCGTGCATCTAAAGATAATTTAACAACACAAAGCACTGTATCTGGACAGCTTCTGGATGTTTGGGTCGTAGTAGGGACGATAGTGAATCTACCCGACTTGGTGGTTGCCAGGCAGTGCCGCACGCGGCTCCCACTCCCCGATGAAGAGAAGACCCTGCAATAGATCGGCGTCGTAGTTGTTGTGCCCCTCGTCGACCTTCAAAGGATCGACGCCGTGGTCGTATTGCCGCCGTCGAGGCCATGGTCGTGGTGGCCTCCTCGTCCGTCCGTACGGCGTAGGTCGAGATTCCTCTTCCATGGCGCCGAGCCGCCGAGTGCCACGCTTCAACGACCACGGCATGGTAACCTGGTGGTGAAGGACCTCGGCAGTGGTGGACGTACCTTGGCATGGTCGCCAGCTTGACGGCGGATGGGATAACAGGGTGAGGGTACATGGAAGCCCGGGGCAGCGGCAGATCGACAAAGACCGTGGGCCAACCCTTGTACGATAGGGCGCCATCGTCGAGGACGACGATGCTCTCCTCGCCATGGAGCTTCTGCAGAAGCAGGAGGTGCGTCCATGTAGCCTCCCAGCAAGTGAACGCATAGAGATCAGGCCATCAGGGCGACCCGGATCCACCACCGGACCTTCTCCTCTCCTTCTCCACGGTAGCAGTAGATCGTATCTCAGACGGCTGACCAGGTGGTGGCGAGCGGAACTGCTGACTGCGGAAGTGGTGAGGGTGGGGGGTTTTGGGACGAGGTGGAGGGCGTGAAGAGATAACATGCGGTTCAGCCCAAATTTCACCGCACCGCGCGCGCGAGCTCCCAATTTCTTTCTCTAGGCCCGCGGAATTTGTTTTGGTCACCCGTGACACTTACTGAAAATAACTTTTGTACCTGCGAAAATTATAACTTTTTTGTTTTTTATATAGAAAATTGCATAAATAGTACGCAGATCAATAATTTCCAGAAATTATACACGGTCGGCACATTACAACCATGTAGACTAGGACATATCCGTAAAGCCTGGCAACTATAGTACTTAGTACATTGGTAGTACTTTTCATCCCATATTTAGGTACGTTTCTTCTTTCTATTTCACATAGTCTTATCTTGCAAACTTGCACAATGATATATTTTGAAACCTTGAAAATTGTTTAATGAATGTCTTGTAGAGGTGGAGTTGTACATCTCATTTTTTTTAATACATTGTCCAATGTTTCTCTTAGTTAAGAGACATGTCTACTGTCTCTAGGAAATGACTCTAATTTTAAGGCGTTCACAAAGATGTCTCTCTTAATGCCTTTACATAGGTGTTAAGAGACATTATGAAAAATGTCTCGAATTAGCTGTCTCTATTATTAAGGCATTTTCGAGAATGTCTCTTAAAATGCCTTTAGATAAAGACTAAGAGACATTTTGGAGAATGTCTACAATATATGTCTCTACTGCTAAGGCATTCTCCAAAATGTCTCTCTTAATGCCTCTATAGCAAATTGGATTAGCTTATAAGAGACATAGGGTAGACTGTCTCTATAAAATGTCTCTACTAGACAATTTTGTAGTAGTGGTATCAGCATCCCTAAGCTTAGTTCCTACTCGTCCTCGAGTAGGTAAACGATAAAAACAAAATAATTTTTGAGGTGACATGCTACCATCATAATCTTGATCATATAATATTGCAAGGCACATGTAAATGAATGAAGTGATCCAAGTCAATGGTCTATAATTTGCTACCAAATAGATAATGAGTAAACAATGAATCACACAAGCTAAACGTTTTCATGAATAGTACTTTCGAGACAAGCATCAAACAGTTTTGCATAAGTGTTAACTCATAAAGCAATAGTTTCTAATAAAAGGTATTTAATCAACACAAAGGAAGAATTAGTTTCAGCATTTGCTTCAACTTTCAACATATTTATCTCATGGATATTGTCAACACAAAGTAGTATAACAAGTCCAATACATTGCATATAACGCATGTTGTAACAAAGTTGACACTAGTGTTTGCTTGTGGAAGACAGAAAGAATAGGAAAACTGACTCAACATAAAAGTAAAAGAAAGGCCCTTCGCAGAGGGAAGCAGGGATTAAATCATGTGCTAGAGCTTTTAGGTTTTTGAAAGCATATAGAGATTGCATAAAATATTTGATACTCCTCCCAACCTTGCTAACACAAGCCATGGCTAACCGAATCCTCGGGTGCCTTCCATCAATCACATACCATGGAGGAGTATCTATTTTTGAGAGGTGTTTGTTAATTGTCAACGAATGGTAGCGGGTGAGAACAGTATTCTACCTGTCAACGGACTTTTAAGAGCGGCTCCCATGAAGGACGTTATTTCTACCAGCAAGGCAGATCATCCCTTTCTCTTTGGTTTACACACATTCAGGTATTTCACTGTTTGTCATTGCTTACTGATGAATCAGGGCAAAAGTGTGAAGAGAATTAATTGGTTAAAGTTGTAATTAATTGGGACTGGGCACCCCGTTGCCAGCTCTTTTTGCAAGTTATTGGATAAGCGGATGTATATGCCACTAGTCCAGGTGTAAAAGTCCATCGACAAATAGAATAAAGAATAACCACACTAATTCCTCATGAGCTAGTAAACATTGACACAAAAAGGGAATAATAACATTTTGAATAATTTAAAGGTAGCACATGAAAAATTTACTTGGAGTGGCAAGGAAATACCACATATAGGTAGTTATGGTGGACACAAATGGCATGGATTTTGGCTCAAGGATTTGGATGCACGAGAAGCATTCCCTCTCAGTACAGAGTTTAGGCTAGCAAGGTTATGTAAGCAAACAAGAATATCAACCCGTACACCAAGTTTTATATGACAAACATATTGCAAACGTTATAAGACTTCATACCGTCTTCCTTGTTAACCAAACCCTGTTATTAGAAAATATCTAGACCTTAGAGATACCACCGATGCAAACCAAATTTTCAACAAGCTTTACGGTAGTTCTTCACTAATAGGCTTAACTCATGTGATGCACAATTTAATCATGATCTACTTGTTAACTCAAAACAATTGACAAGCATCAAGTTATCCATTAGTGATCTACAAGATTAAGCAAGTTTTTCCTTATACCAATTACCACATGCAACATTTTCTGAACCAACCAAACACCAATCAATTTATTTATCAACTCTCCAAACAAATATAAGTGAAGCAAGAGAGTACTTTCTACAAAAGAAAGCTAATAGCTCTGACAAGAGATACATGAAAACAAGAGCTAAAAGCTGAACAGCGCTAGATATGAATACTCAACAAATATAAGTGAAGAATAGGAGTATTCTCATGAAAAAGCGGAGCGTGTCTCTCTCCCAATCAAGAATGCTAGGGTCCAGTCAAGCTTTATTGAAAATAAAAGTGCAATACTGAAAATAAAAGCACACAGACGCTCCAAGAAAAGCACATATGATGTGAAAGAATTAAAATATAGTTTCACTAGAGATGACCTGATAATTTTGACGATGAAGAAGGGGATGCCTTGGGCATCCCCAAGCTTAGACGCTTGAGTCTTCTTGAAATATGCTGGGGAGATCCATGGGAGCCTCCCCAAGCTTAAGCTCTTCACTCTTCTTGATCCTATTATATCATCCTTCTCTCTTGACCCTTGAAAACTTCCGTCACACCAAACTCAAAGTAGATCTCATTAGAGGGTTAGTGCATAATCAAAAATCACATGTTCTATAAAGACGCAATATGATTTGTTACTTTAAACATTAGCTACAGCCACTGATGTTATGTGAAGCTCTTCCACCCAAAAAAGAATTTCACTCAACACTAGTAAAAGAGAGAATGCAAAATAAAAAGGCATAATCTGTCTAAAACAGAACAGTCCGCAAAGACGAATTTTTTCGAGGCACTTACGACGCTCAGATCGAAAACTCTGAACTAATGAAAGTTTCAGACATTCATAAAGATTACGCACAAAAATTTCAGATTTAATTAACAATCTGGTGATTTTAGGAATTTCGTACAGTGAACAGCAAAAATCTGTTTCTGCGCAGCAATCAAAATTAAGCATCATCTTAACATTAGAGGCTACTCTTGGCACAACAATGCGAGAAAATAAAGATACAAAGGAGTTGCTACAGAAGTAAACATCTCCTTGACTCAATAAAAGAAAAATTGCAGAAAAAAAATAATGGGTTGCCTCCCATAAGCGCTTTTCTTTAACGCCTTTTAGCTAGGCACAAAGCATGCATCAAGTATTACCAAGTGAAGAAAGGTCTAATTCATCAAAAGCTTCATCAAGAACAGGGTTTGTCACACTAGGACTTTTCAGTTTACGTAATTCTTGGGAAGAAAATTTAAATAGACCATTATGTGACTCACCCTCAAGCTCATTGAACACGTTATCCGTTTTAAACACACCCGTGGGTTTTGGTTTAGAAATTTTTGGCACATACATAAATTTTTGCTCTCTCCCCACAAAAGCCTTTTGCTTTTAGTTTTAATAGAGGTAAAAGTAGAACTTATTACATCCATAGCCTCCTCTAATTCACCAATCCTAAGATTTTGATTATCTTGAATAGTACTAGTTTCTAAAACAGCAATTCTTTCATTAATGGTTCCCAGTGATTCATCAACTTTGCTAGTACTATCAAGGAGATTTGGCAAATTTTTCTCTATAGACTCCAATTTCTTTATAACATCTTCCAAGGTGATCTCATTTTTAATGTTACTAACAGGTGGTGTTCCTACTAGCTCTCAATAATATAACTAGCTTCCAACGCAGGGTACCAAGAAAGTTACCTCCGTCAAAGTGTCCAAGACATATCTATACCAGCTAGTTATGCCAACATAAAAATTTCTAAGCAGGATCATAGTGGAATATTTTTTAGTACACCTACGATGAGCATCGCTGATTCTATACCAAGCATCTTTCAAACTTTCTCCACTTTGTTGCTTAAAAGATCGAACCTCAACTTCAGGAACCGAAACATGATGAGCCGAACCAGACATGATAACTAACAAAACAAAACTGAAAATAAACTAAATGCAAGTAACTAATTTTTTTGTGTTTTTGATAATTGAAAGCAAACAAGATAAAATAAAATAAACTAAGCAAGACAAAAACAAAGTAAAGAGATTGGAAGCGTGAAACTCCCCTTGCAGAAGACTGCTGTCTCCCCGGCAACGGCGCCAGAAAAAAGCTTGATGATGAATCACACGTTCGTTGGGAGACCCCAAGAGGAAGGTATGATGTAGTCAGCAGCAAGTTTTCCCTCAGAAAGAAACCAAGGTTATCGAACCAGTAGGAGCAGCAACTCTTCAGAAGGTTGTTGGTGGCTCGCGCGGCGCAACACGATCACCAACGTGGAATCTGCACACAACACAATCAAACTACTTTGCCCCAACGAAACAGTGAGGTTGTCAATCTCACGGCTTGCTGAAAACAAAGGATTAAACGTATGGTGTGGAAAATGAGTATTAAATTGCAGAGAATGAAAAAGGAACAGTTTGCAGTTTGTGGTTGTTTAATCAGTGTAAAAGAATGGACCGGGGTCCACAGTTCACTAGTGGTGTCTCTCCATAAAAGATAACTAACATGTTGGGTGAACAAATTACAGCTGGGCAATTGACAAATAGTGAGCGCATGACAATGCATATACATGACATGATGACTACTATGATATTTAATTGGGCATTACGACATAATACATAGACCGTTATCCAACAGCATCTATGACTAATAATCCACCGCCGGGTTGTCATCCGAGTCCCCGTTGGTATTAAGTTGCAAGCAACGGATAATTGCATTAAGTAAAGTGCGTAATGTAAACAAACACATATGCCCGTGGACATAGCATCGTTAGGTTATCCCTAGTGGCAACAGCACATCCACAACCTTAGAACTTTCTGTCACTGTCCCAGATTAAACGGAGGCATGAACCCACTATCTAGCATAAATACTCTCTCTTGGAGTTACAAGCATCTACTTGGCCAAAGCATCTACGAGTAACGGAAAGCATGCAAGATCTTAAATAACATAGATAGATTGATAATCAACTTGACATAGTATTCAATATTCATCGGATCCCAGCAAACACAACATGTAGCATTACAATAATATGATCTTGATCATGTAGGGCAGCTCACAAGATCTAAACATGATGGCACAAAGTGGAGAGACAACCATCTAGCTACTGCTATGGACCCGTAGTCCAAGGATGAACTACTCACGCATCACTCCGGAGGCAGGCATGGCGATGTAGAAGCCTCCGGTGACGATTCCCCTCTCCGGCAGGGTGCCGGGAAGAGGTTCTGAACCCTCCCGAGCTAGGGTTGACGGCGGCGGCGTCTCTGGAACTTTTCGTGGATATTTGCTCAGGCACTTAGGGTTTTCGTCGGGGGAATAAGTAGGCGAAAGGGTGGCGGCTGACGACCCCGAGGGGCCCACACCACCCTAGGGCGCACCAGGGGGGCCCGCACCCTAGTGCGTGTGGGGCCCTGGTGGCCCTCCTCTGTTGCTCCTTTGGTCCGTCAGGTGTGTTCTGGTAAAATAGGGATCCCCGTGAAATTTCGTCCAATTCCGAGAATATTTCCAGACTAGCTTTTCTGGAATACAAAAACAGCAGAAAACAGGAACTGACACTTCGGCATCTTGTTAATAGGTTAGTCCCAAAAAATGTGTAAAAGTGATATAAACAAGATGCAAAACATGTAGCAATTGGTATAAAACAAGCATGGAACATCAAAAATTATAGATACGTTTGAGACGTATCAGCAAACAGGCTAGATTACCTTTTCCTTCTTTGAATTCATGTACTGCCGCACCATTTTAATTAATACATTGCGATTTATGGACATCTCCTGTGCCTAGTTTCTCTGGTTACACATATTACCTCGCTATACTTGATGACTACTCACATTATTCATGGACTTTCCCCTTAAAAACAAAAATCACATGGCCCCCACTCTTCACCGTTTTCTTTCCTTTGTCCAAACCCAATTCAATACCACGATTAAATGCATCCAATGTGATAATGGCGGCGAATTCGTCAACACTGATCTCCGTTCCCTTTTCTCCTCCCACGGGATTGCCTCCGTTTTTCTTGCCCACACACCTCACCTCAGAACGGAAAGCCGAAAGACTCATTCGCACCACCAACGATGTTCTCCGCACCCTCCTCGTACAAGGTCATTTTCCTCCAAGTTTTTGGGTCGAAGCCCTCAATACAGCCACTACTCTCCTCAATCTCCGCCCCTCTCGCCCCATTAATTTTCTCACACCTCATTTTCTTTTATATGGCCTTCATCCGACATACGATCATCTTCGTTCCTTCGGCTGCCTCTGCTTCCCCAATGCCTATGCCACTTCTACACACAAACTCGCCCCTCGCTCCGTTCGATGCGTTTTTATCGAGTATCCTCGCGAACACAAAGGGTATCGATGTCTAGATCTTCAGAGTCACAAAGTCATAGTATCTCGGCATGTCACATTTGATGAAACCAATTTTCCCTACGCTCCAGTCACACCCCAGGCCACATTCCCTCTTGTCACACCGGATCCCCCACCTGACCAGGAGATCCCCTCCGTTGTGCGCGCCATGCGATCTGTCCCCACATCTATCTCGGGATCCAGCGCCACATCCCCATCGGGATCCAGCGCAGTCAGCTTTCCCTCGCTTCACCTGTCCCCCACCGCATCTTCCTCGTCCGCTGCGCCCAGCTCCCCGCCGAGCCAACCCAGCATCCCCATGTCAGCGTCTGGCGCCCCACTAGCTCCGACCACCATCCGAGCCCACCCCCCACCACTCCTTCGCCGCCACGTCGCCCTCCTTTGCCCCGCCATGCTATTGCGATAGATCCACCCGAAAACCCACACAGAATGCTCACTCGTGCCAAAATTCATCTTTACTGGCTGTTCTGTTTTGACAGATTCTGTCTCTGTTTTTTGCATTGTCTCTTGCGGGATTTAAGTAAGGCTCTCCAGACATGGAGAGCTGTAGCTAATGTTTTATTGAGTTCTAGCAATGTGTCTCTACAGATTCATAGTGGATTAAAGTTTTTGAGTACTAACCCCTCTAATGAAGTTTATGAGAGATTTTGTGTGAAGAAGTTTTCAAGTATTAAGAGAGGTGGATGATATAAAAGATCAAGAAGAGTGAAGAGCTTAAGCTTGGGGAGGCTCCCCTGGATCTCCCCAATATATTTCAAGAAGACTCAAGCATCTAAGCTTGGGGATGCCTTGGGCATCCCCTTCTTCATCAGCAAATTATCAGGTCATCTCTAGTAAGACTATATTTTAATTCCTTCACATATTATGTGCTATTCTTGGAGCGTCTTGTGTGTTTATTTTCTGTTTTGTGTTTGTTTTGTTCTCTGATCATATCAATGTTGGGTCATAACTATATTGTTTGGTAGAGAGACACGCTCCGCTTTTTCATAGAATACTCCTGTTCTTCACTTATTTTGTTGAGTATTCTGTTTGGGCTATGTTAAGCTTCTTGCTCTTGTTTTCCATGTATCTCTTGTTCAGAGCTATTAGTTTATTTTATAGAAATAACTCTCTTGTTTCACTTATATTTGTTTGGAGAGTAGGTTAATATGTTGGTTCAGAAAATGTCATGCATGTGGTAATGGTATGAAAATGCTTGCATAGTCTTGTAGATCATTGAACTTTGATAACCTGATTCTTTGCAAACGTTTTGAGGTATTAAATAATAGATGGTAATGCTTGCTGGTCACTTAAGTTAAAATTATTAGTGGATTGTTGCTTTAAAACTTGTACCGTACTACAAACACTACTATAATTGTTGAAGGTGTAGTTGGTCTTGATAGCTTTCCTTGTCTAAAGATAATTCGTAATAACATAGTTGTGTGCTGAAGGTCGAGGGATCTAACGGGGTACTTGTGCCACTGTGAACGGCCCTCCTTTGAGTAAATTTTAATCATGCTCTTAATGTTGAACCTGCTAGTTGTTTGCAATAAACTTGTGAGTTCTATTTGACTAATGTTAAGCTACGGTTTTTGGCACTTCCACCATCCAAATTTGCTAGCCTCTTTGGTACTGTGCATTGCCCTTTTCTCACAATGAGAGTTGGTGCATACTTTGCCAGTACATCCAAAACCCGTGGGAGGACTTCCTCTTGTTCTCCTACACATAAGCCCATACATCTTTCTCAAAATAGCCACCATAACTACCTACCACAGCATTTCCATAGCTGTTCCGAGATATATTGCCATGCAACTTTCATCATACATTACATGACTTGTTGTCATTCATCATTTATTTATTGTTTTGCATGATTCTATACAGCTGATGTGTGGTTTACCCATGTTACGCTAGATCATTGCACATCCTGCTACACTGGCAGATGCATACAGTTTTATAATCATGTTATGTTGTTATGAGTTATTTGTACTAAAAGTGTGTTATTATTTTAGAGTGTTTACCCCTGCCAGAAAAGAGCCATGGAGGCCATCGAAAAATGAAACAGAAAAAGATGAAAAGAAAAAAAAGAATAAAGAAAAGGGGGGCAACACTACTATCCTTTATCAAAGTTGTGCTCATGTTTAGCACCTGCAGTTTCATAGTTATCATATTTGTGCTCATGTTTAGCACCTATGCTCCATTTGGGAGAGTTCTCATGTTTCATTAGTATAACTATGTGGGGAATTTACACTATAGAACTTGGGTTGTATATTCCAATGATGAGCCTGCTCAAAAGTGCTCTAGGTCTTCATGAGCAACCGAGTTGGATGCACCCCCACTAGTTCCATTGGAGAGCTTTCATATACATATAGCTCTATGTGCATCCGTTGTGTGGCAATCACTACTCCGTGCATAGCTTCGGTTATAAGATTTCCTCTTGTCTAATGATCACTTTTTAGCTGTGTAAGACTTTCTTCCATTGGCCTTCCAAACCCCCATTAACGTTCTCTTTGCTATACCATCCTGGTGCCAATACCAAATGCTCACGCTCACCTGTTGAGTAGACTTCGAAACAGTGGATTCATTTTCATGTTTATTTTTACTTGACTGGATCCTTTCTATGTTATGAAGATACTTGATGCTTGGAATTGAAGGATAGAACTCTACACTGAATACTTAAAACATCTATAATGAACCTTGTACGGTTTCATGTCTTTAAAGCATCATTCATGAAAAGTTTTAACTTTTTTAACTGTCTTGCTTTATTATCTTTTATTTAATATCAACTATAGACATTTGCTTTGAATGATTTGATCTCAACTCACTTGCCTTACATCACTATTGGATCAAGATTATGTTGGTAGCATGTCACTTCAAAAATTATGTTTTTTTTCTCGTTTACCTACTCGAGAACGAGTAGGAACTAAGCTTGGTGATGCTTGATACGTCTCAAACGTATCTATAATTTTTGATGTTCTATGCATGTTTTATATCAGTTGCCACATGTTTTATATACACTTTATATCACATTATGACATTTATTGGACTAACCTATTAATAGTGTCAAAAGTGCACAATGTTCTTGTTTTACACTTTGATGTGTAGAAATTACTTGCAAATTGACAAGAACACAAAAAAGGCCTTGTTGGAGTTGGACTCTGATTCGCAGGAATCTGTCTCAGCAGATACTTTTTAAATATGTCTCCGAACCGACCTGAAGATAACATCAAACAGAAAAAGTCTAGTCGCGAAAGTTTTCACAAATTTTCTGCTGATCGTCGTGGACCTGGACTTCATCCAAAACTCGGCTCTGGCTGGCCACGCCATGCCTTGGCGCGGCCCACATGTCAGCCGCGCCCAGGGGTGGCGTGACCGCCTCGTGTACCGCCTCGCGCCGCCCTTTGGACCATATATAGCCCCCATGGAGTTAACCCTTGAGGAGTCGACGATTTTGCCGAATACATCCCAGAGCTTCGCCGCCATCGAAACCAAGTTTCGGGGGTCAGAAGGTCCTGTTCCGGCACCCTGCCTGGACGGGGATTGACCCCCGGAGCCATCTCCATCGACCACGCCGCCTCCACTTCGACTCCATGATGGTTTGTGAGTAGTTCCCCATGGACTACGGGTTCTAGCTGTAGCTAGTTGGTACTCTCTCTCCCATGTAATTCAATACAATGATCTCATGAGCTGCCTTACATGATTGAGATCCATCTGATGTAATAGGTGTTGTGTTTATTGGGATCCGATGAATTGTGGAATTATGATCAGTTTGTTCATCATGTTATCATACTTATATTTTATTTAAGATCTTGCATGCTCTTCGGTACTTGTCGTTATCCTGATCAAGTAGTTGCTTGTATCTTCAAGAGGGAGTATTTATGCTAGATAGTGGGTTCATACCTCCAGAAATCTGGGCAAGTGACAGCAATGTCTAAGGTTGTGGATGTGCTGTTGCCACTAGGGATAAAACAATGATGCATTGTCTACGTGTCATTTGCATTGTTTACATTACACACTTAACTTCATGCAATAATCTGTTGTTTGCAACTTAATACTGGAAGTGATGCGGATGCTGACCTGAAGGTGGATTATTTAGACATAGATGAGTTGGATAGAAAATCTATGTACTTTGTTGTAATGCTCAATTAAATACTACAGTGAATTTTATCTTATCATAATATGCATTGTCATGCCTACACAATTTTATCAATTGCCCAACTATAATTTGTTCACCCAACACATGCTTTGTTTGGAGAGTTACCTTTAGTGTAGATAGCTGGAACCCCGGTCCATATTAGTTATCATTGATTCCCCTGTCAACACACCATCAAAGCACCACCAGCTATTTTCTGACGCCATCACTGCTGTGTTACTGTCACTATTGCTCTCATATTACTGCTGCTTTCACATCACCCCTGTTACTAGTGCTTTTTCAGGTGTGGCTGAACTGACAACTCAGCTGCTAAGCCTTATAAGTATTCTTTGACTCTCCTTGTGTCGAATCAATAAATTTAGGTTTTATTTCTCTCGAAAACTGTTGCGATCCCCTATACTTGTGGGTCATCAGTCCTCGGCAAATGCCGGATCTAGTCGATCCCATCTACATTCCCGTCGGTTACAATCTCTTTGCTCTTGCTGCTGACTCGTTCCAGCTGCTCGACCCGCCGCCATGCAATGCGTCTGACTGGGAGGAACTTGTATGGGCGTGGCACACCCTTCCGAAACCGCCCTTTCCACAGCAGCTTGTCTCTTGCTATGTCGTGCATAGCGATCGGTGGACCATCTTTGTGAGCACCCAAAGGGCGGACGCCCCTGCCACCTTCAGCTTCGACACTGCGGATGTAATGTGGACACACCATGGCCAATGGAAGATGCCGTTCAGTGGCCGTGCCTACTTTGTCCCTGAGTTGGATGCCTGGGTCGGGCTTTGCGCGCAGCTCGACACCTTTGGCCACATCTGTTCATGTGATGAGGTCTCTACCAACTCCGACGCAAGCCACCAGCACGACCTGCCATGAAGCTTTGCAAGGAGAAGCTGTTCAGCGAGGTCCCAGTCGAGAGGCACATAGGTGCCACCCTGGTCTATATGGGTGGTGTTGGAAGCGAATTCTGCCTCCTGGAAAGCATCTGCATCTACTCTGACTTTGACTTTTCCGTTTTTGTCAATGAGCTGAATGAGATTGACTCTGATGAGTCGAACGAGTACTCTGCTGGTGAGGTGCATGAGACCGATTCTGATGAGGTTAATGAGTACTCGGTCGATGAGGCGGTGGATGGGGAGGAGGGGGATCAGAAGTATTTTTTGCGATTCACGAACTTCTCCCTCAAGTATGACAAGAGTGGAAACCTGACAACTGGCAGCAGCCGCCGGGTTCGGTACTTCATTGTGCCTCCACAAGTTACTGATGCAATGCTCAAGTATCATGTGGCTTTCTGGATGTAAGAACCATGATATGCCATACTGTGCGACGATCATATTTCCCTGATGTAAACCCAGTGTGCATTATATGTGTCCTGTAGTTGTCAGCTTGCATGCACAACTGGGTGTAAATTTTGAGAACACTGCTGTGTGTCTAGTCTTTGAACGTGTACTACTCCACCATCTGTAAGCATCGGATTTGATTTTTCATTTCACATTCATGTCCAAAGAGCATTCTGTCACTTAGTTGGAATCTGCTGTGAAGCTTGGCTTCCACTACAAATTCTGATTATATTCTCCACAAGCAGATGCATCACTAATTCTGAAGCTTGGCTTCCACTACATCATTCCTCAAAGAAAGTACACAAATGAATTGTAAATCCTAAAAGCATCCACCGTGTTGTATTCTATAGATAGGGAGGAAAACTAACCGGCATTACATTCATAACACCATAGCAAAACATCAGCTCATAACATAGAGATAGAGAGTAAGAAAAAATCTTGTATGAGTATTCTACTTCTTACTCAAGCACCTTCAATTCGTGGGTTCACATTGTTGCACACCAAAGAAGACGGCCACGGCATGATGCAGGGATATTCTCCGCAAAAAAAATGATGCAGGGATATGACCTCTCAATTTCATACTCGTAGAGAGAAAGGATCTTCTTCAGCTCTGCAGTTTCCAGGTAGAAGGAAAAGAAGCTGCAAAGAGGAACGATGTTGGGATCGTCATTGGTGGGCATCAAGTGCAGGAAGCCCCGGTGAACCGCCAAGAGCTCAGGGATCTCATGGAATACGATTTCCTTGTCCAGCATTCATTTCTCTACACAGTCGTCGTCATTGGCTCTCTGGACCCAAACAGCGACCCTGAGCTTGTGATCAGTCGCACAAACCATGCAGAGCTCCTCATCTTTGGTCTCGCCAACCACAAAAGGTTTCTGTCCGTCCGTGATCGGCGGCAGCTCCATGGAAGAGAACTGCAGCGTCAAGGTGTCGAGCACGATGACGTAGTCGTTTCTTGTCCAGTAGATGCGCCCATTCACCAGCTTACCAATCGTACGAGGGAGGCAGTGCTTGTCATCGGCGAGATGGTCTGTGTTGATATTCGCAGCCTGCACCCACGGTAAGACCTGCCACTCCCCGGTGCTTGCGGAGAAGACGAAGGCACGCATCTGCAAGCCGTCCTCGTGGACACAGACAGTGTGGAAGGACCCGTGGTGTGCTTCGGGGGAGGAAAAGGACGTAGAGCTTGCGGACCGCCTCCAGGGGATCCGACGGAGCACCCCGGCAAGCGGGCTGTAGGCGGCGAGCACATTGTTCTGCTAGTTGTGGAGAAGAAGATACTCGTCGTAGCAGTCATCGATGTTCCAAAAGCCTTTGCCCCTCAGTATGTGTATATTTAACTCAATGGCTATGTTATACAGTGGTCGTTTTAACTGTGCTTTTACTGCGAATTTTAAATGCAAAAATTAATCGTGTCCTCTCAATGATAAATTACAGAAAGAACAGGACCAGTCCAGTAAGGCTGAAATGATGTCTGTCATATGCATGTATCCAGTTAGTTTACAGGCCAAGCTGCTAAGGGGCGTCATTGAGGTCAGTTACTTGTTATTTGTCTTGTGGTTCCAAGTTGATCTGTGATGTTGAAATCCATTGCTGATTATAGCTTGCTCATCAAATTTGAGGTTTTTGAATTTTTCTGGATGGGGTGGATTGGACTTCGTCAAATTAAATGTATTTTATTATTATTATTATGAGGAAGAAGAGTAATAGGGGGCGAAGAGTACTGATGATGTGTGTTTTATTGCAAAAAGCAAGAGGTTTTGGGAAAAGAAAAGGAGAGGTAGATGGGCCTTGCCCTGTGCGATAGCTCTTGGCCCAGTCTAGCCGCATGTGGGAGTGTGTGGAACTATAAAGAGGGACCGTCAGCCTTCTTGGCGACGTGTGACAATCTTTGAGAATTAGGGTTAGGGTTTCACAAGTCCATGATGTCAGCCGCTCCCGCGGCCGTCGTTCGCCACGTCGCAGTCGCCTCCCTACTTCCTCGTGGCGGGTCACGTCTTCTCTCGAGCCTGACCAGCCCCTGCGCCCCCAAGTCCACCTGTTGTCCTTCCAAACTAGTTTATACCAAACTCTTTTACATAACTAGAAGTCACTTAGTCATCATTAGACCTCAATTATTATGTTTCCTTTACTCCTTAGCACAATAGCGACATATGGTAAAACTCCATATTACTGACGATGACGCTAAGGTTTTATCGCAAGGTAATATCTATCATACTTTTCGAACCGTAGATTCTACTAACTACAATCGTAGAATTATATTGATTAATCTAAATCATAAGATATAATCAATATTACGACAACCATGTTTAAGTCATTTCTAAGTAGCTCGTCATTCAATCAAATCACCTATAGACTAGAGTAATAATAAAACAAATTCACAATCTTCTGCTAATTTGTATGTCATTAGATGTGTTGTAGTGTTTCATTATGCATTGTTTCCATTTGGATATCCTGAAATTATAGTGCTATAGCTCTATAATTTATGTGCCTCAAAATATCTCTAGGTAGGCTTATATATTATATCTTTATCCAAGTTGGATATTTCATCACTCACCAAACACATATAGAAGAAACCGTAGACCATATGATGCCACAACACTTCGCTCAAAGGCATCATATTACAGTAATTTAAGTTAAAATAGACAAATGACGCATCATGCATATTTAGTCTTCTACTTCATAGTCTCAACACCTTATATTTGTCATCTTCCCTGCCACCTCCATCTGCTTCTTTATAGCACATATTTAACCTCAACAACACATTTGGAGGGAGAAAAATCCTATGCGACATGGTCGTATAGGCAGATTCGGTGGACCAACTCTCGTGAAGAACACGTGCAAACCGACTCTCAAAGCAACTCCCGTGAACAACCCGAGGGCTGGGCGATGAACCCAGTCCACGTCCCGGTTGCACCTCGACTCGCTGGTAGGCAGCGCAGGCGGCTCGTCGCGCAAGAGAAGAACAGGGCCGCGTGCAACCTCGTCTACCGCAACGTTAACAATAGGCGGAGGAGGTTGTCGGTGATGATGACGATGCCGAGGACTAGTCGTCGCCGCAGTGAGACGCAGGCGAGATGCAACTCGCCATTGAGCCGTATAGCCTCCTCCTTGGCCCCGCCTCCTGCGCCGCGGTTTGTCGCTGCTGGCTATCTCAACTGCCTCTGCTCCAATCAGTCCGTGTTGGCAGGCTCCTGCCTGAACTGCCGGTGCCCGGCGTGCCACCCTACTAATTAGGTCTAGGTCTATGTTTTAGTTTGAATGAATTATGGCTAGTAATGAATTATGTCTAGTTTAAACGAAATTTCAGGGAAATCTATATATTTTCGAATTTAAATGTCGAGTTGAAAAAACATTTGGTCGCCGCGAGTGGAGAGCGACGCACCCCATAGTCTGCATCTCGTCTGGTCGGCGCCCGTAGCGTCCGTCTTGACCCCCTATGGGCGGCCATTTGGGTGCCGCGATTGGAGATGCTATTAGAGGGAGGGATCGGGGATTCGCGGCGGACTTTCCTTGAAAAACGTGACATTTTTTACTTACTAGACCGTGATATGTTGCATGTGTTTGAAAATTTTAGGGCTTGTTTAGAATGTAGGATTTTCACAGGAATAATGTGGCAATTGGCAATCCTATGGAATGGCTATTGTACAGCCGTTTGGAACGCAGGCTTCAGTCATAGGAATTTTGCAGGAAAGTTTTCCTTTGCCTCTGATTTCGTAGGAACAGTGCAGGAAAGAATACATTGGCTGCCACCTCTTTTCAATTTTCCTGTACATAGCTAGCGAAGTAACGTCTTCACCTGAAGGTCTTACTCGGCCACCTAGCTCATCGTTGCATGTCCAGTGCAAGCAATTTCTTCTTTTTTTAGACACAAAAAGGGGATGCTCCAAGGCTTTGGCACACGTGATGGGCAGCTCTTTGTAACCGGCGACATGTAGACAAATCTTGAGACCATGATCTCACGTGTCAGTTTGTGCAAATTGTGTTTTCGCTAATTAAGTAGATGCAATGTAGAAAAATTCAAATCTCAAGCCTACACATTCCTATGTTTTTCATAAGCTCATCCAAACGCTCATATAGGAAATTTTCTTGTGGTTTTCGATTGATAGGTTTCCACCTGCATTCCGATCATGTTTCTTAGATTTTATTATTTCTGTGTTTTTCCTATCATGCGTTCCAAACATGCACTTACTTTCTCCATTACCTCCCCAAGTAATTTTTACCCTTGCACGTTTTAGATCGTGGTTCATTGGTTTCTTTTTGGACTACTAGTAATGGTGCACGTGCACATGCACGTTTTAATGCCTCATATAAATTTAGCTAGATATAATAGTCATATCAACCATAGTAATTTTTCCATTAGAATCGATTCACACACAGTACATGATAGAAATCAAGCTTACACAATACAAAAAAGTTGGATCATTGGAGACTACCATCTAAAGAATCCAACATCTTTCTGTTAACAACATAATAGTAATACCCATGTAATATAAAATGCCAAGGCCAATAGTACCAAGCACATGGAAATGAAGAGGAAGTACATAGCTATTGAATCTTTTTTGAGCTGCTATGAGAAAACCATATCATTCAGCTGATCTGATAACCAAGATATAAAAGTAAACACTAGTACAGAACGACACATCGGACACCCCTCTATGGAAACGGCAGGTGTTAGGCGACAGAGAATCGCGATTTTAGCGTTGCGGACGAGGCCTGGCAGAGGCTGGTCCGTCAACATTGGTTACGGAGAATTTTATATCTCCGTTACCAAAAGTATTGGCAACGGTCATAAATTTGCCTCCGTTTCCAATATGTATCTCTATGGCTACTGTTGTTTATGTATATCCGTTTGCGATGTGCTTGGGAAATTGCAGTTGCAATCTGGAAGCGCGCATGTTCAATGCGGCTTAATTCACGAGGGATTGGAACTGCCTGATCGACGCTAATAAAATGTGACTGGAACCGCGCGAAGCCAGACAGGTCCCGCATTCTCCCCTTCGTTCTCTCCCACATTATCTACCACACTAGCACAACCGCCATGGCGGAACCCTGGTGGCAGAACGAGGAAGTCCCGAGCGACGACGCGAGCGCGGAAGACCGCGGTGAAGTTCCATGGTGGGATCAAGACGGGCCGCCGGACTCGGACCCCGACGACTCGGACCCGCCATCTTCACGCTCTGTAGAAGACGACTCCGACGACTCGGACCCGCCGTCTTCACGCGAAGGAGAAGACGACTCCGAAGAGGACGAGTCGCCGGAGGAAGAGGAGCCGGAGGACCCACTGGAGCCGTATTATTCTAGCCAGGAAGAATACGACGCCGCCGACGACGACGACGACGAGGAGGAGGTGTCGGAGGAGGCGCCGGAGGAGGAGGCATCGGAGGAGGCGCCGGAGGAGGACGCGCCGGAGAAGGAGGATCACGCTCCGGAGAAGGAGGCGCGAGAGGAGGATTCGCCGGAGAAGGACGCACGGCCGGAGAAGGAGGAGCACGAGCCGGAGGAGGAGGAGGAGCACGCGCCTGAGGAAAAGGCAACCGACAAGAAGCGACGTTGCGCCGCGGATGACAATGGCGCGGAGGCAGGGCGTAAGCAGAACAAGTAGAGTAGATAGTTAGTTCAATTACTCTATCGATCCTTTGCAAGTAGGCCCAGTGTGTCAGTGAAGAAATTAGAGGAAACGGTTGTTTATCGCCTCCGTTTGCGATGTTATTATATGCTATAAATGTGCCACTGCGGCAACCCTAACGCTCTCGCTCTCACTCTCACTCCATAGTCATAGTGTGGCGGCGGCTCCAGACCTAACCCTTATCTCGCAGATCTGAGCGGCGCGTCCGGCCGGCATCGCCGCCGTGCATCTTCCCCCAGCGGCGCGTCGGCGCATCTTCCCCCAGCGGCGCGTCGTGAGCCGCCGCGCATCCCCCCCAGCGGCGTGTCGTGAGCCGCCGCGCATCCCCCCCAGCGGCTCGTCGGCGAGCCGCCGCGCATCTTCCCCGAGTATGTCGCCGACGCGGATCTACTGGTCTATTGCCGTGCATCTTCCCCGGGTATGTAGCCGACTAGATCTTACATTTTGTTTAAAGTAGCACAGAAAACTTGTCTAGTATTTGAATTCTAGTATTGTGTTCTGTCTAGTGCCGATGATGGATTCACCCCTCGACACTAGATCTTACATTTTATTTAAAGTAGCATCTACCGATCTAGTATTGTAGTACTGTCTAGTATTGTAGTATTGTGTTCTGTCTAGTATTGTAGTACTGCCGATGATGAATACACCCCTCAACACTAGATCTTACATTTTTTTAAAGTAGCATATAAAACTTGTCTAGTATTTAAAGTCTAGTAGTGTGTTGTGTTTGTTTTTAGTACTGCCGATGATGAATACATTACCTTCAACTTGTCTAGTATTTGAAGTCTAGTATTGTGTTGTGTTTGTTTTTAGTATTTGAAGTCTAATAGATTAATTTCAATCCTTTGTCAATGTGCTAATCCTCGTTATGGTTTTGTGTAGCTAGTGTATGAAGTAATAGTATATTTCGGCGACAATGCATAAAAATGGTGAGGCAATTGAAGGAAACATCACCTTCAAGTTCTGTCTCCAAATCGTTTCGATCGGACAGCAAGCACACGGATATATGCGCTTAAGGTGTAAACTTTTTTCATCTTAAATTGTATTTATGTCATGTAGCATCATATTTGGCTCTTTTCTAACTAGACATCCATGTATTTTATATGCAGAACCGCCATGCAGATCCAAACAAGCTTTAAAAGAGCTAAATACAAAGTGGGATCATATCCGTGAACCGTCGTTGTTGTGACGTTTCGCTGCACTGTTCAAAACACCTTTTTAATTAAGAGTGTCTTGGACAGTGTGACCGAAATGTCACAGCGGTGACGTTATTATATTTCGGCGACACCGTCCAAGATGGAGCAAGCCTCGCTACGAAGAATTTGACAAGATTAATTTGCTAAGGAGGCTTGCGAGCTCGGTGTGGTTTCTTGTCTTTAGTTTCTCCATCTATTTTGTGTATGTGTATAGCAATTTGGCTGCAGATGTGATTTGGAGAAGCATGAAACCGCTACTCGAGTCTTTTGCTAGGTCGAATTCCGTTTTCGGCGCTTCGGAACTGAGAAAGAAGGTGGAGCTGGAGAAGAGTGGAGTGTCATAAAAGTTAAGTTTAGTGAGGCATGAGAATGATAGGATTAGCGAGGCATGTGTAACTCATCTTTTGATGCTATGTAATAATGACAATTCTTATATACGTTATGAATGGATTTGGTAACAACTTTGTGCTTCTGCTGTGAGATTTTGAATGTAATTTGGCAACCGAATTGCTCCTGTAGGCTTCTGAAAGAATCTCAATGCAAACGAGTAAAATAGAATCTCCGTTACTGATGCACCGATACATCGGAAACGGAGATGGGTCCACAACCGTAGCCAACTTATGCCTCATCGGTGACGGTTTTTTGCCTCCGTTACCGATGAAGGTCTTCACATCAGTGACAGGGTCGGGGACACGGACCCTTTCTCCGTTGCCGAAGGGGTTTTTGGCCCGTTTCCAATGTGTCGTTTTGTACTAGTGAAAAAAACCAAACAACATTTAAAGAACTGCCGGTGATGGGCAAACCGAATGTAGATCATCATTTATTTGTTTCTTCCTTTTTCATTTGCCAGAGTGACATGGACGAACATGCCCTCCTTTTTCCGTGCCATGGGGCTACAAAGATCAACTTGTGTAGCTACAAACACATAAGAAATAAAATGAGAGAACAATCACAATTGCATAATCATGGAGCTTCAGCAAAAGGTACAATGAATTTCAGCAAGTAAACAAAACTTCTCGAGTCAGGTTTATGCGCAGCAGCCAAAAGACCATAGCGTGCTAAATTGTGGTACATATGTGTTCTTCAGATACCAACCAAATCAAAGAGAATCATGTATATATGCTCTAGGGCATCTAAAAGTAGCCAAAGCATCATCACTATTGCTACGCACACTACGTTCAATACTGTATAAATGTATCCTCTACCCAAATATAAGATAACCTTCTTGAATATTTTTCATAAATCAACATGCCTTCTCTATCTATCACGCTATTTTTATATATGTTGCATCAATAATACAATCTCTTATCCAAATGCACACTTTCCCAATGCATGGAGCCCCAAACGATTATAATTCTCATTTCTAGGCTAGCTTCTCACGTTTGGATCAGATAGACAATCTTTTGAAATTTACATGTTCTATCATTATAGTATAATACAGTCAGAAATTGGAACATAAAAACACCAATTAATAAAAGTTAAGGAACCGTTTCCTGTAGAAAAAAAACAGTAAGAACTATTCCTATGAGTAAATCACGTGTCATTTCGAAATTAAGAAGAGGTCAATGTCAAACTGTAGAGATAATTTCCTTGAGGTACTATGATGAGTGAGGTCTAAAACAAAGTAAGAGAGCACAGCATCTTGTTGAGAACATTATTTAAGATATATATGATAGAACATAAAATGTTATGGAAAAGCTAACGGGACCAAAATAGTTTGCAACAATGATACCTCATAGACAATTGAAATCATAGAGTTGCGGGTCAGTGTTATTCATTACCTAAAGTCCTAAACACATGGTTTAAGTGCAGCCTTTTCGTCCCTACTCACTGTTATGCTAAATCGAAAATTTAAATGAAGAGCAACAAGAAGAGCTTGAGACACAACATATGAGGAGAACAAATGGCTAAGTTTTAGAAGAATGTGTAAATTTCATAGAAATTATTCTAACAAAAAAGTGCATAGAAAAGAGTGTGATCTACATACCACTGCGGTTACCATAACAGCAAGAAGGCACGACACCGTAGCCTTCTCACATTTGCACCATTGGTTGCTAAGTTACAATTGACATAGAAGTTAATTAGTGGAGTTGCATCAAGCCGGGAGTGATAAGTGCACCTCATTTATGAACGAAAGATATGTCTATATATCTCTCATATATATGCCAGTGATCAGTGCACCTCATTTAGTGGAGTTACATGGAACTTCAAGTAGCCTGATCACTGTAAAATCTGTATACACATTATACACGCCTTAATCAGAAGGAAGCATATGTAATCTCACAACAAAATACACCAAATTTTTACCAAGACATATTTTTATTCAAGCATATGTTGCAGTAAGCACATTTCATTATGTATCAGCATTATAATAAGCGAGTTCAACGCAACGGCCGTTAGAAATCACCATGTTTTTGCATATTGCTTATGTCTTCAAACATACTGCGCTTGCCAGATGACATGTGTATTTTTTCTTGCTCTGTCCGGAATAAGAATACCTCCTCCCTGTCATTGTAATAACATCAATTAATATATTGGAAAAGACCTTTTGCTTCATCTGTTACAAATTGGCACTTCATGCACGATTTTAAAAAAATAATTTGAATGCTTCAGAATTCACCGCTGAACAAAGGCACTATAGTTCAGAATCTGAAAACAAAACAAAAAATTCTCATTGTGATCAATACAGATACCTTCAAATTCAGAAGCAAGACGCATTCCAGCAGGGTGCAGACGGTCAGTGCAGTGCGGCTGCGGCGTCCAATTCCGGCCGGGCAGTGCAGGCCGAGGTCATGCGGGCAGAATCCAGACGGACGGGCAGGCATGAGGCATCCACTGCAGTTCGGCGGCAACGTCGATCCAAAAACGATTCGGTAGGCAGCGTGGGGGCGTCTAGTGGAGGCGTGCGCCGGTGAAGACAGTGGGCAGCGCGGGGGCGTCCAGCGACGGAGGTCCAGGATTGCAGACCCGGCGGCGGACTGGCGGGGCATGGCGTGCATCTAGGGCGACGGGCATGCGGGCAGGGTGGGCGCTGGCTTCCTGGCGAACGGCCCTGTGTCTTCGGCCGGCGGGCGGGCGAGGCAGCAGGTGGTTGCGACCTGCGTTGATGGAGGGCGCCGGCGTCGGGGATGGAGGGCGGACGGGCGCGGCGGGCGAGGAATCAGGCGGGTGCGAGGAGGCGTGGATGGAGGATGCCGGCGTCGGGGATGGAGGACGGCGGCGGCAGGGATTGAGGGCGGCGGCGGCGGGGAGGATGGAGATGCGTTATTGGCTATTAGCGAAAAGGTAAGTAGCGTAGGTGGATGTTGCGCTCGGTTCCGTGGTCAGTCTTAGGTAATAACCGTCGGATCTATTGTCGTGTGGCTGGGATGATTTGGATCACCCTGTCTTTCCCTTTTTATTTTAGTGGTGATACGTAGCAGTTTTCTAGAAAAATGAGTCCGACAAAGGAGGAGTCTCGTGACATTTAATTAAGAAGAATGGTGCAACACGAGTGAGAGAGATCAAACTCCGGTGAGTGGGAAGACATCAGCTCCTCCCCTCCCCACCAGTAGACTATGCCTTAGTCTGCCTTAGCAGTTTTCTTTATGTTGGAGATATGGAAGATGGCTTCAAAGTTCATTAAATATCTTGTTTCAGCCCGGAGAGATTGAATGTTACAATACGTACTGTTCCAAAACTGAGATTTTCATTCTTTTTAAAAAACAATACCAGGCCAAGTTGCATGCAATTGCATCATCTATTATACTTAAGCATGCATGGCCATTCGTTCAACTTTAAAATACCACCAGCATCTCCAAAAACATACCCGAACTCTGACCATAGAATCTGCGCCGATCGAAACGACAAAGAATCTTAATGTTCACTGCATAGAGCACTATGCTACACAGCCTTTGTTTTTTCTATGGTAATAAAGAGGAAGAGATTATGCATTCACTGGCGGGCCGCTTTGTGGTCCAAGAAGAATAGCCCTACGGCAAACAATCGGCCCAAATAAATAGTTGGCGTTGTCAGCGTGTTCCTTGCTCCCTGACTCGTTTCCCTTGATGGGTGATGGCATTCCACTATGAAGTGCCACAGGAGCATTACCGCTGGCATGGCATGACACATCACACGGCGATGCCATCGTCGTCCCTTCCGTACGGTAGCTGACGCCGGCGACGGTGCAGAGGATGTTTGGCCCTGCCCTCACTGCCTACCGCTAGACGTTGATTTAATTCAGGCAGTCTTCTCCATGTTTCCCTCCATGGACGCCTGGACTCCATCGAAACCAGGCGATGTATCTTGTCCGGGATGAATCTTCTCAGGTCGCTCAAGTAAAATCCGCTACATGGGAAGTCATGGAATTTCCATGCTTTCCTCTACTTTTGCAACGGAATAACCCTAGTTCACTCTACCAAGGATTAAGTGTCGCTCGACAAGTCGCGACAAGTCGCACGACTTGTCTACTTGTCGGTACCCCAGCGACAAGTTCAAAACCTCGACAAGTTGCGACAAGTTGCGACAAGTCACGACTTGTCGCGCGACTTGTCTACTTGTCGGTACCCGAGCGACAAGTTGCGACAGGTCGACTCGTAATCCTTGCACTCTACTTTTGTCCAAACATGCCCTGTTTTACTACTCCAGTTGACAATAAAATGGTCAGATACGTAGGTCCAATCTCAATCACATATTTTTCAATCTCAATCCTTCCATTCTCCATTGCACGGTCGGAAATAACTGGTCATGAGTGAACTAGCGTTCTCAGATGTACATAAAGAGTACGCCAAGTGCTTAATTAGCATAACACTAGATACTCCGTAGATCCATTACATACTGCTTCACCAGTGATTCGCATAGCAAATATCAAGTACGGCATCACTCATTTAGTACACTTAGCATCTGACACACGTACAGCCAAAACAGGGCACACATACATGCTACATAAGGCGGGACACCTGCATGGCAAGTGAAGTCACTGAAAGGATGACCAAGACGTTGGACGCCCTCTCCAGGTTATCGAGCTGCCGGCGCAACCTTGCCCACTGCTCATCCTCGAGTCTGCACATGGAAGGGCAATTATGTCAAGCGTTAATAATGAGAAAGTACAAAGGCAGGATAAAGAAGACAATGTGGCAAGCTTAGTAGGAAACAGTCAGATAATGACATACGGAAAACAATAGATCAATCACAAATAAATAGTGACACAAGAGAGAATTGGTCCAAACTTGTATATGAAACTGACGCTGATACATTACATGGTGAGTTTAACATGGGAGTGTTATCTAATGGTGCAGCTTTGCTGCAACACCACCTACAGGAGAAAAGATCTCAGACCATCTGCCATGGGAGCTATCGAAGCGGAGATGGTGGAGATTGCTGATCCGGAGCGGAATCAGGAGTAAGTTTATCTGGATACAACCAATTTTGGCACTGCATAATTCTAGCAGTTCGCAATACATTTTTCGAATACACTAGGATTCAGGGGCATAGCTTGGTTGATGAAATTATGGATCTAAATGGGGATTCAAGAGGGATTTGTTGGTGCCTTGCGATGTGACGCCTCTCAGATCTAGTGCTGTATACTCAGCTAGTATGACGAAGCTGGAGACCTTAAAGATCGATTTGAACGGAAGAGGAGCAGAGGAAATACAGAGAGAATAGGAATTGTGATAAGAGGACGAAGATGCCATTTCTGACGCTGATGAACCTCTGAAAGAATGGAAAGACACACCTGACTCACCATCTTGGACAAAAAAGGTAATAAGTATTCTTTTTGTCTAAATTACAACAACGAAATTTCATATGACTGAACTAAATCTACCAGTTATATCTAAGTTCACGGAAAAATTATGAATAACTATTCATCATTTTTTTTTAAATAACTGGTTAGCATTCTGAACAATTAGCTAATAACCAACCGTGGAATTATGGGTGCAATAATATTAAGTACATTGTGGTAAATGCTAGAAGTGTTGGTGATGAAACTGCATTTGTTGATGTCAATTTTTTTTTTGGGGCAAATAGTATAATGATGTGAAATGTTTTTAGTAAAAACATTAGTTAGCTACGATTCTTGCGCTAAATACTTGACATATTGTTAGAACATTCCTACATTAGAACAATGCAATCAATGACATCTAAATTTACGGAGTTTGTATCGGAAATGCACCCCGAGTGAGGATTACTGAGCCAGGACATCTTTCTGCTCCACACAAGTCAATAAGAGGATTCGCAAACGAGACAAGCGAACTAGTAATTAACCCAGAGATGGGTATGAGGGTATCTCATTCGATTCTATAGAAGAAGCATATAGATTTGACAGGGAATCAGAAGAAAGCTATCAAGAACCACTATATATATTTCTTACATATGTTTTCTCGTGATACCTACAGAATTACATAACATTGACAATCATTATGGCGGTGTGGTGTTGTGCTGAAGGTGAATCTTCCTATTCAAAGGCATGCCACCAAGATATACACGAGTGCTATGTTCGACCAATTTAGACACACAAAAATTTAGTTTGGATACTATCTGGTTGAAGAAGTTGAAACTGGTCGGAGGTATCTGACCAGACAACAAACAAATAGTGACACAAGAGAGAATTGGTCCAAACTTGTATATGAAACTGACGCTGATACAGTAAATGGTCAGTTTAACATGGGAGTGGGAGTGTTATCCTCTCCAAGCCGTGCACGTGCTTCTTGACTGACGCTGCGGCGGCACAGTTGCATGGCTACGTGGCACGACAATTAATGTGCAATCGAAAGAAAACACTGCTCGCAAGATATATGCAGAGGTAAAACATAAAGAAAGTCTACATGCACTGGAGCAATACATAGAAGTGGATGGTACGGTAGAAAAAATGGTACCTCCAAAACTCCTCCCTTTGTTCTTGCAGAATCTTCATATTTCCCATGAACTCTGCGTGCTCACGATCTCCGTACATGGTCTGCCCTGCCTGCAACTCATGGGCATGTGTTAACGTTGCATACACTAGAATCTACTGGAACAGCTTGGTTGACGAAATTATGATCTGAATGGGGATCCAATAGGGGATTCGTTGGTGCCTTGAGATAAGACACCTCTCAGAGATCTATGACCTATACCCAACTAGTATTGACGAAGCTCAGAAGCTGGACACCTGAATGATCGCTTTGAATAGAAGAGGAGCAGAGGAGATACAGATAGAATAGGAACTGCGATAGAGGTTGAAGATGCTATTTCAAAGTTCTGACGCCATGAACCTCTGAAAGAATGGAAAGACACACTGACTCACCATCTTGGACAAAAAGGTAATAAGGATTCTGTTTGTCTAAATTACAACAACGAATTTTATTACGACCGAATTAAATTTAGAGCATTCCTACAACAGAACCATGGAATCAACGGCATATAAATTTACAGAGTACGTATCAGAAATGCGCCTCCAGCAAGGATTACTGGGCCAGGACATGTTTCTGCTCCACACAAGTCAATAAGAGGATTCACACCATCGTCGATCACCAGCGCTTGCAGCACCGTCGACCCAGCGGCGGACGCGACAGGGGAAGAGGAACGGCGAATTGAAGCGCCTTCCTTTTGCAAATCACAAATCTGGACTAAATTTAACCACGTACGCGACCGTGACCGCACCCTACGCAATCGAACAAGGAGGGGAGCGAGCGGAGGACGGGGGACGGAGGAAGTGGTGAACTCACCGCTGCGGGCATGGAGCGAGCACCCGCCGGCGGTGCCAGGGCTTGGAGGGAGGGGGAGCCGAGACGGGGGAGCGGCGCCGGCGACCTGAGAGCGCCGGCGAGGGCCGGGGCCTTGCGGAGCAGCGAGCGCAGCGCCATGGCTGCTAGGGTTTCCTTCCTCCTCGCGTCTTCTTCTTCCTCGTGTCCGGCGGGAGAGGTGGAGGCGAGAAAGGGAAGGGTTGTGTGTGCCAGTGCCACGCTCGGTCTCACTCGCTTCTTCTGGAAGTGGAACTAGTGGGCTTGGGTCAACAGCAGAACTCAATGGCCCATACATGTCCCAAATCTGTCAAAACCGATATTTTTTGTAAAACAAAAGTTTTTATTTTTTACGCATTTATAAAACAGTACTTATAAAATAGAAAAAACAAGTTAACTCGATTAAGTGTTTTCTTAAACTATTATTTCTCCATGAGTTTTCTATTGACACGTGGTCCCTTTTAGAACTGCAATACTCAAATATAATAGTAACAAATCGGACCAATATGCACATAATCCCCACCATAAACCCACACCTGATTAGCATTTTGGTTGAGAAATTTCTTGTGAGTCGCCGGGATTAAGTCTAACTCATGACCCAAAAAATTAATGAATACACCTCAATCAATATTATAAACTAATATTTGCCTATATTTATGTTCTTTTTTTTAGCCTTTTGGTTAGGTTACAACAACAAAGTTTTTCGATTTTTGGTCGGCAATTCTACGTTCCTGATCTACCACCAATCACAAATTTTGTGAAACGCCTCAGCAATTCCTCGATTTACAAGCATCAGAAGGGTCTAAGGAAGAAGGCTGACAATAATCAAGAAGACGGTAGCTCAATGGTGTGCAACTCCCTGTCCTGCTCGACGCGGGTGTCGGCTATGTGCTACGGTGTGGCGGGTTTGGCAGCCCGGCCAATTGGGGCCTTGGCTCTAGCTGTCCCGGGCTTATGGTGTGGCGGTTGTGGCCTGTAGGCAGATGGTGGTGCGTCTTGGGATGTTCGGTATCCAGGTTGCACGGCGCCACAGCTCTCCCTCAAGCGATGGATGATGAGGCGTCTGCCCCAAAAAGCGGATGTTGGGGCGGTACTACATCTGCCTAGATACCGGATGATGAGGTGTTCACTCCGCCGCGGTAGCCCTAGAAGGGGGGTGGCAGTTCACTCCGCAGAGCGTGGTGGTGTGGCTGGAAGTCGGGACGGCATTCTCGTATTGCAGCGGTCCTACGAGTGTTGTGTTGTGGAGGACGTAGGGTCTAGGGGTGTGCTTCCACTTCCTTCTTCGTCAGCAGGCCTTCCAGCTCCCCATAGCTGGTTGGTTCTCTCCCCTTCGGCGAGGCGTCCTCCCGTATCGAATCCTTCCTGATCCCGTTGAGCATGCCATGCTGGATCTGGCTTACTCGACTATGGGTGCGGTAAGCGCATGACGTGTCAGTGTTTTTTCTTCGGTGGCTTATGTTTTGTTGTGTTGGTGTGTTTCGGTGGTGTGTTTTCTGTGCGTTTTCGGTGGTGCAATTTTCTTCTTAATAAAATCAGTGCTTCTGCTACTGACTTGAAAAAAAAAAGCATTTTTCATATATGTAAAAAGTGTCATAGAGGTTAAATATGTGCTATAAAAAAGCGGAAGGAGGTGGCAGGAAGATGACAAATATAAGGCGACAGCTGAAGCTATGAAGTTGAAGACTAAATATGCATGAAGCAACATTTGTCTATCTTAACTGAACTAACTGTAATATGATGCCTTTGAGCGATGTTTTGTGTCAATATATCTACTTTAAGGTTTGCTTCTATATGTGTTTGATGAGTACTGAAATATCCAAGTGGGTGAAGACAGAATACATAAGTCTCTCTGGAGATAGTTTAAGGCGCATAAACTCTAGAACTATAGAACTATATATTCTATGATATCCAAATGGAAAAAAAATGCATAATAAAACACCACAACACATCTAGTGACATATAAATTTGAAAAAATATAGAGGATTTGTCTTTGTTATTACTTTAATTTATAGGTGATTTGATTGAATGAGGGGCTACTCGAAAACGCCTTAAACACGATTGTCGCGATACTGATTATATCTTGTGATTGTACAAAGTTATGATCTAGATTAGTCAAATAAATTCTATGATTCAACTAGTAAACAGAACCTACCATTCTAAGACTATGATAGATATGGCTTGCGATTAACAACATTATCGTCAGCTACGTATGATGGAGTTTTACCATATGTGGCTATTGTGCTAAGGAAAAAGGAAAATACAATAATTGAGCTCTGATGATGACTAGGTAACTCATACTTAAGTAAAAGAATTCGGTATAAACTAGATATTCGTCTTAGTCGTCGCTAGGCCATGTGCACCAAGAATAGGTTTGCAAGTTCACCTCTTCCACACTGAGATTATCCATTAAGGCGATGGCTCTTGGCCCAGTCGAGCAACATTCGGAAGTGTGTGGAACTATAAAGAGGACCCCAGCCCATCGTGGCCTAGCATGGCAATCCTTAAGAGTTAGGGTTAGGGTAAAGCAGAAGTCCACCATGATGTCGTCCGCGTGCAGTCATCGCCTCCCCACTTTCTCGTGGCATGACGCATCATTTCTTGAGCCTCACTAGCCCCTGCGCCCCCATCAGCAAGTCCACTCGTCCCCCACCTCCTTCCTTCCACTCGAGGCGGCGTATCCACGAGGGCGTCACTAAGGAGGTGTTGGATGTATGCCCAAAAGGCAATGATTTTATACATCTGATTCATTAATTATGTTTCATTTTCTATGCTATAACTGTTGTGGCTCCTGAATATGAGATTCAGAGGAAAGCTCAGTAGCACGTGTGGTAAACATGAACAAGATAACATATACCTGATCTTGTATATAGACTAATTTGTTGAATGCAATAAGACTGTGCTTTCCTGGTTATGGACATTGTTTATGTCAGCATCAACGAATGACATATTGTTAGTAGAACAATCTGGCTGGGTAGACCAAGTTGTTGGTATGCTAAGAGAATCCATTATAGTGTCTTTTATCCTTAGTAACATCTCAAAAAAGGTTATTATATGACATGTCCTTAGACCATGCGGTTATTAGGGTTGTGTACACAAAGTGTTGCTTTGGTACAAAATATCATCGCAACCTTCATTGGGTGATCAAAACGGAAGTCACTGGGTAACACCGAAGGTGTGCATATACCATAATATTTCAAGATGGAAAATTACTCCTCTATTAAAAGAGAGATACTTCTTGGGCCCACTCGGTATGAGAGATATCCAATATAATCTGCAGACAATGCACGATGAAGCTTCATCGTGTGGTTGATATGTCTTAAACGTATCTATAATTTTTGACTGTTCCATGCTTTTTTTTATATCATTTCTACATATTTTTACTATAGTTTTATATCATTTTAGGGCATTTTCGTGGACTAGCCTATTAACAAGATGTCCGGTGCCAGTTCTTATTTTCTGCTGTTTTTTGTTTCAAAAAATTTATTAAGGAAATATTCACAAAAACATCTGAAAATTCACGGGCGTCAATTTTATCACGAAACAAAGACGGATTCCAAAGGAGAGCCGGAGGGGCCCACCAGGTGGGGGAGGCGACCCGTGGGCACGGCCTAGGATGGGGCCGCGCCCCCATGCCGCCTGGCCGCCCTGGTGCCCTCCGGGCGCCGCCTCTTCGTTCTCCTATAAAATGCAAATGACTTCAGCATGATCATGTGGACATTTAAAAAGGAATAATCTTGTCTTCAGAGTATACAAATATTTGTACCAGTCCCTAATTTAGAAGACGAGAATGGTTTCACTCTCAGTTAGAGCATCTACAGGTGAACACCCAAATTCCACCCCTCATATCTCCCAATATGGGCCTCTATCAAATAGATTCCTATATTTCTTCCCACTCCAGGAAAACCCCAAAATGCACCCCATATTCCACTCTCTTAAAATGAAAAGATATAATATATGTTGGTCCCATGAGAGAGAGAAATGAAAAGATGGGAAATCTTGTGTCAATTTTTTTTAGGAAAATACATTAGAATTATAGTAACTTTGACTATATTAGATTTTGTAAATGCATTGCAATAACAATTAGTGGACAAAGTTATGTTTTAGAGAGAGAAATCGATGTTTTAATATGAGGGTGTAAGATATGTGTATCAATCTATAAACACATTAACTGGTTTTGACCTCCTATATCATGTCTTCAGTTTTTTTGGATTATAATACTCTCGCAAACTATTCTATTTCCTGTTACCAATTATAGCACGGTCACATTCTTGTCCTTTTCTCCTATCACCTTCTTATAATTTTTTCCCTCTCATATATAACTTTATAAAATTCAGCTTGGAGGAGACATCATTCCTGAGCTTGGGAATAGTAACATCTTGTCTTGTATCAACTTTGCAAGGAACAACTTATCTGGGCTGTTCCCACAATCCATTTGCACGGGAGAAGCACTGAACCGATCGTTGCTGGATACAATGGATTAGCAGGTCTTCACAACCTGACCTTCCAAAACAGCAAACAACATCGTTGCAGACCTAAGGGATTGTTTCAGCAAGTATCTGGGTAAGCTTCGGTTGATAGCCTTCGGTAAAAGCCAACTGCACGGCATGTCTTTGACAGATCAAGGAGTGGTATTTCTTTGTAACTCGTCTACTCTTTGGCAGATCTGTGTGCAGGCCCAAACGACTGGGAAGTCTTGGAATCTTAATCCAGCAGATGTTTAGCCGCGCCCTACGGCTACGATGGAAGTAGTACAAATGGACAGATAGGCGCCGGCCGTGGATTGGCACGCCAACCCCCGGTGATCACATTGATGAGGAGCTATTCAACGCCTGTACTGAGATCACAATTGGTGATTTGTCGACTGCAAAGTTTTGGACCTTGAATTGGCTTAATGGAGAGGCCCCTGCCTCCGTCGCCCCTGATCTGTTCAAGCTAAACCGCAAGAAAAAGATTACTGTGGCTTTAGCCTTGAATGGTGTCTTTATCTAAAAAAAAAAAGCCTTGAATGGTATATAACCGGTTTACATCGCATCACCCAAGACGAGCAGCTCTATCAGTTTACTTCCTTATGGCTTCCTCTGCATCACATTCAGCTTACCACCGAAATGCATTGACAGTACCCTGCCTTTTCCTTAAAAAAAAGAACTCCTAGATCTATTAATCAGACAGTGACTTACATGGAGATCTCTCCAACTGTTTTTGTGACATGCCACAATTGGAGTTCATGCAAAAAGCTTTGTATAAGCCTTCTTTGAACTGGAACAATGGCACGTCTAAGGAGATGTTAGACAAGTTGCTTTCAACACGACGAATAAACTTTGTTACCAGGAACTGAAACCGGTGAATAACTGAATATACACAATCATAGAGAACCATACGAGTGTTGCCAACAAACTGTAGCAACCAACATAGACTGAAATCAATTTGCTCAGAGCAAATCACATTGAAAGCAAATGATTATCTGGGAACACGATAGACGGGAGAGCAGTAAATCTCTAAGATGAACTGCTAAGATGTTTCTAAACATCAGCATGGCGTGGCCGCACGCCCATGGCGGAGAGTTGGTGGCGCGAGGCTCGCCGCCATGGACCACGGCAAGCCTTGCCGCCATGTCTGCAAGCTAGCCCTATCTCCACTCGTTCGATTCCCTACCTCGGCACCACCTCTTATCTCCTCTGCTTCCCGGGAAAGAGCTCGCCCCGAACTGCTCTCCGTCCGGTCACGACGACGACGCCGTCGCCACAAGCCTCGCTGAGCTCCTAGATCATGTCTTGGAGATACACATCGACCTCTTCTACGGGCGACATGAAGAACATGAGCCGGATCAAGAAGCTGCCAGGGAGGTCGCAAATCCTGCCGTCGACTACGTCCGCCCGAGAGCACGTCGTCGGAGCCGTTCCCGGCGAGCGCGCTGAGGGCACCAGCGGCGGCGTGCGGAGCATTTCCCGGCGAGCGCGTGCAGGGAACCGGCGGCCGCGTGCAGAGGCGTTCCGGCGAGCGTGCGGAGGGCACCGACGGTGGCGTGCAGAGCCGTTCCTGGTGAGCGCGCGGAGGGCACCGGCGGCAGCGTGCGGAGCCGTTCCCGGCGAGAGCGCACGGAGGAGCACGGTAGTTTGTACAGGTCGCGATATGACACTTATTGGAGTTAATTGCAGAAACCTACGACAATTCGGGCTAGGGCTACAAAAAAACTACCACTTTACGAAATATTTGCAGAAATCACCGTTTTCGGGGTGATGCGTCACAAGCAGCACTGATTGGTCAATTGACACGCTCTAAACAAGTTTCTGACGGGCGGGACCTGCTGTCAGGCTTACGTGGCATGATGAAACAGTCAAGGGGGCACACATTGTACTGCTTATAAATTTTGGGGTTTCTTTTGGAAATACTCGAAGGGACTTACGTTGACCCAATCCCTTCCCCACGACTCACTAAAATCAACCAGCTCATCATCTTCCCCGCGGCCGGCGCCCAAGTTCCATTTCCTCCATGGCCGAGCTGCCTCTCTTCATATCGAACGCCGGTCACCACCGCCATGGAAGGCCTCGAGATTTCACCTTTCGAATCGGCAGGTCATGCCTTGCCCGAGCTTTTGCGCCGCGTGTGCGGCTACGATTTCGGCCGGAGCCGAGGACGACGAGGGGTGGCCGCCACCCCACGTCTCCTTTCCGTGCGGCCCTCCGCAGTCCCCTTTGTCTCTCTGCCCCGAGCACCATGCCGCCGCCCTCATGGCTCCCGCCTAGGACGGACATGCCAACGGCGGCGTGCTCTGGCCCCGTGCTGCCGCGTCAACGCACTCGTGCTCGCCGCGGCACGCCATGGTCATGCTCGCTGACGTCCAGGGCGGCGCGCGGCCGCGGCCAGAGCGATGGTGGTCGGAGGCGGCAGAGCGTAGCGGCGGCGCGAGTATTGGGGGAGAGAGTGGGCCAGGGGAGGAGTTGACCTGTCAATATACAAAATCACACACGGATGTTTAGAACTTCTCTTACACAAGTCCCTTTTAGCTGCCATGTGGACCTGACAGCGGGTCCCGCCTGTCAAGTTCTTACTTAGAGCGTGTCAACTGGCCAATCAGTGCTGGTTGCGACGCATCACCCGAAAACGGTGGTTTCTGCAAATAATTCGTAAAGTGATAGTTTTTTTATAACCCTAACCCCAATTGTTATATGTTTCACTTATCGGCTGCGCCCTGACCGATTTGTGCCCGCACCTAACGTACAGCTCCGTTGCACCACCTGCTCGGTTGTACTTGACCGATAGGGTCTGCTCGGCTAGGCCGTGACCGACGACACATGCTCGGCAATAGCGTGACGGAGGCTGTACTATTTGTGGAAATTTCTAAAAACACGTATTATTTATGGAAATTGTAAGAATGAATTAGTTAAAAAAATACCGGGCGCCGATGTGGTTAGCTGCACGCTGTCTGGCTATTTATGTAGGGGAAATTATTATAGATTATTCCGTTTTGTGCGTCTGGTACACATGTACTAGGAAAGAAGTAGACGCAGATTATACGTATATATCACTCACTCATCACTCACATGGTATATGGTCTGGTCACTACCGTCGCTTGTGAGTTGTGACGTACTCGCTCCGTTATACATCCAAATTTAGAAAAGATTGAGACATCTTTTTGTGAACGGAGGGAGTATCTACCCTACCCGTTCACGGTACGTCGTGATACACTGATACAATACGTGCACACGTGGTTGATGATCTGCATGCACCTTTCTCTGGATGCACTTATCAAGTAGTGCATCCACTGAAACATGTATTTCGAAATTAGTAAGGAAGATTCTGAATTTTTTATTGAAAGATTTATTTATTTTTATAAGGGAACAATAAATTTAGAAAAAATATTGTTTTCTTTTTACCGGTTGCATAGCTTGTTTTGTTTTTCATAATATTTTTAGTACATAGATTTACTGATATATGTATGCTATTCTTTTATAATTACTTATTTTATTTTCTCAAATATTCTGGTTATTTTCATGTTTATTTTTTGCTGGCTACGCTGCCATGTTTTGATCGCTTCCGCATATAACTGAAAAATTTCAGATATGACAGTGTCGTCGACTCTTTTCTGCTCACTCTGGCTGTCCACTCTCATCAGCTGGTCAATAACAAAGCAATTGGAGATTGCAGCTGTCAGCATTGTTTAGGAGAAAACATATCATGTTGAATGCTTTAGGATTAAGAAACCAGACTGGATCATCTCGTGCTCTCATACTAGCCCATCTAACTCGTTGTCTCACCTCTTTATCACATACTTATATTGAACTTTTTTACTTTCTCAAACTAACAAATCTATGATTGCCCGGTCATCCAAAGCCCACATTGTTCGTTCGGCTCGCAATAGTCTAATTAATACCACATGTGAAAAACATTCAACATTCCATCTTAAAAAAGTCTCAGATATGATCTTAATTGGCGACATTGATCTCTATATGTCTACTATATATCTGTACTATTTTGGATGGATGAAACTTTTAGAGAATATTAACAAAACATCATAACATTGATCTCTATAAGACAAAAAAAATAGTAATGTCTTAAACTTCGGTTTGGGTGTTTAAAAACCTTTTACTCTTGAGAAAACGGAAAGTATCATATTTCTCTAAAAAATAATGTATGCCCTTAATATTTATATTGTTTATATGTCCTGACCGATAATCCCTAAGAACATGTTAGAGTATTTTCGAGCGTATGAATCTAGTAGATATCTTGATAGCGGTTTCTAAAGCAGAAGAGCATCACTCCGGAGCCGTGGCGTACTCTCCTCCGAGTTGGTGGCCATGGTGGTGGCGCCTGCTCTAGATCTAGGGTTTCGGCGAGTGCTTTTGCTTAATCTTGCTGGGAGGTTGCAGGTGCAGCGCTTCTCTTCGTCGGTGTTCCTGGAGGGCTTGCGGAAGAAGGTTGAAGCCTTCGTCTTCGTCTCCGGTGCGAGGCGGCGACGGTGGTTTGGTGGAGGATCAGCGCCGATGCTCGTTCAGCGGCGAGATTCCGGCGCCTGCGTCGGATGGTTCATGCGGCTCTCTCAACAAGGTTGGCTGATCTTCTTCCTTAGGTGTGTGGTGTGCGTGGTGGTGCCAGGTTTGCCGTCTGTGGCGAGGCCTGCGGTTGCGTTTGTGCGTGCGTTGTGCTCTGTTCTTGCTTGATCTTGTACGCAACTCCCTTTCAAAAAAAAAAAAAAAAGCAGAAGAGCATCAGGTTCTTGCATTGACTAAATAGATGTATGAAGTACATGACTTGTCAACCAGTGTAGCTTTGTTTGTCAAACTTTACTAGTATCTTTTTCGTTGAGGAGTCAAATAATAGCACATGCGTCCTGATACCATCATTTTCGCACTGTACTTAATTGACGAGATCAGCGTCCAAATTACAAACCGTCCATGTCCATTCGAGATGTGACATCATTGCATATTGCTCTTATCCAAATTACAGAATACAGATCATCCCGTCCTAGTGTAGCCCCTGCATTCGCTACGCGTCCCATGCATGGCCATGACTATCGGAGCGGCTTCCTCTGTGTGCGGAGGAGGCCATGAGCGCGGCCATGGCGACGACGAGCATGAAGAGCATGCTCCCCAGGAGCGTTTACGTCTTCCTGAACGACCGCCGGTACTCCCCGAACAGCACCACACCCCAGAACGTGCTCACCAGCGGCAGCGCCTGCATGGAGTCCGCCGCCGCGTACCCGGCCGCCTGGCCGGCCATGAAGGTGAACGCGTTGCCCAGCCCGCACACCATACCTGCCAGCAGCGCGAGCCCCCTCCCCTCCCGATCGCCGACGTACGCCCGGAGCGATGAGCGCGGCACGGCGGCCATGGGGCGGTACAAGAACCAGACGTTGAGCGCCACGCCGGCGACCAAGGAGGAGAGGGAGAAGTAGAAGAAGGCCGTGCACACCACCAGGTGTGGCACGCCGTCCCGCATGCAGCGTGTGCCGCCGGTTGTTGGTCGCCAGGTTGAACGCCAGCGAGAAGAGCGAGTAGCACATGCCGGCGAAGGTGACGATCCCGATGCCCACCAGCGTGTTGGATACTAGAACCTGAACATGACAGGACAGGATTGTTTGGTTGTTCTTTCTTCTGAAAATTGTGTACCAGTACATGATGAGTTAACTAGTCTTCAACTTCAACTTGGTATTTCTGCAGGTACTCTTTTTTTTTAAGGTCACCGGGGGGGGGGGGGGGGGGGGGGGGGGGGGGGGGGGGGGGGGGGGAGTTAATCCCCACCTGAATTTTCATTTATTTTCCAACAGAAGGCCTGAAGCCGAGTTTTTACAGGGGTATTGGGACGGGTATCTGGGAGTGGAAATACAGAGAGTGAGCAGCCATGTCACACGGCGAGCTGAGTGAGCCAGGCGTCGACATCTTCCTGGTGGGAGGCGGGCATGCGGTGTTTCCAGAGTGCCGCGTCTTCGCGGCAGCGGCTGCGTAGGGTGGCGAGGGAGGGGGATTCACCGTTGAAGACGACGCCGTTGCGGTGCTTCCACAGCTGCCAGCAACAGAGAAGCAGGAAGGTCGGCAGCGACTTCGGTGGCACGCCAGCGGGGGGCGGGAGCTTGTGCAGCTCGCGGACGTCCTGCCTGGCCGCAGTGGTGGCTCCGACCGACGCCCAGAAGCGCTGGGCAAAGGGGCATCCGAAGATCAGATGGTTCGCCGTCTTGGGAGCAGCGGGGCACAAGGGGCAGCCACACTCCTCGCCCTCGATGATGTGCTTGCGAAGGAGGTTATCCCTGGTTTGAATCCGCTCGAGGGAGAGCAGCCAGCCGAAGAACTTGACGCGCGAGGAGCCGAGGACGCGCGGCTTGTCCAGACGAACGACGCAAACGGGGCGACGACCCCGCCGTGGCACACGAGCTGGTATCCTGGTACAGCGCCGAGATGCGGAGGCGCCCGTCCTTGGCGGCGCAGCGCGTCAGGGCCCGTGCGTCAGCCGAGGCGTCGAGGCGGGTCTCCGCGAGCACGGCCGCGAGCTGCTCCTTCTGCAAGCTTGCAACCCGAGTGAGGCGCGGCTGGAGCACGGCGTCGAGACCACGCCGCATCACCGAGGCAACGGACTCATGCTCGTCCAGGGCGTGAGAGAACAGAGCAGGCATGGCGGCGCAGACCGCACCGGAGGGTAGCCAGGGGTCCAGCCAGAACGCGCAGCGAGCGCCGTCCCCGACCCGCACCGCAGTGATCGATCTATACAGGGGAACGAGGGAGCAGAGGGATCTCCAATGAGCGCCGGGGAGGCGTTTAGCTGTCAGGTCGGAGAGGGGACGATCCCGATCATACTCGAGACCCAACGATCCCAGGGCGAGTCGTCGGAGGCATGGAGGCGGTGCAGTAGCTTGACGAGTAGGCAGCGGTTCTGGTCCTTCAGGTTTTTTATGCCTAGCCCGCCCTCCGCCTTCGGCCTGCACACCGCGTCCCAAGCCACCAAGCATTGCGCGCCAGAGGCACGCTCAGCGGCAGGCCGGCAGCCCATAGGAACGCGCGGCGCAGGGCGTCGAGCGCCTTCACGACGGGGGGAGGCAGGATCATGGCCGCCATGGCATAAGTGGGCAGCGCGTCGAGAACGGCGTTGATGAGGACGAGCGCCCGCCGGCCGATAAGAGCACCGCAGGCCACCCCGAGAAGTAGCGGTCAGCCTTGGCGACAGGGGCGAAGCCAGCATAGAGGAGTACTAGGGTCATTTCCATTGCATTGGGGTCATTTTCATTGTATTAGGGTACTAATGAGGCCTATTGCCATTAATTTACCAAGTATTTTCATTAGGTCGCCGGGGTCATTTGACCCCACTAAATGTACCTAGCTCCGCCCATGCTTGGCGATCATGGAGGCGAACATGGCGAGATTGAGCTTGTCGCACGACAAAGGAAATCTGCAGGTACTTACTTTGATTGATCTTTTGTCCTCGAGATCAATAAGGAAATCTGCTGTTCCTGCCTGAATTTTCTCCAGGGCCTTTGGTACACTAGGTCAATTGAAAGATTATTAAGATCACTAGCTCTAAAAAGGACCATTCTCTGTTTTTTTTTCGGGGAACCATTCTCTGATTAATATGAGCAATTTGTTCATTGATCATACTAGTAGTAAGTACATTTTTTCGGGGAACCATTCTCTAGCAATTTGTTTTGTGAGCTCCTCCTTTCCATTGTTCCTGTGAAGAATTCAACAAGTGTTCTTCAGATACTGATTGTACTGCAGGTATCTACGTGTATAATACTCAACATTAGTGCAGAGTTCCAGTTGCAAGCTATTTAACTAAATTGCCTGCTCTAAAATTTTCAGATGACAAACAAATTCATATATTGTACCCAGTAAAGTTTCTGGAACTCGATAGCTTCTGCTGGTTGTCAGCCGCATTGGAAGAGTGAACAAGAGAGCCTAGGCAGGCAGCAATCAGGAAGCATCCGATGCCAGGGAAGAGAACCTCTGCCTTGTTGATCCGACCGTCGAGAGAATAGTTTAGGGTCGTCCCTGAAAGATGATTTCTGTAAAAAAATTGATTTTGAAAAATTCATGCTGGAACAGATGCATCATGAGACATGAAACCATCCATGTTTGGAGAGTAATGGAGCTGCCAGTGACTGTACTACCTATGACAACCTTCAGGCTTGAGGCCATGACCTCGGTGACCGATAGCCCGACGTAAGCCCAGCCGTACTGTGTGGCCAGTGTTCCTAGGGTGATGACAACGCCGCCGGCCGTCGCGAACATGATCGAGGGCCAGTTATCCTACATTGTTCAAAGGATAGTTAGAACATTGTACTACTACAAGAAAAATTCTGAACCAAAGCCTGATGCACCAACTGAAGTTGCTACTTGACACATGTTAAACTTCAGGCTGAAAGACTGAAATCAACTCTCAGTCGAGCCCGGTGGTTGCTTGGGTGTGTAACAAAAACTGGTTCATGTTCTTGTTTTATAGGTTTCATGTTAATGAAATCGGGAGCTCTGTCTCCTTAATATAAAAAAACTAGGATAGTTTACCTGGGTGAGGAAATTAGGCGTCTCAGGCGTGTCGGCGCCGATGGAGCTAACAAGTACACGTGGCATCGCTATTTTTACAGAAAACCCCATGTAGTTATCCCATACCAAAGTCGTGTCCTTCCACTCGATTCCCAATTTATCTCGACGACTGAGCGACCCAGAGAGAAGCAGCAAAACGGCCGAGCGTGGAGCATGAGGAGAACAAGCTAAAATTTTATGAGGGAATTGGGAATATTAGCGTCCACGACGCATGGCTCCACGACTACTCTCACAGACTATGCTACAAGGTATATGCTGAGACGAAAGACACATACGGCAAGCAAACTATATTAGCAGCGCGATATCTCCCCCTAGAAAACCTACTATTGTGGACTTGTGGCCATCAAATACTAAAAGAAAAACAAAAATGGTTCTTCGAGTTATGCATTACAACATATAGTGATACAACTTATGCATCCACCATGTAGCAATTGCTCACTTGGTCCTTTCACTTGCGATTCTCCGCAATCAGATCAAACTAGCTTCGCCATGCCGATTGGCTTCTCTGGACTATGGTCCACGAAATCGTGTCGATGAGGCGCTCCTTTTCTTCCCTAATGGACAGGAGAGCGCCTTATTGATAGGCACCTGCCGCTTACTCCGCGTTGCACGGGTTGGGGCTATGTATCCTGATGCCACTCAAAATATAACCACCAAATGCATTCATCTGCATGTGTGGGTGGGTGCGCGACGGAAGGACCTGCATCAAGACGAGGGAGGTGAGAATAAATTACAACGTATTCCAAATTTATGGAAGTTAATCAGACTCGTCGAAACAGGTACAAAGAATACACAGCCAAAACTCAAAAGTAGAAACTGCTAATGTACTGACCTGATATTCTCGAAGCCATGGTTCAATAATCTGTAACCCAATAGCCAATTTTGATACTTGCAAGCTATGCATGCATGTCGCGAGAGGCTGCATGCAGATACCAGAAGATAAGTACCAGCAAAACAACATTTTACGGAGGAGAAAACAGAATAAGGATGAATGAAATGCAATGTCAATGTACTAAATATAAGCTAATGATTTCAGGATCGGAACAGGATTTGTTTGCAAGAAACTTGAATCTAAGAAGTTGAGCTCTCTCTCTCTCTCTCTGCACTAACGCCCCAAACAATTAGTAATAACTCGCAATTTCTGGTGGAACATGAAAGTATTGAGAAGGTAATAAACTGCACTAACGCCCCAAGCTGTGCATGTATGTCGCGACTACATCATTACAGTTCCTTAAGAGAAAATGCAGTTGGCGTAGGAGGGAAATTGTGTTCGTGTGGGCCAGCTGGGTTTGAGTGTTTATATAGTTGAGAGTGAACTCGGTTACTACATCTGATACGTACAAGATCAGGTAATAGCTAGTAATGCAGTCAGAGCGCTGTCAGCGGAGATGTCACCTGGTATATATGGAATTACCGGGCTGTTCTTTCAATCTCGCTGGGCAGAAATCAAGGTGGACATCATGGCTCTCTTTTAGTGGCTTCACAGCAGCAATTCCTCTGTTTTCACAGGCTGAACAGGAAGCTTTTGACATTGTGTGCCAAAGAAGACCGCTGCGTTGGAGGTGCATGATTTCAGGCCAATTACTTTGATCCATAGTATCTCCAAACGGCTGCCAAACTCTTGTCCATACGATTTTGATGGGGAGCCAGAAGGAGAATGGTTGCAAGTGGAATGGCATGGAGGATGTTTGTCGACCTGTTAAGTTTGGTGGTTTGGGTGTTAGAGATCTGCAGAAGACGTCTGTCCTGATAATATGGCCTTGCAGTTGAGTCGAGCCATCCAAGTCATGGGCGCAGTTCAAGATCGGTACCATCTGGTCAATGCTCCACAATTTTATTCAAAGGTGCTTGTCAGTGGTGGCAGGCACCAAGTTCTGGTCCAGATAGATTGATGCGATGGGCACTTGATGCCAGAGGTAGAGCCAACAGTCCTGACGGTGGTTGGGACATACACGATAGTCTTGCTGTTAATGCAGTGGTGGAGCAGGGTCAGTGGATCGACAGTATCTCCATTGCCGGAACATCCAAGGTATCTTGGAGATTCTCAATTTAGCAGATATCATCAATCAAATGCAGTTGACAACCGAGGACAGGTTCCTGCGGTGCTGGACTACTTCTGGGAAGTACAGTGCAACATCAGCATACAAGAAGTTCTTTCCTGGAACGGCACAGCTGCCACTGTCGCGACAGAACTGGGACTGTTCAGCGCCTTGGAAGTGAAAATTCTTCTCTTGGGTGGCAGTGGCAAATCGTTGCTGGATGGCACATAGGTTGGCGCCCGAGGTTGGCACCACCGCCGGCTTGGCCTCCCTGTGACCAGGATGTGTCTTGGCCCGTCCGGTTGGGTCCCAGGTCCTGTCCGACTAGCGAGTATGGTCGACAACCAATCGTCTCCCAGGCCGACGACAAGCCTCTCGGATGGCTGGACACAGCTGCTGAGCACATGGGAGCCAACGCCACTCATCACCCTCACACTGGCATATTTGGTGTTCGATGGGGTACGAAGAAACTGCCAGAATCTCGCAAATGACATCGCAACTACTGGTGCCAAGGCTTTGAGGAGGCTACAGAAGCATTCAAAACCTCCAGACCTCAGCTTGCTTAGTTTAGTTTAGGTCTTCTTTGTGTGTTTCGCCTTTGCAGGCTAGTTCAGGTTTGGTTATTTTAGCTCGCTATATGTTTCCTTTGGCTCTTGTGAGTTTTTGTAACTTTTGGGGCCTTAGCGTTTCTCTTTTAATACAAAATGGCATGCATTTTGGCCGTGTTAAATAGAAGGAACAACTGGCATGCTTCTGTAGCAGTGTAAAGAATGATTTACCTGAAGATGTTGGTGGTAGATAGCAAAAGGAGCCGAATAAGACAACAGTGGAAGCAAATCAGCAACCAAACTTTCTACCTCATGCCCAGGAGCAGCAACAATCAAACTGCATTAGCATAAAACCCCATAAGTTAATGGAATATCTAGCTAGTTGCTTACTACAGTTGTCTTCTAAATATTATGCTACCTGCTAAACCCATGTTCTTTCCAATATTCCATCCTCTCAGGTGATGGTGCTTGTCCTGCTCTAAGTGATTTGGGAGCTATTGAAGTGCCAGTACTTCCTTTGCAATCTACAGACCAACATAGTATGAAGAGATCAGACAATGTACATTTATGGAAGGTTCTTCGGATTAGCTTATTAATTGCTTCCAGACAAAGAATCTCACCTCGATTAAGCTGCTCATCCACTGCAGGCTCAGCAACCTCTATATCAATTGGCTGTGCTGCCGTTGACTGTGCATTCCCATTGAACACTGCTGTATCAACTGGTTGTGCCAGAGTACTCTCATCTGGTACTGCACCAGGTTCGACTACCTCCCCTTGAATGCTATCACTGAGAGCAGAAGGGGCATTGCCAGAATTTTGCAAGGCGCAGAGGTCGCTAAGTCGTGCCTGGAAAATCCTGAATGACAAATTCAACTCTTGAGCATAACACGAATATAGTGAAGTACTTGATACTTTCTACTTCAACTGTGATGCATACTGCTTCATACAATTCTATTTTGCATAGTGACAAAAGTAATAATGACACATGCTCAAATTTCAATTGAGATAGTACAAAAAGAAAGAATGGTACTGCATAATTTCTGATATTCCAAATAATGTATTTTTCCAACAATTCAATTAGTAACAGAATCTGCGTAGAAACTACACACTTAGTAAAATATCCTATTTTAGAATTTAGAGCTTGCTATCTTATAGCCAAATCAAATGTAAAATGTAGTATTTCACATTAATGCTTGCATTCCAAAGGTTCTCTAACGAATTATCTCCTTAAATGTGAACCCGTATACTAAAAAGAATTTACCTGCTCGTCATGTCGCTGCTCAAATTATACATTCTTATAATGTCTATGATGCTGGGCGCTGATCCAAGATATGTGTTACAAACATATCCTGTGCCTATAATAGATAACAGAGACAATGGTTAATAATTGTAACTAATGTATGCATTAAATTGTTGATGCAAAATTTAAAAAAAAAAATGTTGATGCAGAAAACACGCAAAAAATCATGTCTACATTAAACATTTACAAATACTAATAAACGCCTCAAGCTGGCAATGGTAGGTGCTTATAGCTTTCATATATAGTGGATGTAGATTGCAGTTTCATGGAAACAAGTAGCGTAACTTGTGAGAATTAGTATTTACATCCACAACATTTTTTTATAGCATATACCAAGTGAAAAACTGATAAATAGCAACTTCCCGCTGAAACCAGCATAAGTTGTTAACAAATAGCTAGGTTGAAATAGCGCAATCTACATACAACTAAATTCAATTCTACTGGATAGCTTAACTCAATACAAACTATTGCCCAGTTACACAAAGAAAATGAACAGTTTACCTCCTAAGCGTTCGGCTACAGACCCAACAACTAAACCTCCAACCATGTCAACCACAAGCACGTCTGAATATGCACCAACATTGGCCATAGACAACAAGAGTGAGAGCGTATCAACTCGCATAAACCTGGGGAATACAGAAAAGACAGCATAAAGTAAACTAAGTCATATAACTACGCACTTGCTGCTGTATCTAAGCAACAAAATCAATAAATTAATATAATGATGACAAGGAAATAATGGATTGGCGCTAGCTAGTAATGAAAGGGAAATAGTTTACCCTATCCGAGCAGGGTACTTCTTGAAATATGTCTCGCAAATGCTGCAGCACAAATGGAGCAAAATTATTAGATAAGTTTGCACACCTTCCAGATATTATATGCTATGTTTAATGAACTCAAGAGCAATAATTTTTCAAGTGTCACGCATTCGGAAGTACAATTTGCAAAAGAATTATGTCAATATAATGCCAGCTTTCGTAATAAGTTAAATTCAGTTCACTGGGTAAGCCTTCAAACCAAATGCTGCAAAAAGTGACATGTTCTTTTCAGAGAAACTACAACTCTCTCATCCCCATCTGACCAGCCTAACAAGTTACTTTGCATTGTGACTTTTATGCTGCCACAAGTTATTTCATCTAACCTTAGACTACGCCTGTTAAAATAAATAAGGAGTACACTAATAATCAAGACGAGAGCAGTGGGCCTAAAGTTTAAAACTATTTCCGTTTATTCTTTTTGTTTTCCATCTCTACCCACTTTGTATATTGATTTTCATGATGTTTCGTGTCATCCTGGGATTAAAAAGCATACAAATGGTTGTATTGATGACTTAACTGATGATAAGATATATAATCCTATACTGAAAGATACATAGAAGAGGTGTGCACTTAAACGCGTTGAATTGTAAGTTAGTCAACTTACAATTCATATAAGGTATTTTAAGATAATAATGGTTCACTACTGTGGACCAGACATTCATACAAAGGACCAATTAGAGGATATCTTTGTATTAAAATGAAAAGGAAGCTAGTACATATTGTTGCCTTTGCGCTAGTCATACTCAGTACCACAGTTTTTTTGACAATGTATGCTTTCGAACGATGTCATATTTTCCTACTGCGAATGAGTGACATGAGATACCTTCGGGTAGAGGGGCGCCGCAGGAGCACTTTAGGAGCGTATTTCTTCTGTTTCTTCAGTTTGTACTTCTCCTGTAATCAAAATGATTGAACAAAATCAGTCACTCATGTTATGCTTCAAAACAGTAAGGAACCAACTGGACAGTAAGTCGTACTAACTTGCGAAAACACCGTCTTGTTCCCAAAGGTGGAGCTGTTTGCTATCAAAGCTTCCACGATCGCGTCGCCGCTCGCACCCTCCCTATTCAAATCGGATAACATGACGTATTATTAAAATAAAACATAAACCACCAAAATAATAGCTCCAATCAGAAGGGGATGGTGCCCTCACCTCTTCATCGCCTCAATGTCCTCGCTCGACAGCGTCTGCGCTGAGTTATTATCGACCAGGGACCTATTGTCCCTAGTCTCATCCTGCCCTTGGCCATTCGCACCATCTTGTGCATTAGCATCTATACCAATGCAAGCCATTGTTACTAAAATCAAATACAGCAGTAAAATATGTTTCAATGCGTATAAATATGAATCCGAAGAAAACGCTAGTATCCTTGCCTTGAGATGGCGCCTCGGCGGCGCAGGGGACGAGGCCTGAGGGCCCGACGCGGAAGAGGGAGCCGAAGGGGCGGCCCACGAGCGGCTGCAGTGAGCAGCTCTTGTCCCCTATCTTCACCGTCCTGCGCCACCACAAGACGTTAGCGCGACCAGCTAGGGTTCTGGAGCGAAAAGGTAGAGAGGGGAAGGAAGGGGAGGTACGGACGCGCCGGGGGTGAGGCGGAAGAAGGCGAGGCGGTCGCCGTCGTTGATGTCGAGGAGCACGCTGCAGCCCTCCACGCCTCCCGCGGTATCACCGGCGTCGTCGTCGGCGGCGGCGGCGCCATTGGAGTTTGGGAGGGGAAGGGAGAACCGGAGGGGTTTAACGTGCGGGCCGGTCGGCTCCCAAATCAGATCCGGTTTCAGATACAAGGCCAGGCCTGGATAGGCCGGGCCCATCTAAGATAATAGTAAGCCGAGCCCATCGGAGAGAACCCAATCCAAATCTCCGATTCTTCGGCTGGTCGGCGTCGGCGACGACTCCGGCTCCGGCGAAACCCTAGCGCCTCTCCCTCCTCGCCTCCCGGCCATGGTGAGTTACGGCTTACCTAGATGCTCGTTCGCCCGATTCGACCTCCGGGTCCACCTGACGCGTGGTGCTTGTACTCAGGACAAGCGCGACGAGGGCGGCGGCGGCAGCGGGAAGAGGGAGGTGGAGGAGGACGGCGAGTACGGTCTGGATGACGAGGAGTTCCGGCTGCCGAGGGGCCACCGGCCGATGGAGAACCTGGACACGGAGGGGCTGGAGCAGGCGTCCGTGGACACGCGGCTCGGCACCTCCAACGTCGGCTTCAGGCTGCTGCAGAAGATGGGGTGGAAGGGCAAGGGGCTCGGCAAGAACGAGCAAGGTCTGCTTAGCTCTCTCTCTTCTGGACAGCACGCTCCTCGGAGCATCAGCGTGCTTGGTTTGGTTAATTTGCTGGATCCTTGTCTTAGCAATTTGCTCAGTTGTTACGGATGGAAGAAGAATAAACTCTCGTTATGTGCTGGTCAATCGTCGATGTTACAAGCTGTGTCGTCGTATTCAAGCTCATCCGTTGATTTAGCCGTCAAACTGACATAATTAGTAGAAACAGTAACTGAAGACATGGCGTTGGGTGTTGTTAACGTGCTACATGATTTATATAGAGCGTGATGTCGATTGTGCTGGTTTTGGTTAGCTGATTGACCACCATGTTAGTTCTGTTAGCTGTGGTTTTGATGGATTTCGAGCTTGTGTAGGACACATTCCGGCAAGTCAAAGTGTGAATAGTTTTGGGGTTATCAATTCTCAATGCAATAGTCCACACTGCCGCCTTGTTTGAGAGCTGCCTGGAGTAAATAGGAGTGTTGTTGACAAATAAAAACAACTTTTAATGCGAGAAGTTCCAGTTAGTGTAGGTTGTTGTTAACATCGCAGCTACATGAGTCCTAGCATAATGTCGATAGTGCTGGTTTTGTTAGCTGATTGACCACAATGTTAGTTTTCAATTTTCATAGCTGTGGTTTTGAACTTTTGATGGATTTGATGTTAGGCAAATTAAGTGTCAGTAGTTTTGAGTTTGGATAAGGGGGTTATCATTTGTCAATGCAGTAGTCCACACTGCTGCCATAGAAGTCAGTTGCCTGTTCGAGGGCTGCCTGGACTGAATATGAGTGTTGATAAAATCAAAACAACCTTAATGTGAAGCAAGAAATTCTAGTTAGAATTTAGTATGCGACTCTCTTCATGCTTTGAGGGATATAAGTATGCTACCACCATCACAGCACAAACTATCTACTCTAAAAGAATCCAAAGAGGATTAATCGGCAGTAGCTTGCTCGTCAACTCAGGTAACCAGAGTATATCTGGTACTTCACATGGCTGAAATATTGAATGTTTTCTTTTATTTTTGCCTCATTTGTGTTCTAAACTTACCAGTTTAGTTTCGTCTCAGATGATATTATGTTGTTTCTCCACGCTATACCATATAAGGTTCACAATTTAGCAATGTGTTTTACTTCCTGCACCTCAATGATACATTTCTTTGTTCTGATGCAGGTATACTAGAGCCAATTAAAGCTGGTATGAGGGATGCAAAATTAGGAGTGGGGAAGCAAGAGCAGGATGACTTCTTCACAGCTGACGACAATGTTCAAAGAAAGAGATTAAATGTTGAACTTGAGGAGACTGAAGAACATGTGAAGAAGCGTGAGGTGTGCAATCCTACACTGAGTGCCTATTTCTGTATTTTTTTAAACATTCTTTTGGGTTGGTGCTTCACTGTGAAAACCGATATCTAATTGTCGGGGCTACATAGCACCTAAGCTGGTCTACCATTTGGATATGGAGTTCCTGGCATCAACCCTCATGAATTTTGAGCATTATGTGCACTTTTTATTTGGTGGTTTCTTTTCCCTGCTTGGTGCAAATCATGACAATCCAGGTCACAGCAGAACGTGAGCAGAAAATCCGCAGTGAGGTTAAGGAGATACAGAAGACGTTCTTTTGCAGCCTCTGTAATAAGCAGTACAAGCTGGCCCATGAATTTGAGACTCATTTGAGCTCATATGACCATAATCATAGGAAGGTAATGCATTTGCTACAGTAGGTCCATTTAATTTCTCTCTCATAGATTTTTTGTTTTGTGATTGTTCTGGTTTTTATGCCGTAAGTCATCTCTATCGTTGTTGAGACCTTGTGTATCCTTTTCCCCTAACACTTTATATCATTCTGGCTGTGCAGAGGTTTAAGGAAATGAGAGAAATGCAAAGCAGCAGCAACAGCAACCGTGATGACAGGCAGAAACGTGAGCAGCAGCGAGAAGAGAAGGAGCTGGCGAAATTTGCCCAACAGTATACATTCCATACTTCATCTTAAATCAATAAAATACGATGATAGTGCTGGTTTTTCCTGAGGATTGCATTGAATGTTGTTTAAACTTACAATAATTTCCTTCATGAAACTCCAGGGCAGATGCGCATAGAAAGCAGCAGCAACAGAAGCAAGAACAACCAGAGATCTCGGGAGAGCAAGTCATGCCAAAGAACTTGCCTACCGCTGGCAATCAGGATCAGCGTCGAACATTGAAGTTTGGCTTCTCCAAAATGGCCCCTTCCAAGGTCCGTTACGTCAACACCACATTTGTTTATAGCGCATATAACACTTTGTGGAAGTAAAGGGTATTGTGCTTGCATTCCGATAACTCTTAACTGAACTTGAGGTTGTCTGCTCCTGCTTCAGAAACAAGATTTTTACTGTGCAAAAATTCCGAAAAGAATGCCAGATGCACATGTTGCTAATAACATGGGCACTTCCAAAATAAAATGCAAGAAGAAAAACAATCCATTGCTCAAATAGTCGCCTTTGTAATCCAGTTTTCTTTGTGCAGACCGCAACTAAAAATATTTTTGGAATTTATTGATTACTTGGAATTTTACTCGAACTAAAGAGAGTAGATGAGCTCATGAGTAAAAATTTGTTTTATACCTGCATTCAGGAATTTGTGTTTTGGATTTCAATGGATTTATTTTACTTCTGCCTCCTATTCATTAATTCCACATGTGTCTCTGGCTTGTTATCTGGTAAATTCCACTATCCGTGTATCATGCACTCATGCTAGCGCCAAATGGTTAATTATTTTCAGTGCACTGTTGAACTATTAACTCTGTGGATCAACCCATCTGTTAAACTGAGAACTTCTTTGTATGAATGGATAGACTCCTGTTGGCAACATGAGCAAGAAACCGAAGATTGTCACGAAAGTGCCCTCGGTCTTCGGAAACGACAGTGACGAGGAAGCGTAGACTTTCTTCGTTCTCACACGATGACACACACAAGGGGAAATGTCTTCTCAGTATCGCTGCTGGTTTGGCCAGTTGCGGATACTGGCATCTTTGACAATCCCCATGAACAGACAGGAACTTAGACTTGGCAGTGTCAGTTGTATTAACGTGAGCATACATTGTAAGACAGTAAGAGCAACTCAGTTTCATGCCAGAGTTTGGGAATCGACTTGTACATTATTCAGTCCTGGCAATTAGACAAGAACCTTGGGGCACAATTGTATCATCCTTGTTCGACTTTTGTGTAACACTATGACTATGGTATTCAGAGTTGTTAATGCATCTGGTACGGTTGAGCAGCATCGTGTGATAAAACTCTGGACAAGAAAACTGGAGCTTGAATTTTTCTTTGGTGGCGGTCGGACCGTTTCGAGTGTGTTATCTCAATTTTCGCAGTCAGAAGAAAGGTGGCCAGGCCAGGTGGGTGATCAGAGTGCAAATGGCTTTGTCCAGGAGCAGTTGGCTGTTGAACCTGCCTGTATGGAGCCGTGGTCCGTGGTGAAGAACATGGCTATGATCTACAAAGATCAGATCATCAGAACAACTCACAGACATGTGGATCACTTGCACATATATACCTTTTCACTCAGCATAGATCTGCGGTCAGCGGCGCCATTCGCCGAGCAGGTCAGTGCGTGCACCGCAAGCATGTCAGACATACTGAACAAGTGAACATGATCAGGCACATATAATAACCACATCAAGCAGTCAGCACCCATTGTTGAAAACACAGTCCAATTATTGGTTTTGTTCCTGTTCTCCTCTAGAAAGTACACAGATCCCTTAACCCAGTTGCACTTGAGGTTAGCAGCAGCAGATGGATCAGATGATCCCCTCATCGATGTTTCACTTTCTTCCTTTGCTGTGTGTTTTGATCTCTTTCCGAGGAGCATGGTCGAGCATTGTGGTTGGGTTTTGTTGTGAGGATGTGTTGGAGGCTTGGAGTCATGCAGGCCAACTGCTAGCTCATCCCTGGAGATGCCTCGCACCTAACATGTATTCCTCTTCACTGCTCTCCATGAAACCCAAATAATGCATGGTCACTCACACGCACACATGGTGCCATGCATGCATGGTTGGTCAGAAGAAACCCAATTCTCATGTGCCTCACTAGCTTTGGTCTCATGCATGGTCACACCTTCAGCACTAGTACATGTCTAGTGTTCCTCTCCTTTTCGACATTCGTTGACTAGTTAGAGGCGAGGTTAGTGCATGTAGTTGACTAGTTGTTGGTAATTCAAATTTTCAAATAATGCTACTAGGTTGTTTTGGTTGAATATGGTAGCTCGATTATGATATTGTGTTGTGAAGTTTTCTTTTATCAAGTGTGCCATTTTGCAAAATACAGATGGTAGTGTATTATGCATGTCCATGTCAGTATCAGTGCCACGTACCGATCTGCCTCCAATGGCAAGAAACCAAAATTCCTTTCCCCAGGGAAATTAGTTTAGATCGCTAAAAAGGACGTGCGACAGGTCGATGAATCTGACGCTAATATTAATCTATTTAAGAGAAAGGGACAAGGATGAAGTGTGGCCTAGGGCAGTTAAGCTACTAGAGGTAGAGGTAGGTAAGCAACTGAGATTAGCATAGCATATATTGGTTTAGTAGTACTATCTACTTAGCAACTCTGGTCTTCATGCTGTTCTATGCTGGGGAATTAGCTCAACTCCTCTCAAGGAACTGGGAAACAAGCCAACATGAGGATGAAAATTGCTTAGTTCTAATATACTACTGCCTACTCCACGGTCCTCGACACACGTTGCCCCAGGTTAAAGCTCTAGCTACCACCACTAGCCATAATCTGGATCGATCTTGGGGAATCACTGATAGCAAACTCGGGGTGCATGAACTGAATGTTATATTTTCATTTATTGACGTGTTTCTTGATAAAGATTGCTTCTTCTTTTTTGCACCCTAGATGGATGGCTTTGTTGAATTGGATGGTCCTTTTTTTCAAATAGATTGCAAATGAATCTGTTGGCAAAGATCACTAACAAATACTCCCTCCGACCGGAAATGGTTGTCACAGATTTATCATCTAAATATAGATGTATCTACACTAAGATATGTCTAGATACATCTGTATTTAGACAAAACTGTGCCAATCACACTTCCGGTCGGAGTGAGGGTCGGAGTGAGTGCAACTCAGTGGATCAAGTGTCCTACGCAGAAAAAATCCTGAGGACCCAAACCCTCCAAAAAAATCTACGAAATTCATTTCAATAAAAGAAGCCCTTTACTCTTAGCTAACAGTTAATAAACTAATATGCTAATGTAGCTATCATATTACCGTGCATTTCACTCTACAATTGGCTAAACAGATGGGAGGCGTTTGATATTTCACGCTACACAGCATGGTCCCGTGCTCCAGAGGTCGACCACAGTTAATGCAAACCCCACTACCCTGGACCTCAGGTCGCATTTGGTAATGCCCTCCTCTCCATTTTCAGATCCAAGTTAACTTTCATGTACATTCTGTTCTTCGATTGTTACATTACAATTTACAGAGGGAAGAGCCACTCGCCCGTGTAAGAAATAAAGTAATTTTGTCATGCATGCTTACACATCAACCACCCGTGAAGATTTGGCAAGAAAGAAAGAAATCACCCATGACGAAACGATATTTAAATTGTGCTGATTATCTATATCCATCAAATCAAGTTCCATGATTATGATGGTTTCATTTGGTGCGTGCTAGTAAATTATCTATATCCATATGTGTGTGACGTGCCTGTCTGTTGTGGCGTTTGCGTGGCAACGTGGGTGTGCTTATGATCTTGCTTGTGGAACAAAGGACCAATAGTTAGAGCATCTCTAGCAGAACCCGCAAAACGCGAACCCGCAAAACAGTTTTGCAGGTTGCGCAACTCGCGTTTTTTTGCTCGAAACGCGGCGCGGCGTTCTGTTTTGCGGTTCTGCTTTGCGGTTTCTGCTCCGCCGCGCCGCGTTTCGAAACTGCATATGCAAAACATGAAGTACACATGAATGTCATAAAATGGAATGATAAATAAATTAGACCTAAATTATAAAGATTCATATTACAATAGTAGGATATTATGAATCCTCATAAATAATTTATTACAATAAAAGTTTGAATCACACGAATTAAACAATAATTCAATACAAGATGTTGTAGAATAACAATATTGTTTGAATCAACCATGGCTCAAATGAACTAAAAAATAGCTACTGCCCATGCAGCTGTCAAATGTGTTCAACCAGGTCTAGCTGCGGCTGGTTGTGTGCCTCGTTGTCCTCTATCTCACGGTAAGTCTGCAGAAAAGATTCGACGCGATCAGAGTTTCTAGCTGGCTTCACACGGCTACCAACATTGTCATAGGACAACTCCAAGCCCAAGCCCCTTTTCATCCTCTATGATCATGTTGTGAAGAATCACACAACAAATCATGATGTTTTTGAGAGTTTTCTTGTCCCAAAAACGAGCTGGTCCTCGAACTATGGCAAACCTAGATTGCAAGACACCAAATGTCCTCTCTATATCCTTTCGGCATGCCTCTTGAGCCTTTGCAAATTCAGTTTGCTTCTTGCCTTTTGGATTTGAGATGGTCTTCACGAATGTAGTCCAAGTTGGGTAAATACCATCGGCAAGATAGTAACCCTTTGTGTACTCATGCCCATTAACCGTGAAGTTACAAGCCGGAGCATCACCACTTGCTAGCCTACAGAGGAGATGAGACCTTTGCAACACGTTGATATCATTACATGTGCTCGGCAAACCAAAGAATCAATGTCAAATCCATAGATCCTCGGACGCAACGGCCTCAAGCACAATTGTTGCATCGCCTCCCCTGCCACAGTATTGTCCATGCCATGCCTTTGGGCAGTTCTTCCAAGTCCAATGCATACAGTCAATACTACCTAGCATGTCCGGCCAACCTCGCGGCTCATTCATCGCCATGAGCCTCACGGTATCTTCTTCGTTTGGTGCCCGAAGATAAATATTTCCATAGAGTTTTATAATGGTTTTAGCAAACATACGAACGGACTCGATCGTAGTATCTTCGCCAATACGAAGATACTCATACGGATGCGGATCGGATGTTTTCTCTATTCGGAATTTAAACGAATATAACAAAATAATAGACTCGTGTCTATAACGAGTTAACTATAGAACAGTACGTACTGTGAGTCTGTGATAAAGATAGCTATATGATACACAATAGTTTAAAGTTCAATCACAGAAAAAAATATTTGACTACTTTCTTACTCTTGTATGTTGGTTAATTGACATATCAGGTTAGAAGTATCAAAATTGTTTAACATAATTTTATTCGGATACGGATATATCCATTTCCATATCCATATTTGTTTCAAAATTCAATACTATATTTGTATTGTATTTGTAAAAAATGAATCCAGATATTTACCACTTTCATTTCTATTTCATTCGGATTCGGATATTTATCAATTCCATTTTCAATTTGTTGAATACGAATGTCGAATAATTCAGATTATCCGCTACCAGTTCCCACCCCTACCAATAGTAAAACCGATAAATCGTAATCAAGAGTACATTATACCTTGATTACATTACATATTAGGACAAAAGCCTGTCATATCGATATCGGCAGCCAATAACCTCTTCAATCGCTTCTACATTTTAGCGCAGGATTTCAACTATTTGATCAAGACATATAATTTTCTCCTCATAGGTGTCAAGGTAACACCTTTCTTAATTTGTTTCTCATCTTCTGATACAATTATGACACAAACAATTAAAAAAATTATGAGACAATTTTCGCTTTAATTTTTCTAGCTTCAAATCTATTTTTTTTATCTTTTCTAAATCACCTCTTACACTTTACTTCTTAGTTCGTGCGCGATTTCCACTTGGCATAATATCCCAATTGTGGAGCTGAAAATCAGTAAAAGTTTGTTTAGAAAAAACAATGCTATATTTATAAAACGTTGCATAATATAAGAGAATATAAGACATTGCTATAAGAGTATATTTTTAAATGTCTTCCATTTAGTCAGGTGGGCCCAATGGGAGGTAGCAAAGCCTTCATATAAACCAGGTCAGCTCTCGCCTCCTTCTTTATATATATCGCAAACGCTACGGACGGGAGAGCGCCTACTAGCTAGCTCCATTTCATTAATGGCGCTCTCCAGCCTCCTCCTGCCCTCCTCCTCCTCGGCCTCCACCGCCACCGACACCTCCGACCGCCGGCGCCAGCAGCACCACAGCAAGCGCAAGAAGAAGCCGCCTCCATCGCCTCTGCCGCAGTCCTTCTCCCGGCGCCCATGAGGACGCCTCCGTCGCCCGCTCCCAGCGCGAGCCGCCGTGCCGCGTCCAAGAAGAGCCCCGCCGCTTCGGCGTCCAAGATCGTCGCGGCCAAGAACGACCATCTCCGACAGAAGTCCAAGAAGTCTGCGGCGGCAGCCAAGCCGGCGGCGTCGTCGTCCTCGTGGGAGCAGCTGAAGAGCCTTCTGAGCTGCCGGAGCGCCACGGCGACGTCCCGCGTGCACGACCCCGCCGCGCTGACGAGGACGGGCGGCGCCGGCGCGTGGAGCTCCTCGCTCTGCTCCATGCGCGACGTGGCCGTGGACGGCGCGTCCTCCGCTGCCTCCGTCGACCACCGCGACACCGCCCCGCTCAACCGCTCCTCCCGCCGCCATCACCGCGCGGGCGCCGCCGCGTCGTCCTCGTCCACCGGCGGACACCCTTCCTCCCTGCGGGGCCTCTCCGGCTGCTACGAGTGCCGCGCCATCAACGTGGAGCCCGTGTCAAGGAGGTACCCCCGGCCGAGGGAGCTCTGCCCTTGCTCGCAGTGCGGCGAGGTGTTCACCAAGGCCGACAGCTTGGAGCAGCACCTGGCCATTCGCCACGCCGGTATGCATATTGCTAACTAGTTCCGGCGAAAGTCATTGAATTGCTCCATCTTTACAAATCTTTGGGAGAGATTATTAAGTTGCGAAAAGATCGTAATTTCTGCAAATCTAGAAGATCGACAATATATATTAATACCGGGGTGCAAATCAAACAGTGATAGAGTATAGTATATACCAGGGATAGCTAACATGATACTACTACTAGTGAGATGTCTAGAGATCCGTACTAATTAATTTATGCTTGGTCAATATGATGGGCTAATCATGGTTAAATGATGGCAACATGGCACCCATTGGATCCATATCAAATGAACACTAATATACTTGTCTATTGCTAACCAAGTGCTTTAGTGGTTGGATTAGTTTAGCAATTCTCTCCACACACATATCCTTGTTTGCCATGTGTGTGGGAGGAGACAAGAAGAAGGGGAAGATGCTGCCTGCTCACCAAAGCTAAACCCCTCCCCCTTTCTTCTCTTTTTCCCCTTGTCTTTTGTGGTTTACAAGGAAGCTTAGCTACCGTGTCTCGTGCACAAATCTCTACGACACTAACACCTGATTAAATATTTGGGGCGGGTGATGGCAATAACCAATTCAGGGTATCTATCTGTATCTTGCTTGCACTTGGTAAAGGTAGGCTACAATTGCTTACTGTTTAATCAATGATGGTATCTTTTAGGCAGGAGTAGGATACTGCACATGAGTACATGACTGGCTAGTAAACAATCACTTGACACCACACAGAACATATTTAATTATCAGCTAATTACACTGTTGCAGAAGAAATCCTGCAAGATTAATCGGGTCCCATGTCCCCTGCAACAGAATAGACTAATCGAGCAACTAATTACACACTGTTACTGAAGAAATCCTGCAAGATTAATGGGTCACATGCTGTGTTTTGTGTACCATTGCCACAGTGTAGCTGAGATTCATAATGCTTGGCATGCATGCATCTACCAATTTTCCTTGAGAAGAAAAAAGAAAAGAAAATTGCATGTACCCGTTGAGAGGGAAAATTCATAATGCTTGGCATGCATGCATGCATGAACACACAGATACAATACACGGGACCAGTCTCGTGAACACGATTAATGTGTCCACTGTTGCAGCTGAGTCATGTGTTGAATGTTGGGTGTACTGTCGGTATACATACTTTCCATATGTTTAGGTCAATCAAAGTGTCCTGGCTCACAGGCCAGAGCCACCACATTGCCTTAACACGGTGGCTTAATCAATTAAGCTGTTGTCGACTGCCCTAACTTTGCCAAGATCGCAGTGTGCTTTGATTGCTCTGTCGGTGTGATGAGATCGATCATGCATGCATGCATGTGTAGTGGTGTTGTAATTCAAATGTATTTTAAATTGATGGTTTGGATGATTTGTAAATTGATCAAAGTTTTCCCGCGCTTGGTCGATCCATGGCGTGCGTGCAGTGTCGGAACTGGGGCCGGAGGACTCGGGGCGCAACATCGTGGAGATCATCTTCAAGTCGAGCTGGCAGAAGCGCGACCGCCCCATCTGCCAGATCGACCGAATCCTCAAGGTGCACAACCGGCCGCGCACCGTCGCGCGCTTCGAGGCCTACCGTGATGCCGTCCGTGCCCGCTGCCGCGCCGCCACGCCCTCCTCCTCCGGCGGTGAAGGCACCACCAGCCGCGCCGCCGCGGACGGCAACGAGCTGCTACGCTTCCACCCCGCCGGCCTTGCCTGCGCGCTCGGCGCCGCCGGGTCCGCCTCCCTCTGCTCCTCCGCCGCGGCCGACGTCGAGGGAGACGGCGCGGCGGCCAAGGCATGCGGCGTGTGCACGGCGATCCGGCACGGGTTCGCGCCGTGGGCCGGCGCGCACCCGCTGGGCGTGCGCACCACTGCGAGCAGCGGCCGCGCGCACGACTACTGCGCGGCGCAGGCGGGGTGGCGGGCCATGCTGGTGTGCCGCGTGATCGCGGGGCAGGTCCGGCGGGACCAGGACGGCGAGCAGGAGGGGCCGTTCGACTCGGTGGCCGGAGAGGTGGACGCGGCGAGCAGCGTGTACGGGACACTGGAGGAGCTCTTCGTGGCCAACCCGAGGGCCATCCTGCCGTGCTTCGTCGTCATCTACCGTGTCGACGCCGCGCAATGACACCAGCTACTATATATCTCCCTACACTTGCTACGTTGATTTGTACCAGTGTGCATGCAAGCGTGTTGATTGTCGGCTTGGATATATTAGTTCCATGTGTGTACCAAAAAAAGTACTTACCAAGTTAGAAAAATGTTAATATGTGCTCACATTATTTTGATTGATTTTTACAGGTCCTATTTTTCCTATTAAAGGAACATACGTTCTTCTAACAAACTACTTCTCACTTGAGGCAGTGGGGATGATCTGTTCTTCTAACTAATTAACTAAAGTAACAATTCTCACTTGAGCTAGGGAGGATCATCAGTTCTTCTAGCTAATTAACTAACAACGTTCTATGGAGTTCACACTAACGGCTACATTCCTCGGTGTAATCCTGTTTCCCGAGTGCATTTTATTGGCCACTCGGTGAACAGACAATGTGGCCAAGTGCCACCATAAAAGACTTGGCGACAAAGCAAAATACTTGGCATATACTCGATTTGGCGCGTGTTTTTTTGGACAGGCACTAGGCAAACCAAAAACATGTGTGTCTAACTTTTAACCGCGTTTAAAGGCAAACAGACCACGGGATCGACTTTGGAGATTATTTTGTAAAATAGTATGCACATGCATATTACGATTTTGAAGAACAAATGGTTTAAATTCTAGTTTACGTTCTTCAAATAAACCAAATATTTACACATTCCTAGAGTTATTTAATAGGTAAAATGAATTAATATCTGAAACTTGTCTGGAATTCAAAAGAATTGGTTATATAGCCTTAGAATAAATAGGAAAATGCAGTAAAGAATTAAATGGTGTTTTGGGTATATAGCCTTAGAATAAATAAGAAAATGCAGTAAAGAACTAAATGGTATTTAGGCCAATTTAAATACATTTTGACTAATTTCTCCAAAGTAATTTAATTTGAACTACAAGTTTATGATTTTTTGCTCCTAAAAATTATTAAAAAACATTTTAAAGTGCTCAGTTAGAATTCTCTGAAATAGCCAAAGTGGGTGTTAAAATATGAGGTCTCTATCTATAAAAAGTTTCGACCACACTTAAACAAAATCAACTAAAATGTCGCACACTACAATCATTTGGCATGGATCAAATAATTAATATGAAGATTAACATATTTAAAAAAAATAGATTATCATGTACGATGCCAAACATAGTTTTATGCACGTGATTTGATTCCGCTCATACTTTCGGACGATCCCCTCTTGATAGTATGGGTTTTCTAACGACTAAAAAACATTAAGAAGTTGTCCCTTTTAAACTTCTTCATCGAGGGGTCTTCAATCATCCATGCTTTTTTTCCGTAAAAAAAATCATCTATGCTTTTCTTCGGATGTGGCTAGACACTATCAAATAGCCTAAGCACATCGTAAATTCGCTAATCATTTAGTGATTAACATCAAAATCATTTAGGGAGTGAAATTCTCTTTCACTGGTTCCAGTTTATGGAAGATTGGAATGAGAGAAAGCCATGGTTTTATGTCAAACAAATGTCAATACCACACATCTTCGTTGTGGATATACAAGAAGATGAAATCATGCATGGCTTTTAGGTGGTGCAGAAGGTTTGCAATTTTCACCCCAGGAGTGTTGGAGTTGTGCTATTTTCTGAAGTTTTTTTTTTGGACCAAGGTTATATCTTACCATGTCTTTATGTCTAACTTAAGTAATAAAAAAATTCAAATCTTTGCCTCCTTTATTTTTTTTGGGTTGCCAGAATTTGATCCCGGATAGGTTGCACTACTTGCCTCTTTCAGTCTTTGAAGAGATGGTTATAACTAAGCTCGAACAAATAGTTGATTATCCGTGTCCACTATTCCTCTTTTGCCAAGATCCGGTGGCACCACACCAACTATGCATAATGCATGGATTCCATGTACGATGATGGACTTGTAGTACGTGGAATACTGGCATCATGATTAGTTTTTTTTGGACAAAGGCATCATGATTAGTTGGCAGCTTGGATTGGATTATTTGTTTGGAAGTAGGGCCTGATCTGCTTGATTGTTCAACAGTTGCTGAACCTTCTCTTCTATCCTCATGCATGGTTTGATGCATACATCATCGATCAGATCCATGCATGAACAGACAGGTAGAATCTCACCTTTGTAAGATGTGATAGCATGGCTGGCACACTTGACCAATTTTCTGCCACCAATGATTTATATATTCAGATGGTCAACTACACATGGGTGCCATTAAATATTTTCCACCTTTTCCTATTTATAAAGGACATAACAGTATAAATGTTTACATTATGGATTTATATTTCGGTTTTCACCAAGGAAAATGCTGCACATTTTGACACCATCACCAATCATGAATACATGCTGATACAATCTCCATTTTCCAATTTTCAAATCTAGCCGCTGTATTGTAAATATAGATATTTTGACAATATTTATCATTGAAAATGGGTATCATTTCACATAATCAACAAATACAATTCTCTTGTATATATGTTACAACAGTAAAAGATAGAGAATCCCCCTTCCCCGCAAAAAAAAAAAAACAGAGTAAAAGATAGAGACTCCCCCTTTTTTTTCGAATAAAGGTAAAAGATAGAGAACTATTTTCGAGATGAGACAATATACTTCTGAGTATTTCTCAACGAGGAGTAGATCAGAAGACCTGCTCTAGCTGGACTTATTTGTCTGATGCGTCGACCATGTTGTCTTGGTTGAGATTGGGCTTAAGTGGGATAGTGCTAAAGGCCAATTGCTGAGCCCATGAGAGCCGGATATCGTGGGTGTACGGTGGCAGATCATGTGCAATCGGTACCATGCACGTGCCCATGTCAAATTCTTGTATTTTTTTCCTTAAAGAAAAGAAGATCTCGTCGGGCAAGTTAATTATGATGGGTTCAGGACGTCTGGTCTAGCTAATGTGACACATTAACCAAGTTTGGCTGATCACTTGGTTCGTACAAGTCAACTAGATTTACAGCACACATATACATGTCCCAAGGTTCCGATTCCTCTAAGCCAAGAAGATGAGAACAGCAACAAGCAGAACACCCGGTCCTCTCCTCCTTTCCCCATCTACAGTGTCAGGAGACGATTTTTGGGCGACTCCCGTGCGACCAGCTCGCCGCCGGCGATCCGCTCGATTCCTCGCTCTCCGCGGCAGCTCCGGCGGCGGGAGGACGGGGAATCGACGGATCCCGGCGTGTACATAGTCTAGGTGTGCGTGGGGTGCTTGCCGGCGGCGCTGTGGAGGTGGCGGCATGGCCGGAGAGGCTTTTGGTGACGGCGGTCCTCTCCTCTGTCCTCGGTGCTCCGGTGGAGGCCCTGGGCAGATCTGCCGTCTCTGGTGCGTCCGCTGCTTCTCGGAGCCGCGGCGTGCTTCCCCTCGAGCCGGCGTCTGTGATGGCGGTGCTGGCTCTTGTCCGTGGGGTCCGGCAGCCTTCACCTCGGTGCAAGGTGGTGCTTTTGCTTAAGATCTTTGGGAGTTTGCAGGCGGGATCCTCTCCCTCGTCGGTGGTCGCAGTTGGTGCTGTGGAAGACGAGTGGCGCCTTCGTTTTCGTCTCCGGCGTGAGACGGCGACGGCGATCTGGCGGCGGCTCGAAGCCGATGCTCGTTCAACGTTCAGATTCTGGCGCCTGCGTCAGATGGCTTCTGCGGCATCTCAACAAGGTTGTTCGAGCCGGTTGCTTCGGTGCGAGGTGAGCTCGCTTCCTTCCTCCCCGGCGGCGTGCTGCTGGTGCTCGAAGGAGGTGAGCTGCTTGGTGGTTCCGTGTTCGCCGTGCGTGGTGTGGTTCTTGCCTCTGTTCGTGTGTGTTTGTTCGATTTCTTGCTGATCTTGTACACGAACTCCCTTAAAAAAAAAAAGAGATCAGCATGTTCCCATCATTAGAAACACATCCTAGCAAGCTACTGATTTTAGTGTCTTATTTAATGGTTAAAATAAAGTAATTTGGTTTACAGTGGAATGATATACTCCACATATGTACATTTCTTACACTTATTACTCTATTAAGTAAAAAAATCAGAATTACACCATATTTAAAATATTAAACATGGTTTTACCTCATTTTTTATTTTGCATGTTTCATTAGATAAATAATCCGGCAAGTTAAATCTGCTTGGTCCATTAAAATATGCAAAGATCTCAGGGTGTCATCAACGATAATGTCCACGCTTCTCTTCACCATATATTCAATTCCTCGTCGCTGTCCTGGATTTTTCGAGACTCAATCATCACGCCACCCCTTTCCCAATGGTCATGTATTAGAAAAAGAAGATCCGAACTTTGTAAAATGGGTATTCTAGATTTTTTTTCCACCATATGAGGTAAGGCCCTCACTTATTTTGAAAAATACTTCTGGCCATTAATTTGACCTACAAAATTAAGCAAGCCATGTGGCATGGAATTTATACGACTGAAAAGTTGTTTTAAATATGAATTCAATGATATAGGTGTGGGCGGATCTTACAAACTCATACACTGGCCCACAAGATGGTAGGCCCACACACTAATGGCTCATCCTGCTCCTTTGGTCGACTCATGACTCAGAGGCTCTCTCTGTACACCGTACAGGTGGTCCGACACATTGTTATGAACTCGACCATCACCATTGAACCATCACTAGCGTCTGAACGGATGAAGATCTGTTTATCCCAGGTTCATGCATGCATGGCCCTCTCCTCGATCCTACACAGTACGTGCATTCATAGCCGTGCAATACTAGTTTTGGCATCTCACAGTTGAGAGAGGCCAACCACATGTGTGGAAACTCACAGCACAAATGCACAACACTCGTGTCTTTTTTTTTTACAAAGCGTAATACTTGTGTCATCACACTTTTTTCACGTGCTCCTCCGTGATGGTAATTTTCTGAGGTTCACGCACTAAGCACTCAACCCAAATATTAAGTGCACAACTTTTCCCGATAGCTCAATACATGAACAACGAGAAATTAAGATTAATGGCTCCATGAAAGGACCAACGCCGTGCTGGATCCAACCATTAACGACATGATCATAAGTTTTCACCCCAAAGAGCAAATTTGAGCCATCTCGCAATGTTTCAATCGTTTGTCAATATTGTACACCTGTAGTGGAGGCGAAAGTGGGCTATGACCCCCCCCCCCCCCCCCCCCCCCCCTTCCAAATTGCAAAAAATATTTTACGAGTAGTAGGTATGCTCACATCTTGTGGCCTAGCCCATCATCAAATCTCAGCCTATTTTCTCTTCCATCAATGACCTGGTTGTGTTGATCGCTAGCTGGTAAGTCCTCACGATTCCTCCTTCTCGACGTCCAGAGCATCTTCAATCTGTCGCTTGCCCCTTTGCCCTCCTCCTCAGTCCCCTTCCTCTCCGCGTCGCGACAGCAATCCCACACCCTGCTACTTCTCTGCCCCTGCCTAGCTGCTTCCTGCTTGCATATCGCTACCTGCCCAGCGCCTCAGTCATGTAGGCAGCAGCGCGCTGCCCTGTCCAACTTAGGTCGATTCCTTTTATGATTCTTTCATTAAAAGGATGGGATGTAGTTGATGCACCTGCCCCGGTTAGGTAATTTATATGTCATTTGCACTGCATTTGCAGGGGCAATTGCTCAATTAGGTAGTTTTTTTTAGGAACAACAGTACTTATGCACTGCATTTTTTTAATTAATTTTCTGGGTTAATAATACAAAACGAAAGGAAAACCTTAGTACAAGATGGTTGTACTAGAAACGAAAGGAAAGCTCAAATAAACTGTCCACCCAAACAACAAAATTAGCATAGGCCTTCCTAGTTGCTCTGAACTTCAGGAGATGAATTTCCTCCTTAAAAATCGCATGACAGCGATATAAACTTGGACGAATTTGTTGAAAGAATTGATGTAATTTTTATTTTTTTATTTGTGTAGATTTCTTTTCCTTCTGAGAACCAGTTATGTATGAAACAAAAATCATCATGAAATTGTCATCTTATAATCCAATATTTATGTTCTATGACTTGGCCACTTTTTTCATTTATATTTTGTGTTTTCCATGAAATTCGCCCCCTCTTGTATTTTGTTCACGCTCCACCACTGCTCACTGGCCTTCAATGGGTCCTCGAACTTGTGGTAGAAAAAAATATAAATGCTTGTTAGTTATTCTCGTGAACATGGTCCTCGAATAATTAGAAATACAACAAAAGAAGTACGCTTGAGCTTTGCACGGCTCAAAAAAAGCTATCTTTGAACACATGTAGGTACATACTAGTTGAATTTAGCGTGGCGTGACGCCACGCCTTTGGTTTTTTTTGTACAATATATATATTTTTTGTTCATCAAAATGTTGGTAAAATTGGAATGTTTAGACATGTTTTTATTTTGTTATGAAGAGGTAGCATTTTTTTGTGAACATTTTTGATATATTTTGTAAAATATTCAAATATTTAGTGGTCTGAAATGGTCAAACATGTTTGTATTTCGACAGGAATACTTAATTGAAATTAGAAAAATCCATTTGAATTTGGTTCCGCATTTGGGGAAAGTTTGTTCGTATATTGTCGAAATATTGGCCAAATTGAAATGTTCAAACATATTTGTATTTTGCTCTAAGTATATAGAATTGTGGCGCGTTGGCACGCCGCTCCTTTAGTGAAAATAAGGAATGATATTTTTTTCCGCGTGCGTGCTTTTGAATTCGAATTTGAACATGATGGCGTTCTAAAGGTGTCTAAGTTTGGAAATCATTGAAATCGGAAAATGCTTTCGTTTTAAAAATGGTTGGTTTTTTGGAGATTGATCAAATTTGAAATTTTTTGTAACTCAATTTAAAATGTGTTTGCTTTTTTTTACGTGAAAATACTCTGAAATAGTTAGTATTTTTTTATAGTGTTTTCTCACGTTTTGGAGTACCGTTAAATGTTTAGCAAGTTGGAATGGTTGTATATGTTTGTATTTTGGCGAAATATTTGTTTGAGTTTCATAGTTGGACGATGTACAGTACATGAGCATTTGTTAAAGTCAATCCATAATTAGAGAAAATTCATTTGGATCCTGTACTAACGTTCGTCAAATTAGAGTAGTGAAATGCCATAAATATTTATGTGAACTCCATAATTAGGGAGAATGCAATATGTGAGGTAATATATTTGAGATATATATATTTCAGAGCATCTTTTTTTTTTCTTTTTGTTAGCAAATTGAATTGTTCAAATGTGTTGCATGTTTTTTTGGTGAGAATTATGATATATTTTATCATAGAAGATGTAGTTTGTCATATTGAGAATTTTTCAAATATCTAGAAAATTGGAGTGTTTGGATATACTTGAAATGTACTATAAACATTTGTTTCAACTCTATAATTAGGGGGAATGCAATTTATGAGATAGTATGTAAGATTTATATATTTTGGAGTATCTCTAATTTTCTTAGCAAATTGAAATTTTCAAGTATGTTGCATTTTTTTTGTAAGGACTTTGATATATTTCATTGTAGTTGCAAATATTTAGCGAATTGATGGCATAAGTAGTGAGCATTATTCCTGTGTGCATGTTGATATATTTGTCACATTTATAAATAACGTGGTGTAAAAAAGTTAAATTTGAAAATGTCCGCAGTCGAAAGTTGCTTAGGTTTAAATGTATTGATTTTTTTAAAGTTAACATTTGTAAGTAGTTGGAATTTTTAATTTGTCAGTAGTGAGAAGTTATTTGTATGTGATTTATTCTTTGCGTTTTTTAGATGCTAAGGTTTGAAAGGAGTTTGGAATATTGAAATTTTTAAATTTTGTATTTTCATATGTTATGAATTGTCAACTTTTTTTTGTGTGAATGAAATTGGTTAAATAGGGTGGCCCCACATGGCGAAATTTGAACAGTTTGTGAAGTTGTTTCTAAAAAGAGGAAGAATATCACATGGGGTACATGCATTATTGTAATTCGTAGATTAAAATATTCTGATTTTTTGAATTCGTGAAACCTATTTTAAAATTCTGTGATTTTTTTGGAATCCTTTTTGAAAATTAGTTGTAAAATGTGTATTTTATTGGGAGGTAGAACTATTCCGGGAAAATATTTTTTTTCTGTTTTTATGATACATGATTTCCATTATTTTTGTTCGAAAGATTATTGTAAATCACAGTTTGAAAGTTTTTCTATTTCGTCATATTGTTGGAATCTATTGTCAAACTGGTTTGGAACGTATTGGAAAGATTGAACTTTTTTTTTCCTGTTTTTGTGCATTTCGAAATCCAGCTAAGAAAATATGAATTTTATAATTTTTATGATCAGTTGTATGTATTTTTTTTAGAAAGAATTATTCGGAAAATTGCATCTATTTGCAAATTTTCATATTTTGCTTGCAATATTTATAGTTGCAGTTTAGAATATATGGATTTTACAGGTTTGAGAATACTTTGTAATTGTAAAAATTCTGACTATGGGGGCCACATGCCATTTTTTTGTTGTTAATTGCAAATAATGTTTGCAAAATGGAGGGAAACCTGACAGTGGGCCAGGGCTGACATCATCAAATGATGTCAGCAATGGCGCAGCGGCCATGTGGAGCACGCAGCGCGGGAATGAGAGCGTCCGGGGCAGCGTGGGTACACGCGTCTGACGCGCCGGCGTGCGGCAAGCCGGATGGTGGCGGAGCTATGGCCAAATGGTCGCCGGAGACATCGAAATCGACGGTGGCAATCGACGGCCGAAGGCGACGAAGAAGGAGACGGCTACGGCGATTCCGGCCGTCCCGGCAGGCGTTACTCGGGGAGGAGGTACAGGACACGACGGAGAAGCTCGTCGTGCTATCCGATTCGAGCGGGGAGGTGCGGAACTGCGGCGTCGCGTGTCGGCGGCCGGAGGCGACCTCCGCGCCGCGCGGGAGAGAGAGAGGGTGAGGGGGGGATTTGCTGACGCTTTTGCAGAAAAGTCCTTGGGCTTTTCTAAAATCGTAAATGAGTCATTCGCAGCGTAAAAATATGGACTGCGGGGCAGTGGTTCGATTTGTGAGGGGTGTTTTTGCAAATTGAACACGCTGATGCTCCTGGACGTCAGATGGAAAGCGGACGGTCAGATAAGTGGCATTTACTATTCTTTGAACAGTAAGTTTGACGTGGGACGTTGTCGAAGCAGCATTTTGCATCCCCTTTATATAGTTAGATAATGCCCCGAGCGATGAGAGGCCGGCAAAGTGCAGCGCCTTTAAATATAGTAGTATTTTTGGGAGAACAAATTTTTTTAAAGAAGAACCTTAAATTTTTTTGCAAAAAACTCCTGGACGTCAGTTGGAAAGCGGACGGTCAGATAAGTGGCATTTACTATTCTTTGAACAGTAAGATTGACGTGGGACGCTGTCGAAGCAGCATTTTGCATCCCCTTTATATAGTTAGGGACGCTGTCGAAGCAGCATTTTGCATCCCCTTTATATAGTTAGGTAATGCCCCGAGCGATGAGATGCCGGCAAAGTGCAGCGCCTTTAAATATAGTAGTATTTTTGGGAGAACAAAAAAAAATTTAAGAACAACCTAAAAAAATTTGCAAAAAAAAATACTGTTCGTATGAACAGTACCGATGGTACTGTTCTTTGAACAGTGTCCGTGACGTGGATTGCTGGGAGGGCAGCGATCTTAATGTACATTTTCTTGTTCTCGTGATCCATATGCATGTAGAATACCAAATGAAGATTACAAAACAGAAGATGTTGTTTGGAGCGAGGTGTAAATCTCTTGGCCGCTCGCTAACACTCCCTGTGAGCTACGGAGGCAATGTGCTTTTTTATTTTGAGTGTAGGCAGTAATGTGCTTAACATGGAGTGATCGAATCAGCGGCAACCTGAGCCTAGCCGGCCCATATTTGGTCCATGAGTCGTGTTAAGGCAGATCGAGTGATTCCTATGTGTGGCCCACACTGCGTCCATTAGCACCGCGACGCCCACGTGTAGAGCTGTAGTGGGCTGCCCCAGGTAAGGCTTCCTAATTTGTTCGTATTTCTGTTTCTTTTTTTTCTTTTAATTCTCTGTTTACTTTTTTCTTTTTTATTCATATCTTTCAATTTTTGTATTTATACTTATATTAAAACATATGGTTTTTTATTTTCCGTATAATTAGTAAAAATTGTTTGGAACCTGCGAATAATTAGTTTAAGCCGTGTGAATTTGTATAAGACCATTGCACGTATTATGAAAATTTAATTGGGATTTGTGAACATATTTCAAACATGTGAACAATTAATTTTGAACATATGAACATCTTTTTTGAAATGTGCGATCATCTTGGAATCTCACAAACATTTAGGCTTAGTTTGGCAGCGAAGTGTTTTTTAAATTGAAGTATTCGAAAACCACAGTATTTCTATGCCTAGCGAATCAATACTTCAGTTTGGAAAAGAGGTCCAACCATCTTTTTCATATAATTCAAAAACAGTGCAATTTCCTAAATATTGAAGTATATAAAACTACGGTTTTAGCTAAAGCCAAATAGCTCAAAAGTATTTAATACTTCAGTATTTCTGGAACCGAAGTATTATGGGAATACTTCAAAAATATGGAGCTCCCAAATGGGGCCTTAGTTTGAACAATGTGAAGGTTTTTAACGCGTGATGGGAGGGTCATCGTCGACGCGCACAACCGCGTGAGATCCCTGTTCGAATAGACCTTCCTACCATTGCTCGTGCCGTGGTTGTCCTTCGTCGGCATCTCGAGGAACGTGCCCGTACCATGGTACTTTGAGATAAATGGGAGGTGGATCGCGCAGGTGCTGTCTGGCAGAAGGACGCTGCAGTCGGCATGAGGAGATGGCGCAGGCCATGGAGGAACACTACCGTGGCAGGGAGCTCACCGGCGTGCCCAAGGAGCGCAATCACGACATGGATCCTCTCGTGAGTAGAGTAAATTGATATGTAGAAATTTTTGACGAATTTCGTGAAATAAATGATTGTCGGTGTGGGGCGAGAAAAGTTCATATCCACCGAAAATTTCGGTAAACTGGAAAAAATTACTTTGCCACCCGTTAATTCCCAATTATTGTACTAGTACTATAAACGATATTTACATGGAGTTACATTTAATTTTACGTAATGATTTTGAAATTAGTGTAGATATCTAATTGCTCCAATATAATCCAAGAGATTTCACAACCAGTAGATCATTTGTTTGGTCTGGAGCGTATGTAGTAGTCTGTCAAGATTGTTTTCTATCAAAAAATATTTTCTTAAAAGGTTCTTACTGCACTAGCATCCACCGATGCTTCTGCATGCGAGTCCCTTGTGAGTTGCTGTAAAAGCACCTGGATTTGGTCGAGAGCGGGGTCCTCCACGTCCATGGCTACTGTGTCCGGCGACGATTACGTCCTGGCGTCGAAGAAGGTGTGCGTGATCGGCGCCGGCATGGCCGGGCTTGCGGCTACGCGGGAGCTGCGCCGGGAGGGCCACGCCGTGACGGTGCTGGAGCAGAGCGGCGACGTGGGCGGGCAGTGGCTGTACGACCCGCGCACCGACGAGGCAGACCCGCTCGGCTCGGCGGCGCCGGTGAGGGTGCACAGCAGCATGTACGCCTCGCTCCGTCTGCTCAGCCCGCGCGAGGCCAATGGCTTCTCCGGCTTCCAGTTCGTGCCCAGGCACGGCGTACCCGGCCGCGACGCGCGCCGCTTCCCGGGCCACCGCGAGATGCAGCGCTTCCTCAGGAACTTCTCCGACGCGTCCGGGCTCACCGAGGCGATCAGGTTCCGCACCAAGGTCGTGCGCGTCGCCATGTCGCGTAAGGGCGGGGACGTCGACGCGCCGCCGAGATGGGCGGTGAGATCCGTGGATGCGGATGACGCGGCGGAGGAAGTCGAGGAGGTGTTCGACGCGGTCGTGGTCGCCACGGGCCACTACTCGCAGCCGAGGCTGCCGAGCATCGACGGCATGGCGGAATGGCTGCGGAGGCAGCTGCACAGCCACTCCTACCGCGTCCCGGATTCGTTCCGCGACGAGGTGGTGGTGGTCGTCGGGTGCGGCGACAGCGGCAGGGACATCGCGCTGGACATCCGCGCCGTGGCCAAGGAGGTGCACCTCGCCGCCAGGTCGCTGAACGAGGCCATGACGCCGTCGATGTGCAAGACGTTGGCCAGGCACGCGAACCTGCGCCTCCGCCCGCAGGTGGACCGCCTGTGCGCGGACGGCACGGTGGTGTTCGCCGACGGCTCCCGCGTGGTGGCCGACTCTGTCGTCTACTGCACCGGGTACTGGTACTCGTTCCCGTTCCTGGACACGGATGGTAGGGTCGCCGTCGACAAGCACAACTGTGTTGGTCCCCTGTTCGAGCACACCTTCCCGCTGTCGCTCGCGCCGTGGCTGTCCTTCGTCGGCGTCCCGAGGAAGGTGCCCGTGCCGTGGTACTTCGAGGCGCAGGGGCGGTGGATCGCGCAGGTGCTGTCCGGCAGGAGTAAGCTGCCGCCAGAGGAGGAGATGACGTGGGCCGTGGAGGAACACTGCCGCGCCAGGGAGCTCGCCGGAGTTCCCAGGGAGCGCAATCACGACGTCGATCCTCTGGTGAGTACAGTACAGTACATTGATCATCAACATGGTGGTAGGTAATGTCATTCTTCAATCTTGAAAGCTGAAACTTTGAATTCCCTCTTCAAAAATTTCAAGAAAGTGTTTGAGATCGGGGAGAAGTACTGCGACTTTCCGGGCGAGGAGGAATGGAAGAGGGAGCTGATGGAGTCCGTCAGCAGGAACTTCAACGACGACATGGAGACCTTCCGTGACCGTGCCGATGAGGACAGCGAGAATATTCGGAAGGACTCGAGAGATGGTACGGCCCGGTTGCTGAAGCTGGAGGTCAAGATCAAGACACTGCTCGCCCTGAAGAGTCTGAAGTTATGAACAGATTTGAATGAACAACAGGAGTGGCTCCGGTGCATTTCTGCTGTAAGCCTGTAAGCACTAATTAAGCAAACGTGTTGTTTGATATCTCTTAAATGATGGACGTCGGCTCGCAGTGGACGGTTTGAGTTTTGAATAAGAACATTCAAACTTCTCATTCTAGACTGTAATAACCCAGGACCGTTATATTGGTGAGTACTTCCGTCAGAACGAGTTTACATGAGGCAGTTTAAGAACCAGATGGTCACTCATACATGCATGATGCTCTTCTCATACTTTTGATCTCAAATGCATGTCAATATAGTTCCATCTAGAACCTGGCTCAGTGAGAAAGGCATGAAAAAATGTGGGAACGATCTGTCATGCTACTCATGTAGCATCTAACAACACTGCAAATATACTCCCTCCGTTCGGAAAAGGATGTGGTCATCTATAGTTCATTTGTGACATCCTTTTCCGAACGGAGGGAGTATTATATATCAGACAGATATCTTCAGACTGCAGGGATATCAGAACCACACTGACATATTTTTTTCTTCTCTATTTCTCACTACTTTGAGACCTTGGAGAAAAACAAATTAAGGCTAATGCTCCGATGAGAGGCACAAGTCTGTTGAGATGGGAGGCTAGAGTGGAGCAGCTAGGATTCCGTATCATATATAATTTTTCCAACCGGGCTATCCCCATTTCCATTAATTACTTAACGGAAATACAATGTCTTAGTCAGCCATTACAACCAGAAACTGGAACAAAGCAGAAAATAGCAAGAACGGGATAGCAAGCTGGGACAACAACATGAAACCTGCTGAGAATGCTCGATCTCGAGCAAACTGCTGGGCAAAAACCTGTTGGCATCTTACCAAAACTAGCCGAAAGTTCACCATGTTCAGAACAACCAAACATCCGAGGAAACCAACCACTACAAGATTCTCAGCACAACATTACAACCAAACTGGGATACTTCCCATCAACCATTGGTAAGGATCAGAAGTGCATGCCTCTGTCTGAGATCGATGCACGATCACCTCTCTTGGCCATCTCCATAGTCCTCTTCGCCAATTGCTCTTCTCCAGCTTTGATAGCCTCCTTGTCCTCATCATTGTAGACCTCTGCCCAAGACTTTAAAAATGCATATGCAGTGAAGATAATAGATAGAGGAGATCTTAACTTGTAATTTTCAAATTAATTTTATTCCGAGTCGACCAAATTGCCAACAAACTGCTGATCGAACCAGACTATAAAACTTTAGCCCCCCAAACCAAAATTTGTGAAACCATGAGAAGGTCTGCGAAATCGACCCCGGACTTGAAGTTGTGCCGAAAAGCACACCGATGCATCCCCACAGTTCTGGATGAAGCACACTTGAATAAAAGATGATCTCTTGTCTCCCCATCATTACAAAAATAGCACGATGGGTTACCAGGCCACTTCTGCTTCTTCATATTATCCCTTGTTAGGATTGTATTATACATGAGTTGCCACATAATTTTTTTTCCAGGGGTTCTTAGCTTCCCAAATCCATTTATGATAAGGACCAAACAAAGATTTTTCCAAGAGATTGTACACTGATTTAGTTGATGTTTTTGTTAGCCGTCAATTTCGAAAAAACTTTATCTTCCACATCTGTTAAAGGTACTGCACGAGCTTTCTTTAGAATACCATTCCACTGTGCACTTAGACCTCGGTACAATCTCCTCCGAAAGGGGACATTGAAGTCCATGTCAGTATATTATTTGAAGGTACCATCAGGTATTTGACATATATCAAAAAGCACAGGGAAATATTGCATAAGGGGAGTATCATCTAACCATGCATCCTACCAAAAACAAAGGAGTGATCTATTTTCAACTTTAATTCCTCTACCATCCATATGTGTGTCTTTAACTTTCAAAAGCACTTTCCAGCAAGGTGAATCATTAAATCTAGGTTTAGCATTAGCAACAATTTTATTTCTCAAGTATTTTGCCTTAACAATGGTTTGCCAAAGACCATCTCGTGTTTCTATTTCCACCACCACTTCGCAAGGAGACTAATGTTCCGTTTTCTCAAATCAATCACTCCTAGACCTCCTTTTTTCTTGGATTTACAAATCATTTTCCTCTTGACAAGGCGATATTTTTTCTTTCCATTGATCCCTTCCCAAAAGAACTTCCTCATATGTTTGGTTAACTTCTCAATAAACATTGTGTTCACAGAAACATGGACATGTAGTACAGAGGAATCCCTACTAAACAGGATTGAAGTAGAGTAAGTCTACCACCCGAGGATGCATTTGCACAGATCCAGGAGGCAAGCCACTTGATAGACTTGCTGTCTACAAGACCCCAGTCTATATTGGTTTGAAAAGGTAACCGGAACACCAAGATACTTTAGTGGCAAAGACCCAACCTAACAATTAAACATCTCAGCATAAAAAGCAGTGATGTTATCATCTCCTCCAATAGTAATAGTTTCACTCTTCTCAAAATTTGTTTTAAGACCAGGCATAAGCTCAAAAGCATATAGTAACAACTTCGAATTCACAACCTTCTCAGGTTCATGTGAGATGCATATCACCGTATCATCTGCATACTATAGAACCGCCACCCCATTATTAATCAGGTCAGGAGCCACACCCGTTAAAAGGCCATTTTTCCGAGCCTCTAAAATCATCTTAGTCAAAACCTCTCCCACCATGTTAAACAACTGCCACGAGAACTAGATAGTATGAGACAAAGGATGTCATGAGCTTAAAGGAATCAAACTGAATATTAAAATCCGCCATTGGACAGCCCTCTCTGTGACAAGATCAAGATTGATATGAACATGCTCAAATCGGATCAATCTCGGGCGTAGGAGTTACGACGAAATTCAAAAAATATTTTGTTGAAAACCAGAGATTTCTTGCACCATCTGTCAAAATTGTCTCAAATGAAAAAGTAACAAAAACAAAAGTACTTGTCTTGTCAAGATGCTTTTTGGTGATCATCTCAATCAAATGTAGTACTCCCTCCGATCTGAATTAACAGTCGGAAGTCGTGCGTACGAGCTGTGCTGGTTATGCTGTTTTTCTACGAATCTTTATATGGACCGGAGGGAGTATATGATCTCTCGAAAATTTAGAAAAAAATCATTTGCATGGCGCCATTTAGAAAAAAAGGTGGTGTGTCGATGTGGCATGGTCAACAAGGTGGTGTGACACATTTGACTAGGGCATTCTGCTGTTTAGCATGCCGCCCTGGGTGTGGGTGTCATGAAAATGGGTCGAAACGTAAATTATTTTAAATCTTATTTATTTTGAGTTTAAATTTAAAATGTTGGGTCAGTTTTGTGTTTTTTCGATACTTGATTCATGTTTGGAAAAGGTTAGTAGCCGTCACGGAAAATGTACAAGGCGAGCCAAGCAGATTCATGCCTCGAATTCATGTAAAAAGATTCATGTCTGGAAGGCTGACCATTAATTACAAAAACAAATCTGGAAGGCGAGCTAAGCAGATCCGGAAACATCATAACAAACCATGTATAGAAATTGTATCCGTAAAGATACTTGACCGTGACTGCATGGATAGCCCGCCCCTCTGTCTCATCGCACGAGAAATCAGCCCTCGCCGCCGCCGCCGCCTACAACGACGATACGATATTACGATGGAATCAGTCACGGATGTAATTTTGCAGGAAATTCTACTGAAGCTGCCGACTAGGGACGTCGCGCGCTGCCGCTGCGTCTGCAAGCCTTGGCGTCGCGTCATCGGCGACCCCTTCTTCCGGCGCCTCCATGCCAATGCCGCCCACGTCGTCGCCGGTGTTGGCGTGGAGGCACTGCTCGTCTCCCAGAAAAGTAGAGCGGGCATGACCAGGGAGACCACCGTGTTCACCATCTCGTCAGCGAAGCCGATGTGCCATGTCGTGGATTTGACTTCGACGTACCGCCTTACCAGTGTCTGCAACGGCTTCATCGTTCTTGCGGCGGACAAGTACTGCGCGAGTATGGATCCCGTGTTCGTGTGCAACCCCGTCACCGGCGAGAAGCTCTGGGTCCTGGCGCCGCGGTTGTTTGGGTTTGCCCGCCGGCGTCTCTTAGCCATGGGGTTCAGCACGTCCTCCACCCAGTACAAGCTCTTCTGCCTTCCCATCCAAGAATCGACGGAGGATGACATCTACTTGCATGTGTACACCTTAGACGGCGGTAACTCCGGGTGGCGCCAACACCCGGACCTCTTCCGGAGCCGGAGTCACGGCGTCTGCTGGGACAGGGCGTCGCCGGTCCTTGTGGACGGCAAGCTCTACGTGCTCATGAAAGATAAACAGCGTGACATGATGCCGGACAAGATACTAGTGATTGACGTGGCGAGCGAGGCGTACCAAACATACCGTCTGCCGGAGTATGAGGACCCCAGAGCGCTGCCGCGATGGACATCTTTGAGCTTGGCAAGGAGTTGTGTGTGGCAATGCACGTCTTTAACCGCAGAGAGCTCTGTCTCTGGGTCATGCCGACGCCGGTGCTGGTGCAGGGAGGTCAACAGCAGCTGGAGAAGAAGTTGCCTGGGGACTGGGTTAAACTCTACAGCTTCGTCCACGTCAAACGGCAACCTGCCTTCTACTCCTTTATCGACCTGCTGAGGGCCGCTTGGGTGGACGACGACGGGATTCTGTGCTACCTCATGGGCGACCAAATGCACAAATATGACACCACCAAGGACAACACGCACAAGGACAAGGTTGGTTTTCTGGCATGGGACCACAAACTCTGGCTGCCATTGCCGCCGTCTCATGGCGCGGGCGACCGTAAAATCTCCGGCGGCTACCGCCCCACACTACTCTCCCCTCAAGATCTCTCTGTAGGGCTGCAAGACCATGACAACGATGAGGAGGAGGAATTTGAGCACGAATGGTTACATGCCCTGAGATGCCACAAATCTAACAAACGCAAGCGATGTGTGGACACATGCATCAAGGATATATAAGCATGTTCCAAAGAGGAGGATTCATCTCTAAGTATTTTTCTCGGGCTACAGTACGAAGATAGTCGCTTTAAACTCGAGTTGAGCGTGTAAACAATTTTAATTTCCGTAGTAGAATTTCCCATTTGTTTTGTTCCAAGAACTGTCAAGAGTTCAGTCAAGCCAAACACCATGGACACTTGTGCGGTGCGTCTCGATCCTTTGACATGATGTTTTGATTTGATGGTTCTTAATTTCTTATTATGTGTGACTTGTAAATATTTTTTTGGTCATCAGAGAAAAGCCCTGTATTTTTTCGGTATTTATTAACCATATCCGTATTTCGTAAATTAAAATTGAATTGCATCTTTCTGACATCACAGGCACAAAACAAAGTTTGTAGATTATTACTAGACCCATCAGTTCGAGAAGTTAATATTTTTGTAACGCATAGTAATTATTATTGATCAGTTAAGTACAAATCTGGTCAAACATAAGTAATTTGCATGTGCTGACTACTACTCCCTCTGTTCCAGTGGCGGCTCCAGGAATTTGCTCCTGGGTATTCATAGCAATTTTTTTTTTTGCAATAGCAACATATACTATATATATTACTACAGAAAATGTGCAGCAAGCTAGAAAGAACAATCAACAGCAGAGGCAATGATCAGTGACCATATATGCATCATACATAATAGTAACAAAGTTGCATTGTGGCAATATCTGTAGCATTTAAGAAAGATTACAAATCAGCAATGAATTTGGTGTAGATCCGTAGATGTGGAAGCTGTTTTCTTTGCCTTTGAAGTTCTTTTCCACAATCCACTGTACAAACATGCTAACGCCCTTCTTCGTCTATGATACTTGATCAGAAAAAAATAGATCAGCAATCTACCAAAACTGCTTTACCCTCTGAAAATTGGTAAATTAAAATACCAAAATTGCAATCTACTAGCAAATTAGTAGTTCTAGCCACCTCGTCATTCTAGCAAACTAGATGTACTAGCAAGTAGAAATCTGGTCGTTCCAGCAAACTACACCAAAATCAGGGCCGGTCCTGAGATTTCGGAGACCCGGGGCGAGACTAGAATTTAGGGCCCCAAAGTATAAGTAGACATACATATGTTGACGAAATGTAAATCAAATGAGAGAAATGAGACACAGATTTTTATGTGGAAAACCCTCACGAAAAAAAAAAACCACGGAAGCATGAAGGCGCAATTTCATTATGATGAAGAAGTCTTACAATTTCGTCATACCCTAAAATTTTCTCCTTACATTTCTAGATGCAAAGTCACCGACAATGGAATCAATATCAATAGTATCCAATAAATTCTTCTCGATGCATAGAGTTGCCAAACCAATAAATATCCACATGAACTGGTTCCTCATCAAAACTAGCAGATTTTGTAGGTCATGAATTAAATGGGTGCTCATGATTACTCACATTGTTATCATCCGTGTTGGTGTCTTCATTGTCTTCCAAATTAATATTACTTGCTTCACCAACAAGAACCAACGCCAATTCATCTGGATTTGTTGAAGTGCTTGTGTTCTTCTTCAAAAATTTGTGAGTCTACCAATTTCTTTTCTTCTTCCCTTTTTTTTCTTTTCGCACTCCCGGACATAGGTTTCTTCATGCGCTCAAACAAACAACAACTAATTAGCAATAGAAATTAGGGCATAAATAAAACCATAATACACGAAACAGGCTTTCGCCCCGCTTTATAAATAAAGCCACAACGGCCGAACTGATACATGGTGGTGAGGAAACCCTCTTACAAAGCAAGTCAAAAGAAACGACAAATAAGAAGGAAGCGAAGCCCCCAACTCAAAGTCGAGCAAGAAAACCGGAGAAGCCACACCTAACACTAGGCAATCTAGACTACCGAACAAGAATGAAGAAGCGCCTCCTGATAAAGCCACCGGATAACGTTTGCATTGAACACACCAAGCCATTGCTGGAGAGAGCCGCCTGCCCTCTCGCTCCGGGCCGTGGAGCGCCGATCCTGCCAGCGAACAGCGAGGACCGAGAACAATGAAAACGATATCACGTGTAAAAGATAGGAGACCGACGAGGTCGTCCCATGTCAGAGCCCAAAGAAGCTTCATGTCGGGAACGGGGCAAACTTGAAGCTGCAACAAACAGAACCCTGAGCTCCACGACAACGCCCCAATGAGGGTAACGACGCAAAACGCCGCCGCTGCCGAGTCCGAAGTCGGACTAAGGTTTTCACCCGAGCCCCGGCACAGGGAGTGTACCCCAACGGCGCCCCCAAGAAGGATACGACGCCCGTAAGCGTCGTCACCGCCGGCGCTAAAACGCGGAGCTTTCACTCGGAACCTCACCCAAACCACCTGAGGATCACCGAAGCAACCCGACAGGGGGAACGTCGCCACCCACTCAAGCTCTCCAAATCTAGACCCGGGAGCCGCCACCGCAGAGATGACAACACCAAGAACACCCGTTGCCCCTCCCGTCGCTACCCAAGCAGCCAACCAGAAGCGCCACCACCGCTGAAACGCTGCCTGCCGCAAAGCCAGACGTCCAGCCTCTCCATCCAGGGCCGCCGCCCCGGCGTTCATGTACCCGCACCAAGGTGACACTAGCTCCACGAGACAGGACATGGATGGTAGCTCCAGGTCCGAGCCCGCCTGGCTCGGATCCAGCCCACACGCGACAAGCGAGGGAGAGAGGAGGCAACAAGGGGCAACGAGTATGGCGGATGCGGCACCTCCGCTCCACCCACAAGGAGCCCCGCATGCTTGAGCACCAGCCGGGCCCACTGCAGCCCAAACCTAGGCCCAGACCTAGGCCCAGATCTGGCCGCCGCCATCCTCCCATGACCACTGCCGTCACCGGCCTCGCAGGCCGCAGCAGGTCCCCGCTGCCGAGCTACCATCCCGCCGCCTGCCAGGAGCTCCGCCGCCCGTCGGCCGAGGTACCCAGAGAGCACCGCCGCCTAAAGAGACCGCCCCGCGAGGCCCTCCAAACGCCGGGAAGAAGCCGACCGCCGCCGCCAGCACCACGCGCGGGCTTTGCCCCGGCGGCTCTCGCCGGCGGCGGCGGGAGAGGAAGAAGGGGAGGGGACGAGGAGCGGCCGGCGGGAGGAGAGCGTCTCGGTCGCCGCGGGGGCGACGCGAGACGCGTACGAGGGGAAAAAAGAGGGAAAATCATAAAACCATAATACAGACTGAAGGAACATGGCGTGATAGAGTTAAAAAATTGCGGAGAGCACGATTAATATACCTGCCGGCGGCTAGTCCTTTGGATGGCGGAATCAAAGACTGCGGCGGAATCAAAAACTGCGGCAGAACGAGCGATGGCGGAATTAAAAACTGCTGGCGGCGTCACGGACAGATGCGTTTGGTTTTCGTAAGAGGTGAGCAGGCAAACCCCGATTGGCAGATCGTATATGTCTTGTTTACTGATGCGATCGTAGTATTGAGACGCGAGCAGGCAACAACCATGCGGCCTATCACCTGTGCAGCTACGTACGATGGCAAGGGCCCAGATTGCCAAGCATTAAAGCCCCCAAGCTATGGCCTTCTTAAGCTAATTAATTTTTTCTTTTTCGTATACACAAAACTAAGCCTAGTTACACAGACCTGGTAAAGGCCCCCCAAAAATCTGGACCCAGGACGGCCGCCCCGCTCGCCCCCGCCAGGACCGGCCCTGACCAAAATACCAAGATTTGCAATCTACCGCACTAGCAAACTAGTCTAGATCATTCTAATCTGCACGCCATAGAAAGTTAGGAGTTACAGAATAAGAGGAACGAAGCAAAGACATGGACAAGGAGAATGGAACCTGGCCGTCCGTCACCGGCTCCGCTTGCCGCTGCTGGCGATACTGGCCACGCTGCCGCCGCCGCTAGGCGCTAGGTTGGGTTGGGGAACGACCAAAACAGCGAGGCACCGAGCGTCCGAGCGGGCTATCGATTGGAGGCGAATGAATCGACGAAACGAGATGGTCATGTCTGCGTGCCTGGGCCGTGGGCTTGTGGACTCGTAATAGTTTGGGCCAAATCTTGGGTATTCACGTGAATACCCCTGACGCCGCCACTGCTCCGTTGAAGTCATCTAATTTGGAACAGAGTGAGTAGCTAGCAAGTTGTTTTAATAGCCCCGGAAGTTACACTAGTGGCTTCCAAGAGAGATCAACTGGTGATCAAGGGATGTGGCGGCACGCTCGAAAGTAGTCGGCCGGATCCACCTTGCGCTTGATCATGGCAAGCCTCCTAAACCTCCCACAAAAGTACCTCTCACCCCACACCTTGCCGCTGTTGTAGCTGCTCAAGCCGCCGAGCACCCACATGCATGCAGTGCGAGACGCATGAAGAAGTTGATTCAACGATACATATGCATGACAATTCACACATGCATCGTCCTTGCTTTTGATCTCCATGCCAGTACAACGCATATATAGGTTGAGTCAAGGTGAAGTGCGCATGATCAAAAAATGATAAAAACGATGCACCGTGGGTTGTGGCATGCAACAACTCTTTATATATGCACGTATCTTTCTTCAGGAATATCATTCCCATTGTTCCCGGTGTGACAGGGATCCCTTCACCTTTTTTACTTTCATTTGGCTGATATGAGATTTTGGAGGAAAGCAAATTCAAGCCCATGTTTCGGTGGAAATAATTCACCTTGTTCACAGTTTGAGGTCCACCCGATAAAAACACAAAACCATCTCGCACTGAACCGGCAAATCGATTTAGAGTGGGTTTTGTGGCTTTCGGTTCAACCAGTGCAGCCGCAGAGCTGAGATGGCTGAGACACGTGTTCAATCTAGCCAAAGAGTAGCAACCTTGTAAGATTCCTAACTTCGTGATAGACGTCAAGAAGTCAACCTACACCGAAACCAATCGAGTGGCGCTTCAATCGCCGGCGTGAAGTCGATCGTCCCGCTGAGGAAACCTGTAGACTGTAGCTAATTTTAGTATGGTGGTCGAATACTAATCATGTCGACAGAAGTTAATAATCTTGTACCGCATAGTAATTACTCTCGGTTAATTAGAAATTTTGTGAAGCATGAATTTTTTTTATTTGCTGACCACTAACATGCACGACAGTTATAAGTTACAAGCACCTTATCCCTCAACTTTTTTTTGTAAAAAAGAGGTTGAAACCTCCCACATCTGAATTAAAAAGATACAAAGTTTTGATGTGCATAGTAATTATTCTCGGTAGACAGAACAACAAATCCTTTCAATATCTAAGCTCCTTAAAAATAGAGCTTCCTGATTACTCCACGTGTCAATCTTTCTTTGGTACATTGGATTAAGGTAGAAATAATATTATTTGTCTATTCAGCTTAATACAAAACTTATTTTTATTTTTACTGCACATGAAAATACGGTGCCTCCCCTCTCTTAGAGCATCTTCAATAGCTGCCCTATTTTAGCGCATAACTATTTTTAGTTCATTTGGGCCCTAAATTCTTGCACCAGCAGTTGCCCTTATGTAAATTTTGCCAATTTGTTTTTGTCAAAACAAAAAAACATCAAATGCTCCAAAATAACACTTGCCTACATCTATATAACAAAACGGTAAACACGGGCACACTAACTGCCAATCGGAAATTTCATGTCGCCGTCACATCTCTCCTCGAGTGACCACCGCCGCTTGTTCTCCCATCGATTTGGCCTCGAATCAAGTAGTTTCGCCACAACTCTAACCGATTCGACCGCATCCACCACCACTGCTCAAGGCACCACAAATCTGAAGGGATTAGGCCTCGGGGATGCTGGCCGTCACTCTCCTCCCTCGCGCGGCCACCATCGACTCCCGTCTGTTTTACGTTATTTGGGGCCAAAACTTTTCCTCAAACAACCGACCTTGCTGTAAATTTTGCCAAAAGAAAAAATTTCGAAGCCAAAAAAGGAAGTGTTGCAAAAATAAAATATTTGGGCTACTGCTATAAAACAGAGAGGCCAATGCGTGCACGGCAACTGCCAATCGGAAATTTCATGTCGCCCTCACGCCTCTCCTCCCGGGCGCGACCACCAATGACTCCTATTTGTAGCTTCGGATGATGAGCTATCCGAGCGGCCCTCCTGTCGTCCCCTTCCTCACCGTGCCTCCTCCTTCCCTGTAAGTACGAGCACGAGCGACACACGACAGCTCTGCCTCTGGCTGCACCTCGACTAGCCGGCCTCATCTCGCACGACTCCTCTGCCTCCACACACCAGTTGTCGGGCTCGCCTCTTTAAGATATTAACAAATTCAAAGTTGTTATTTTTGTATTATACAGTTTATAATGCACTTGCTAGACCAACAGATGCAATATTTTCTTAAAAAGAGTAGGAATTTGTATCTGATCATGTATAAGACACTAATCTTTACTCAGATTAGCATGTCATATATTGATAACCGCAATAAATATCCTCGGGCGTAGCAAAGCCCGCCAATCCCCCTTCTAGTACCAAACATTTTTACAGAAGTTAATATTCTTGTAACGCATAATAATTATTCTCAGTTGACTACAAATCTTGACAAACATGACAAACTTGGATGAACTGACCACTCAGCTAGTCATTTTTAATAGCCAGCAGGGCAGTTACACTTCGCTTCCAAATCATTTGGTGACCAAGGGATGTGGCGGCACGCTCTGCTCGTTACGAAAGTAGTCGGCCGGATCCACCTTGCCCTTGATCATGGCGAGCCTCCTAAAGTTCCCACCAAAGTACCTCTCACCCCACACCTTGCCGCTTTCGTCGGTGCTGACGCCGCCGACCACTCTGTTCACGCTGAAGTCAAGATCCCGGTAATTGGAGTACGCTTCCCTAGGGTTCTTGGTCACGAACGGCGCCATGAAGTCGTAGAGGCCATTGATACAGTTGAGTGTACTACTGCTGTTTTCCCCCGATCGCGTTGTTGCCGTTCCAGAACTCGACATACTGGATGTTGTAGAGCACGCCGGCCGGCCCCCCGGTGCGGGAACGGTGTGTCGGCGTCGGCGAAGCTGCCCATCCTCCCGCCGTGTGGCTCGAGAATGAGCTGCCCCTCCGCAACCCCATTGGGCCAGGTGAAGATCTTCTGCCACGTGTCCTTTATAAGGGCTTTCTTGACATAGTCGGACTTGTTCTTGATTTTTCATGTCATTACTGTTATCTTATATAAATCATGTAATCTACAAACCCCGCCTAGCTTTGAGCCCAGAAAATTGTCCCTAGCTGCTACGTGAAGTGTCTGGCCTGCCTCATTCTTTTGCACTTGCCAGTTTGGGCAGGCCCAAAATCCTACTGCTATCAACTCTAACACCACATAAGGGACATATTATCAGAAAATAATTAGTGACTATCAGCGTTTGAAATGCTGCGTTTCCTCCCGTGACAAGCTGCATTCGACATTCACCGCAAGAAAATTAAGTTGCCTTTTCAGTTTGAAGGATTAATGGTTGGTCATGCTTTGCTACATGTATATGGCTATTGTTGAGTACAGTTCCTTCGGATGTAGCACATGCCTGAAGTAGGATGGTTAGGAGGGTGGTTGTACCCCCAGCCCGAGTCCAAACCGCAGGTTTGACACTGGTGTTTCTCATTTAGAGGGGATGTTTTTCAGTGGGAGGCGACTTTCCCATTGACAGCGAGACACATGTGGTGACTTCGTCAATATCAAGACACGGCCGCCGGCTCAGTCTTTCGGAGGTGCTCATAGGGGTAGGGTGTGCATGTGTGCGTTCATATGGGTGAATGTGTGCAGGTGTATGTGAACGTCTGCGTTTGTACTGTGTTCGCAAAAAAAAAAACTGCGACCTGAAATCGAACCAGGCGCTGTTCACCATGAATCACGTGCTTATTATGATTTCCTTGGCATTACAACAAAATTCCAGCGTAGAGGTTGAGTCAAGGTGAAATGCATGATTACAAAGTGTACAAACGTATGATGTGATGCGGGACGCCATAAGTCCTTATATATGTCTCTTGAGTCTTGAGGGATATCGTTCCCATTATTCTGGTATGATAGAGACTCCAACACCTTCACATTCATTTTATTCTTGTGAGATTTTGGAGAAAAGCAAATCCAAGCCCATGGTCCAATGGAAGTAACTCTGCTGGTTCAAAATACCAGTCTAACCAGATAAAACAACGAAACCTACCTGCAATGCACCGGCAAAGTTTTATAGGGTGAGTTTTCTGGTCTTGGGTTCAACCTCTGAAGTCGGAGAGCTGAGATCGGTTGGATAAGTGTTCAAACCAGTCGAACCATATAGCAACTTGGTAAAGTCTGTAATTCAAGGAGAAAAGTTAGGCAATTGGATCTTAGTGCAGCGCATTAGCATGAGGGCACGTCGGAGGTGGCTCAACCTGTCCTACCAAGATTGTCCGGAGAGCTGCACTGCCGATTGACGATGGTGCAGCAATTAGTGCGCTCGAGCCACCTATTTCTTGATTATCATAATCGCCTTGGAGCACTGTCACTCTTCGTTAACCCTCCGAGGCACAGTTACGCGTCTTGGATCGTCGAATAATTTTCTCATTCTTCTGATATTGTGCATGCTATTAACACTCTTCAAGAGAGTGTATTAACTCGGATCAATGGATAATTTGAGGTAATCATATGGATCAAACCTGTGCTATGCCCGGTGAGTTTAATCTTGTACCGTTCGGGATCTAGAAGTTGTTCCATTCTTTGAAACGACATAATTTTTTGTTAAATGTGATTATTTTAGCTCATATCTTGGCACTCCTACTAGTTCACTCGGAGGGTTAACTAAGAGTGACAAGGCTCTAAGTCGACGATGATCAAGAAATAGCAGATATCTCTGTCTCTATCTTTATATCTCTACAATATATAATTTAGCTTAACGTGGTTATGATTGACGATAGTTCGTTTTTTTATTACCCCTACTTTTAATCAAATTTATATTAAAATTATGTGCATCAATTCGATACAGAGACGGGTGAATAGGCTTCCCTTGCCACGAGAGGAAAGAAGACACTTGTCAATATTCCCAAGCTTATAGATCAGTAGGCCCATAATTCCAAGATGTTGCCGAGGTAGTTGAATGGAGAAAGTAAAATCATAACCATGTCGCGACAATATTAAAACATTTTAGCTCATGAAAATTATTATCAGTTAACAACAAATCTTGTCACACATGACTACTTTGCAAGTGCTGAGAGCTACCACTAGCTATTCATGTAATAGCCTTGGCAGTTACACTTAGCTTCCAGATCATTTGGTGACCAAGGGAAGTGGCGGCACGCTCTGCTCGTTTCGAAAGTAGTCGGCATGACCCACCTTGTGCTTGATCATCGCGAGCCTCCTAAAGTTCCCACCAAAGTACTCTCACCCCACACCTTGCCGCTTTTGTATGTGCTGACGCCGCGACCACCTGTTCACGCCGAAGTCCAGGTCCCGATAGTTGGAGTATGCGGCCCTGGGGTTCTTGGTCACGAACGGCGCCATGAAGTCGTAGAGAGCATTGATCCAGTTGGTCGTGCTACTAGTGTTTCCCCGGCCCATTGTTGCCGTTCTAGAACTCGACGTACTGGATGTTGTAGAGCACGCCACTCCGGTGTGGGAACGGCGTGTCTGCCTCGGCGAAGCTGCCCATCCTCCCGCCGTGTGGCTCGAGGATGAGCTGCCCCTCCGCGGCGCCGTTGGGCCAGGTGAAGATCTTCTGCCACGTGTCCTTGGTGTGGGCTGACATAGTCGGACTTGTTCTTGACGAAGGGGCCCAGGGTCATGCTCCGGTTGAGCAGGAGCGCCTCCATCGGCACGCTGTTACTGGCGTCGCCGAAGTATATGTGCGCCACGTACTGCAGCCAGGTCATCTCCCGGCAGTCGGCGGTCGTCACGCCGAGCTCGGGGAACGGTCATGCAACGTGTGCACCATGGTACTGCAGTTGACGAGGTACAGAGACTGGAAGTTGGCCTGACACCTCTGGACGACCACCCGGATGCTGAGGTCGTCCGAGAGCGCTGGGGCCACCGTCTGCCACTTGGTCACCGCGGCGACCGCGCGCTGGCGCATGGTCCTGGTGACGCTGAAGAACGTGACCTTGGGCGGGACCGGTACGAGCCTCACCTTCCACGACAGCACGATGCCGAAGCTGGCGCCGCCGCCACCGCGGATGGCCCAGAAGAGGTCGTCCCCCACAGGGGCGGAGGCAGGATTCACTAATTTTGGGGATTAGGGGGGCCGGTTAGAGCAATTTTTCCAAATTATACACTGTTCATATTTTTTAGCAAGAAATCTATGGTGTTAGGCCTTCCACAACGTGGTCGATGCCCAAAGCCTGAAAAGTTTGCCACCTCATCGGTAATGTCCAGAAAAAATTGAGGCTCCAACCTCACAGCGTATAGGTGCCATATAGCAGCAAGTGGGACCAATGTGAGGAGAGAGAACACGACCAAGCCAGCGTCCTTTCTTTACTTTTCTTCCTTTCTATTGGCTGATCCTTTCATTAGCAACAATTGTTTATTGGCCAATGCATTGAGGCATCGGAGCAAGTAGATGCTCCTGTTCCCACAAAAATATTTCGGGCACCGGCTGTACAATGGAGGGCATCGGTCCCCGATGCTTCAAAAGTGGTTTGGGCACCGATAAAATCACACGTTGTGGAAGGCCTCAATGGGGCCAGGCCCCTGCTGGTCCCCCCGTATCCGCCCCTGGCCCCCAATGGCCTTCCTGTTCCGTAAGAGGTTCCCGTCGGCGTTGACGATGGCGGCATCGACGATGTTGTCGGCAGACAGGCCATATTTGCGCATCATCAGGCCGCCGCCGCCGCCGCCGCTGAAGTGGCCACCCACGCCTACGGTCGGGCACACACCTGCGGGAAACCCTAGCCATGGCGCCGCCTAGACGACGGCGTAGTAAAGCTCTCCGAGTGTCGCGCCAGATTCAACCCACGCGGTGGCCCGACGCGGGTCGACGTGCACGGCATGGAGCTTGACGAGGTCGACCACGGCGAACACCTCGGGGCGCTGGGACCGGTACGACAGTCCCTCGTTGTCGTGCCCGCCGCTGCGCACGCGGAGGCGCACGCCGTGCGCAGCGCACGGCGGCCTGGACGTGCCACGGGTCGGTGGGCGTCACGATGCAGAGCGGGGGCCTCGCCGTCGCCGGTGCGACGAACTTGGCGTTCCGGATGGATGACACTAGGAGAGGCTTGAACGACGTCGATCTCGGCATGAGCAGGAGCTGGCTGGGGACGTGGGTAGAGAGGCACCGGAGGAAACCTTTGGCTTTGGAGGAAGACAACGCCACGGACGGGGCCGGCAAGTAGAGAACCAGAAAACAAATTGTGAGCACGAGAGCTACGGGAGTGGAAGTGGACGGCACCGCCATTTCTGCCACTCGAATATTTTTGTCCTAGATTAAGCTCGTTAATTATATGGGGGATGAGATCATGAGTACACATTTATGGCCTCGTTATCTTGAAGAACCGGTTAATTACATGCATGATCATCCTTTTGATTAGTAAAGCAGTAAATTAATGATCCCCTAAAATAAGTACTACTACTAGGAAGTGAATGCTGTGGTGCAAAGCAAAGATAACACGCTCCCCAAATAAGTAGGAGTACTAGAAGACTTCTATGTTTTTTTACAGGAAGACTTCTAAAAACTAATAATAAAAAGAAAATAAAGAAAAAACACAGACGCGCACTTATGAGGGCCGGCCCAAGAGAGGAGCTTCTGTGTGATGAATCGAGAACTAGAACCTCGGCCTCTTCCATTTATTAGGTCCATTTTCCTTGAACTTCTTTAATGGGTATTTTATTTATAGGGCCTTATAGTCTCCAGCGGTTTGTTCCTCTACCTTTTAGGCTATTTGTTATTTGAATTTGTAGATTTTTTGTATTCCTTGTATTTATATCTGATTTCTTTTTTTTTTCATTGAATCATATTTTCTGTTACATTTTAGTTTTGATTTTTTTCCTTGGCAAGACGCATGTCACCCTCCTCATGTAGTCAGTGGTGAGCGATACTCGGTAACTCACAAGCTAGGCCAATGGTAAGTGGGGTGGGAAGCGTCGCGGGATACTTATATTGGGGGGGGGGGGGGGGGGGGGGGCGATGAACATGAGAAGGTGGATGTCGACCACTTGTTCCATAATAGGCATATGATGCCACTACCTATCTTGATTAGGAAGTGAGCAGATGTAAATTGACCTAGCTATTAGAATAGGTAATGTAAAGGTGAATAAATAAGTCACATGGCATTGCGGCTCAAAATTATGAGAGAACCCTCGTTGGTATTCGCATGTCTGTGGATTGGTATCTTTGTCGTTCGACGGCTGCCTTCAGAAAAGTTCAAGATTGTGTCATGGAAGAAGAAAGAGTTTGAAGATTTGCTCTTTTCTCTTAGACTTTATTTTGTAGTCGCTGTAGTCAGCTCATGTATCTCTATCATGTACTATTGGCTACTATAATATATGGTATTATTGTAAAAAAAGTCACATTTGACCATATTGTAGCTGATAGTAATGTGGTCATCTAAAAGTTTGATGCCTTATCTCGATATGGTCATGATTACTTTCATGCAATATTGTTTTGATGGTCAACCGCTAGGCACTTGACTACTATCGTGGCCGCTGCGCAGTGAACCCCATGGTCGTGATAACCCATGTCTTGGCATTTCCCTTGGAAAAGTAATAAATAAGGCGTCAATAAATTCTATTTGGCAATCAGCAATCAACTTGTTTTATCACCTCCTTTGAGATGGATTTGGAAATCATGTAACCTAAAAAATCTTTTGGCTCTTGATCCACTTAATATTAGATATCTCATGCCAAGTGAACACTTCTTTGTTGAGAAAGCTAGATGTGTTCTCTACGATGATTCCAATAGTGCCTATGATGAGAATAATACTTGTTTGTTCCATATTTATGACTAGTAGGCACCATTTCCGCATCCGTATTCCGTATTTAGGCATGATTCCCTTCGCTCCAAAATATGGCTACAGTCATGTTTCCCACTACTATTCGACTTTATTTGCTCTTGATGAAGGATGTACTTATATACCATTCCTGATCAAATGATATGTAATGCTTATATAGCATTATAATATTATCGTCATGTATGCTGACACTGCGATAAAGATTGCAATAGTATCTGAAACCGACTTAGATCCAGTCCTTAGAATTTTCCCATGATAACATGTAAACCGTAAAGAAAGTCCAAGTCAATATTGTTGACTGGCCATTTTGTGTCAACGTCACAAACAAGTCATATGAGAAAATGTATAACACTTTTCTTCCTTTTTCCACATAACTAGTGTACGTTTTGCAAATTTTATGTTTCTTTAATATGCACAATTTATCAACAAAGCGAATATATCATAGTATTTATATTTGAGGAATATGTTATATTACATCAGATCTATTATATAATTAAAAAAGAAAATAAAACCACCACACAATTCCACATAGCCTAAATATAAAGGGACCGTCCCTTCATAAATTGCTGAAAAAGTACTGCAATATTTCTTGCTCACTCCGTCATATAGCCTCTCAAGTCTCATCCTAGTCCTTGCTCGAGGCGTACACACCTGGCCTACCATATGAACACACGGCACACATCCCTTGCTTTTTACGGATCATGCATATTTTCTATATGTATTATCATCGAATATTATTAATGCGTACTATACGCGAGTCCTCTTTTGAACGTGACATCTAACAAAATGTATATCCGCGACCGAGCCAAATTTATCATGTATTTGTTTCATATTTATCTTGAAGAACTGGTTAATTACATGCATGGTCATCCTTTTGATTAGTAAAGCAGTAAATTAATGATCCCCTAGAGAACTTGCATGCATGGTACCCCAGCCCACCAGAGTTCAAACCCTAGGTTTGACGCTGATGTTTCTCATTTAAGCCAGAATATTATTCAGTGGGAGGCGACGTTCCCGTCGACAGCGAGGCGCCCGTGGTGACTTCGTCAATCTCAAGACTCGACCCGCCGACTCGGTCTCTCGGAGGTGCTCATAGGGATAGGGTGTGCGTGCGTGCGTTCATAGGGATGAGTATGTGCGCGTGTATATGAGTGTTTGCGTTGTACTGTGTTTCGCAAAAATTAATGATCCCCTAAAATAAGTAGGAAGTGAAAGCTGCGGAGTACTACTTTACTAATCTTACCGTGTAAACAGTAGAAAAAACATTGCTGTACTTAGAATTTCCACTCCTACCGTGTAAACAGTAGAAAAATTCAAGTCAATATTGTTGAATGGACATTTGTGACAATGCCACAAACAAGTTAGATGAGAAAATGGATACCACTTTTCTTCCTTTTTTCCATATAAGTCAGGTGCGTTTTACAATTTGTGTATGTTTCTTTAATGTACAAAATTCATTAACAAAGCAAGTATATCGTAATATTGACTATGTGATAAGTCATATCTATTATTATATAATTAAAACAATAGAAAATAAAACCACCACACAATTCCACATGGCCTAAATATCAAATCTCTTAATTGCACATTGAATATCTGGTGCCAGGCCATCTTATCTTTCATGAGATAAAAATGGGAATTATTTAGTTATTATGCAAAAGATCAATTAATTAACACCCTTCCTTTTTTTTGAAAGGGTTTAAACCCCTTCCTTTATATCAATTAATTACTACTATAGTTAGGTCATGTAGCCAAATTTGACGCTGATGACTAAATCGCAAAGATTAAACACTGCAAATTAAACTGATGCATCGATCATATCTTGTTTCTACAGCCTGGAGCCTCTTATCTTCGTTGACCTGCAACTACATGTATATATGCTGTATAAGGAGCAAAGGACAAGAACATAATTAGCACATTGTCAGTATACGATCGATCGAGAGCTGCAAAAGATCGATGGCGTCCACTTCCATAACAATCCTGCTGACAGTCTGCTTTATGGGCTCCTACGTGCCCGCTCTGTCCCTGGCGTCGTCCTCGGGGAAGTTCCTCCGGTGCCTCTTGACGGACGTCCCCAGCCAGCTGGTGCTCACGCGGGGCTCCCCGTCGTTCGAGCCGCTTCTTGTGTCGGCCATCAGGAACGCCAGGTTCGTCGCCCCCGCGACGGCGAACCCTACGCTCTGCATCATCACGCCCACAAACGCGTCTCACGTCCAGGCCGCCGTGCGCTGCGGACGCGCACACGGCGTGCGCCTCCGCGTTCGTAGCGGCGGGCACGACTGCGAGGGCCTCTCGTCCCGCTCTCAGCACCCCGAGGTGTTCGCAGTGGTCGACCTCGCCAAGCTCCAAAATGTCCATGTCGACCCGCATGGAGCCACCGCGTGGGTCGACTCCGGCGCGACGATCGGGGAGCTCTACTACGCCGTGGCCAAGGCGGCGCCGGGGCTGGGCTTCCCGGCGGGCGTGTGCCCGACCGTGGGCGTGGGTGGACACTTCAGCGGTGGCGGCCAGGGCCTGATGATGCGCATGTACGGCCTATCCGCCGACAACATCCTCGACGCCACCATCGTCGACGCCGAGGGGAACCTCTTGCGCGACAAGAAGGCCATGGGGGACGATCTCTTCTGGGCCATCCGTGGCGGCGGCGGCGGGAGCTTCGGCATCGTGTTGTCGTGGAAGGTGAGGCTGATGCCGGTCCCACCCACGGTCACGTTCTTCAGCATCACCAAGAACATGGACCAGGGCGCCGTGGACGCGGTGACCAAGTGGCAGACGGTGGCCCCGGCGCTCCCCGACGACCTCACCATTCGGGTGAACGTGCAGCAGCGTCAGGCCAACTTCCAGTCCCTGTACCTCGGCAACTGCAGCGTGGTGGTGCGCACCTTGCGAGAGCGTCTCCCGGAGATCGGCGTGACGAGCGCCGACTGCCGGGAGATGAGCTGGGTACAGTACGTGGCGTACATATACTTCGGCGACGCAAGCAACAGCATGCCGCTGGAGGCCCTCCTGCGCAACCGGAGCATGACGCTGGGCCCTTTCGTCAAGAACAAGTCCGACTACGTCAAGACGGCCCTCACCAGGGACACGTGGGAGAGGATCTTCACCTGGCCCAACGGCGCCGCCGAGGGGCAGCTCGTCCTCGAGCCGCACGGCGGGAGGATGGGCACCATCGCCGACGACGACACGCCCTTCCCGCACCGCGCCGGCGTGCTCTACAACATCCAGTACGTACAGTTCTGGAACGGTACCACCGGCGTGGCCGTCGGCGGAAACACTAGTAGCACGCCCAACTGGGTCAATGGCCTCTACGACTACTTGGAGCCGTTCGTGACCAAGAACCCCAGGGCCGCCTACGCCAACTACCGGGACCTGGACATCGGCGTGAACAAGGTGGTCGGCGGCGTCAGCACGTACGAAAGCGGCGAGGTGTGGGGCGAGAGCTATTTCCTTGGAAACTTCAAGAGGCTCGCCATGATCAAGCGCAAGGTCGATGCCGGAGACTACTTCCGGCAGGAGCAGAGCGTGCCGCCACATCCCCTGATCAGCAACTGATCAGGAAGCAGCAAGCTAGTGTAACCGGTTTCAAGCTATATTTATAGTTTCAACGACTAGCTAGTGGCAAGTGGCAACAAATGCATATTAGTCATGTTTGAGCAGATATATAACTCTTGATCAACAAATGTGCAACTTTCTATGACATATGATTATGGTTTTACTTTCCATATACGAAATCCCCAGATGTGGTCATGCATGGGTTCGACCTGCCACTCTATTACATTATGTTATTAGGTTTCTTACGTTTCCTAATTATAACGTGTCAATTGAATTTTCTCTCAATAAGAAAGTCGAAGTTTCTGGCACCTTATTGTCAACTTGTTAGAAAATTTGGCCCCCCTTGACTCACGTGGAAGAATTCAGCTCTGCTGATTATTCTCCTCCTCTGGATCCCCTTATTATAACTGGACCCCTCTTTTTTTAAGGGTTGTGTATTAATTTTGCTCAAGATTTGACATACATTCGCGCATAACCAATTCCAACACGCATTGCAAATTGGACACGCAAAACCCCGCTACACAACTCCTTACAAGCATAATTAGCAATTTCATCAGCTAGGGAATTAGCCTTTCCACAAATATGATGTCTTGATCACCCTTCCCACTGGGGGTGAAAGTCATGGCCGATCAGTGGCGGAGCTAGAACTTCAACACTGTGTAGTCAGTGCAAAACTGTGTAGTCAATATACATGTATTTGTATTATTTGTATTATTTTTTACATGAAATCTGCTTGTATTTCGAAAAAAACTGTGTAGTCACTTGACTACACAGATCAAGTGTGGCTCCGCCACTGTGGCCGATGATACTGGTTAGGCGACTGATCTCCTCAACTTAGGTAGAAAACCTTCGGAGGGGACTCATAGTCAATCTCCATTAACACATTCTTACGTGGGACAGTTAGAACAATCTTCAACCCCTCGTAGCATGATATTGCCTCGCCCATTTGAGCAGATTGACAATGTTCAATTTGACCCAGGCCGATGCAATGTTTTTTTTCCCTCATGGGATCTAATCACCGCCCCACAAAAACCCCTCCTGAATTTATCGTGGAACCTTTTGTACACGTTGACTAGGTATTCATCTGACGTGGCCCGTCCGCCAAACGGATAAAAAACTAAGTAATGAAAATACATGCCCAATTTATTGTTTCATTTTAAAATTTTGTTTTATGTATTCTCTTGAATATGCTCGTGCACATGAACAATTGTTTAGCAACCCAAAGAACAAAGTGATGTAGTAGCATTAGCTGGTCGAAAAATAAATACGTATGTTTAGTGGCAGAGGACAATTTTTTTTAGGTCGGGTGAACTCTAAAGAGAAAAAAATTGATACAAAAGGTTATCAGATATTACCCTTGAAATATTATGGACGCTACACGGCCCACCCACATGCTTACGGAATGCATCTACTGTATTTTTTCAATGGTTAAACCGCAATTCGTTGAAACATCATGCCCTAATTTTTCATCTATATGGTCATGTTTAAAAAGATAACAACACAAGCAATAAGATTTATCATTTTCCACACTATTTCAACCAATCACATTTCTTATAGCATTGTGGTCGAAAGGATTATTATCTCTATTTGATGGGACATTATGATGAGTTAGTTGAGTTGGACCATTCTTTAGCTCACAATTCACAATCCAAAATTCCATCCAATTCACTACAAATTCAAGAAATTATATCTCCCCTTTGCATATGCATGTCTCTTCCCCTTTCTATCCATCCCTACCATGAAATCATCGCGGGAAAGAACATTATTCGCCTAGTCGGCCAGCCGGCCGGCCGGGACGAACCCTACTCGCTGTTGCTTGCCCGCGCGGTGCCCTTGCTGGTTGCTTCTGCTGCCCGTCTCCCCTGCAAGCAACAGTCGGTCGAGCGAAGCGGGTTCCCCTATATATTGCTAACTGCGAGTCGTACGATACGACTCGCCTGCCTACGGCTCCTCGTCCCGAAGGCTAGTAAGCGGCGACGGCCCATTTACGGGACTTGTTCGTTCGTTCGAATCGTTTTCTTTTGTTTCTTCTTTCTTCGCATAGTTGTCCCGCGCGACGGCCAAAAAATGTGAAGCCTGGGACTCGAACTCGCACAAAGCAGCTACGAACCAAAGACCCTAACCAATACGCCATGATTGCCTCCTGATAAATGGGACGCACATCTTGTACTTCTAGCATCTCAGTAGCACGTTTTTTCTTTTCGTTTTCCTTTATTTTTTATATTGTGATGATATAAAATGTTTAAATTTAAAATTATACAGATTTGAATCAACTTTTAAAATGTAACTTTTTTATTAAAAAATATTTATTGGAAAATTAACCATTTAAAAAATGAATATTTTTCAAAATCGGAACCGTTTTAAAATATGAACATTTTAAAAATCGAACCATTTTCAAAAAATCGGAACCATTTTTTTTGGTTCGGAACCCTTTTCAAAAAGGAACATTTTTCATTCAAAACCATTTAAAAAAATCGAAACCATTTTTTCGGTTCGGAACCATTTTCAAAAAGGAACCATTTTTCGGTTCGGAGCCATTTTCAAAAAGGAACCATTTTTTTCATTCGGAACTATTCTCAAAAATCGGAACCATTTTCAAAAAGGAATCATTTTAAAAAAATCGGAACCATTTTTTCATTCGGAACCATTTTCAAAAAGGAACCATTTTAAAAAAGAAACCATTTTTTCGGTTCGGAACCATTTTCAAAAAGGAACCATTTTTTCATTCGGAACCATTTTCAAAAAGGAACCACTTTTTAATTCGGAAACATTTTCAAAAATCGGAACCTTTTTTTCGGTTCGGAACCATTTTTCAAAAAGGAACCATTTTCAAAAAGGAACTATTTTTGAAAAATTGGAACCATTTTTTCGGTTCGGATTCATTTTCAAAAAGGAACCATTTTTTTAGCTTCGGAACCATTTACAAAAAGGAAACATTTAAAAAAAAGAAACATTTTTTAAAATCGGAACCATTTTTTAAAAATAATTATTTTACAAAATATGAACAATTTTCAAAAATAAGCATAAATTAAAACATAAAAAGGAAAAAGGAAAAAGTGAAACAAAAACGGAAAACAAAAAATAAAACCGAAAAAGAAAACATAAAAACAAAACGGGAAAAGAAAACAAAAAAAGGAAAAGAAAAAGAAAACGGAAAAAGAAAAATAATCAAAAACACGAAAGAATAAAAGGTAGAATAAAGAAAGGTGAACACATGCCCGACTGTGCCCTAGTGGTTGTGCACTGGAACCGCGTCCGTCGAGATGATGTGTTCGAATCCCAGCTCCGTTCTTGTCCCACACTCTGTAACGTGTTTTCTTCATTTTACGTTACATACGGATACGAAATGGGCCGGCCCATCTGGGAATCTACGCAGGCGAGTCGGAACTACAGCTCGCAGAAGGCGATGAATAGGGTTTGCGGAGCGAAGCGACCTGATGCGTGCGCTCATGTGTGGCCCAGTAAGGCCCAACTAGGCTAAGGCACTCGTGACTGGCCCTTGGCTGTTTTTTCTTAATTCTTTTCTCAAACCAGCAGAAAATACCAAAAATTATATACATAAGTATCTGGCTGGCGCATAAAAAGTTTACAAAAGCCAGCACAAACACCATTAACGTGAAATTAGACCAGATGTCAATTACCCATGCATCCCATTCTTTTGATCTCCATGCTGGACTGCCACTACAATAACAATGTCATATAAGGTGAGTCAAAGGTTATATTAACTGCATGCATGATCACAAAATGAGGAAATGATGTAGCATGCAATGGCTCTTTATATGTATTACACCTTCCCAATGCTATGATTCTCCATTGTTGTACTATGATGTCCACTTACATCTAATTGGCCTGAAAGTTTGGGGGAAAACAAATTCAAGCCCATGTACGAATAGAAGCAACTTTAGTGATTTCATGACACATAAACAAACACCCAATATAGCTCTCTAGTGCTGTTAAGCATCCCAATACACCCACTAAAAGAACAGGTAGTTCATCATCACGGGTGAATTTATTCAACGACATGCCTCTTTGATAGGCTGCATAAAACAGTAGTTATTTTACCTCGAGTATGGTAGGAAAGCAGAGAGGCTTGTCATAAGAAAATTTGCAGGAGAAGAATATTTAGGGAAAGGCGATGATGTCCAGTCTACAGCAAAAATGAGTGTCATTCATCACCACAAGAATGTCGGTTCCCCCATTAGCGACTGAAAGAAGTATAATTGTAGGAACAGCCATGTTTAAAGTAAGATTACACTGTCTAACAACTACGCCTCATTACGTGAAATAATCATACAATAAGACAAACTCATCCGAATATGTATCACATACTAGCTAAATACCCATCCTTTGCTAGGGAAACACAAATGACATGGTGCTTCCATTTCAGATTCATATGAAATGTGCATTCTTTTTTTCACCCGGCTGAGGTATTTTATCTCAGACGGCCATTTTTTTTTTTTGGTTTGACCGGCTCTAAGTCGTGTCTCTAATGTGAGGTTTTGTACTAGTGGTGTAATAGGCATTAACATTTTCGAGTGTAGATGTGGATACTTCTAGTTGGACATTCATTTGTTCAGCTGACCCATGCTAGCATTCAAGGGGGTTGAAATTTTTGGTTTGTGGTAACCATTTATTGTTCTTGGTTGTGTGTTTACCCGGTCCATTGAACTTGCGGTGCTACCGTGTCCTGTGTCAATTAGATCCTCCAAATATGCCTTCTGACAATGAAAAGTGATTTCACGGGGAAATAGTTTTTTTAATTACTTGGCCCGTAACGACTCTTAAGAGCTATCTGGGGCATGGGGATTTTAAACTGTCCCATCAAGCATTTGACGTTTCAGAAATGGTACGTGTTACAAGCTGTAAGGGTCACGGCGTGTTGAGCACATGACTACACATTCCAAACACATGAACTTGACACGTAAAAGTGGTGAATCAACAAGGCAACTCAGATGTATCACGGTCTTTTGATGGCCATACATGTATAGAGTGACAATTGATTCCAAGAGAATAGGTTGCATAACTAAAAGGAAAGCTCTATAAGACTATAAAATGTGGCATGCAACCCTATAGAATACATAACTTTTTCAGAGATATCGCCTCCATGACTCCGGCCAATGCCATGGTATCACCCACCTTCACCAATTTACCGATGGTTTGTGAGGCTTTGGAGGAAACCAATTGCTGGTTCACCACGTTTTAGTTTGTTTATTTTTTAATTCATGACATGTGGAAGATTAGCAAAATGATTTTTTGGCATGTGGTAGTCGATTGGATATACTTAATCTGTTAGGTTGGATCAATTTGTAGGACTTTGTAGCACTTAGCTGTACATCAATGGTGGACTGCATCGGTTGGTTCACTGTTCACCGTGAGACAGTATGATAGGCCGTGACAAACGCCTTTGGCGAGGCGGACTGGAGGTCGCTACAAACTATGATTCAATCACTTTTATTTGGACATATTTATATTTGTCTCATCCGAAATGGAGTCCATATGGATAAGGAATAAAAGAGTGAAATACAAGTATATTTTTCTTTGCTTGGGTGGCGAAGAACGAATTTGAGAGGTGTTCTAGTTTTTTACTATGTGGTAGTTTATTCAAGACTAGTTGAGTGCCCGTGCGTTGCTACGGCTGAGCCAAGTTTTTTTCCTCCCGACACATGACGATGAAACACACGAGCACATTGTGGTGTGTAGAATAAAAAGTCACATGGTATTCCAAAGTATTAAGATTCAACTTCGCTTGCATCGCCGTGGTTGTATTCAAATTCGATTTTACAAATTCACCCTCAGATTTCCAAATCATTACCTATCCTAGTGGGCGTGCGCACGCACCTCCCATCGTGTCCTACCTCCGATCTCCATCGGTCCTCTCCCGCAGGCCGCAGCCTTGCGCCAGGTCCTCCGCTGACTTCCCGCAGTCCTCGCGCCTGTTCCTCCGCGCCAGGTCTTCTCGTCGTCCTCCCGCTCCAGCGACAGAGACCCCAGCAGTTCGGCGTGCTGAATCTCACGAAGGGGGCCCTCATCCTTGAAGCACGCAAAGCTCCTTAGCGAGGGCGTCCGATCCTTCCTCGCTGGCACTCTTCCTCAACTTCGCCGCCGTACCGCGGCCCCTCCTTCTTGACGCCTGCGACCACGCGTAGCGCTCCTCAGCTCGGGCATCTGAGCCTTCCTCGCCGGCACTCATCCACCGCTCCGCCGCCGTCTGCAGCTCCCTTCGCCGCTCCGCTCCAGTGAGTCTGTGGACGAGGAGGACGTAGCTCTTGCGTGCCTGGGAACAATTGAGTTCTGTTTTCAAAGAACCACATGCATTTTTTAGCAATTTTGAAAAATTGTAACCTGTCAGGATTATTCTAATCTGAAGAACAAATTTGAATTCTTGTGAATCTCTGAAAACAATTGCACGACCTTGAAAATGACAGCATTTGAAGCTCTGAAAACTCTGAAGATGACAGTACTCTAAATCATGTGCAATTCTGGTTATGGATGTGCAATTCTGGTTGTGGGTGCAGTTCTGACTATTCTGGCAAAATTTGCATCTCCTGATGGCTTTTATCAAGATCATTGTGTTCAAGCTAATAAATTATCCAGAATGTTCAACCACGAGCATGTGTGATCCCTGGGGTGATGTTGTTGATTTCCATTGGTTTTTCTGTTCAAAGAAGGGGTGGAAGCAAGCTCAATATTCCTCAAACTTACAACTGGCTTATAACTTTTCATGTTATAATAAACCTCAAGTAATGGAGTATATATTTGCAGGTTTTTGAATCCAGTAAAATGACATGTAACCTGTAAGGCTGTAACCTCCAGTTTAGCAAGTAGACATCCAAACGGCAGCTCCAGCACGGTCTCGCCGGCAGATCCAGTTTGACGATGAGAGTTTCAGCTCATCTCAGCTTGTCGCCACTAAAAAAGTAAATTAATGTTTCAGTGTAGTCTAATGGTCTACACTAAAATTCAGCAAGTGTAGATAAAATTCAGGAGTAAGATTCAGGGACAGTAAGTCTTGCTAAAATACCACATGGTTCAGCAAGTGTAGATACCACATGGTCTTGCTAAAAGCTCAACCCCCTCAGCCTCATCTTTTCCTCTCTCACGCATACATACTCCCTTGCTGCAATCTAAACATTTCCATGGTTTAACCATAATTGCATACTCCAACATATTTTCCTGTTTAAATATGGTTATAGATATTTATACAAAAAGTATACTCTATGGATGGTACAGAAGCAAATCCCCCAAAAAGAGAAAATTCAAAATGTTAACTAAGTAAACAGCTATTGTGAACAAAGTACAAATCTTATTGGAGCTCCCAGTGAGCACTTCCTTTCAAAGCAGTTCAACAACAGTAACTATTGAGTATTGACTATACGTGATGAACCTCTAACCATGGAGCAGACTAATACCACAAATTAATATTAATAAATCTCAATGTATATCTCAAATTATCATGTCAACATGTGCATTAGCAGATATAAAGTCCAACATTTGGCCACTCATAGGATCCATCAGTCTTCATTTCCTCACAACATCAATATACATGGTAGGAAGGCTCAGGGCAGCGGGTAGCGGGCATCGCAGATGGGGAGCAGGCTCTGGGCAATCGAGCGCCAGGGAAAGGAAGGGGAGGAGAGGAAGTACCTCCAGTGCACGGCCGGAGAAGCTCCCGGCGCCGGCGACGAGTGGCTGGGCCCTGCGGAGCCACCCGTCTCTTACGCCCTTCTCCACACCAAGCCCGCCCGGGCCATGGTGCTCTGCCTCGACCCAAGCGAGAGCGTTGCCGCTGAAGCACGAGGGCGCCGCCTCTTTTATTGCCATGAGCATATAGTCATGCTAGCGTCACCGCCGCCGCAGCCCAGACCGGCGACCAGAGCTTTGAGATCTCCGCCACGGGTGTGCCACCACTAGTACAGAAAAGGCTATTAGTGGCGCACCAATTTGGTATTCTGTGGCGCACCCTCAGAAATGCTGGGTGCGCCACAGAATTCTCGCCACAAAAAATATTTCTGTGGCGCACCAGGCTTGGTGCGCCACAGAATTCTCACATTTCTGTGGCGCACCTGGCCTGGTGCGCCACAGAATTCTCAAAAAATTCAAAATTTTCAAAAAATGCAAAAAATATAAAAAGTTTCAAAAAATCCAGAAAAATCAGAATATGAAATAATATGAAAAATCCTAATTATTGGAATTATTTTCATATTTTTTGAATTTTTTAAACTGATACCTTCCCGCTAGGTCACCCATCCTCAAATTGCTCCAACCCTAGCACGCTTAACTTCTAAGTTCCACCCACTTCACCTACCCTCGCCTACTCTCGCCACAGAATTCACCTACTCTCGCCACAGAATTCCAAAGTTTCAAAAGATCCAAAAAAATTCAAAAATCCAAAAAATTCAATTTTTTTTTAAAAATCCAAAAAAATAAAAAAAAGTCAACAATCTTCTTTGTTATACATTTCTGTGTCTTTTTTGGAATTTTGGAATTTTTTTGATTTTGCTGCGAAAAATCGTCTGTTTGAAATAACTTTTTTTCTTTTGGAATTTGCGGAATCTATGAATTGCTGACCGGGTAAACCTAACTATTATTTGCGTTATTTCGACGTCGTATGCAAAAGTTATGGCCGTTACAAGTTTTTTTTTCCTGTTTGTTACAGAAAAGGTCAAAATTCATATTTCAAAATTTCTATACATACTAGACACTCAAACCTAACTACATGTCAAAGGATTTTATTTATTGAAATTTTTATCATTTTCCTTTAATTCCTCCAAGCCTAAAAAGGCGATCCAGGAGGGGTGCGCGCCACATAATTGTTTTTTTCAAATTTTAACCCGCCCCCCAGATAACTTTCTGTGGCGCACCTGGCCATGTGCGCCACAGAAATGTGACTTTCTGTGGCGCACTAGACCACATGCGCCACAAAATATATTTCTATGGCGCACCAATTAAGGGTGCGCCACAGAGTGCCAACCTACCTATAGGGTTTCCCTACTAGTGCACCCGCCACCCAAACGAACACCACCGGAGAGATCCCCGCCGCTGCAATCGTTGGGAGCCACGCAGGTTTGCCCAACGGCTCGCTCCGGCAGCGGGGAGGCGAGGGAAAGGGAGGGGAAGGAGCTCATGGCGGCTAGGGTTAGGTCGCCTCCCGTGTCGCCCTCGAGAGAGCGACGCAGGGGCTCTTTTTTCTGCCTGTATTAGCGCTAACGAGGGAGATATTGGGCCGGCCGCCAGACCCATGTTAGCGATCCATCAATCGGCAGAATCGGTAGGCAGAATCAGGAGGCAGAATTTTCTGCCGGGTTACACCATCACCAACTCCCATTTAATAGTAAAGAATACTGTTCTGTAAACTTATTTCAGCATGCATGGTTCGTTTTCTATGTCCGTTCATTCATTTTTTTAAGATCTTGAGTCACCCTTTACATGTACTATTCGACCAACCCTTTACTCATGAGCTGTACCAGGCACCCAAATATGAAGAACATAAAAAAAAAGACGGACCCCGGCAAATATCTCCCAGAGGGCGGCGCAGCTTGCCGGCTGCTCCCAGACGGACAGGCAGCGGCGCATCGCCGGACTATCCTCGCCTGGTGCTTATTCCCATCCGCACGCCCGCCTTCCCCAGTCCTTCCGCTTTCCTCCTCAGTTCTGAGTTCCAAGGCCTCCCGATTAGCTCTATTTTTGGATGGATTTCGATTAGGTTTTTGTTGGCCGGCGATTATAGTGCGACAAATGCCGTGTCAATGTGCAAAGTATATGGTGGAATCAGAGGTGAAGAAAGTCGTGGGGTAGGGAACTGGCGTGTGGAGAGCTGGCCGATTTGGGGTGGAATGATTTACCAACTTATTTCTAATGTAATTTAGTGATGGCATAGAGTGATTGTAGGCACCGAATTGCTTGGTGTGCATTAGTCTGAAAAAGGAAGTTTTTGGTTGTTTTACTCTGGTAATAATGCATCTACTTGCCAAGTTACTCCTAATTTGCTCTGAACTTTGACAGGAAATAGCTCTTCTTTGTTAGTAGAATACAATGTTTTTTCTGAAGGTAGTTTACTATGCCGGCAAGAATGTTTTTCTTCATTCATCGCTTATGCAGTAGCAGTACTTTTGACGGATGTTTGATGCTAATTAGCCCAACAATGTACACATAGAAAACTTACTTTTGTTACTAGCTGTATCCTGTATGTATTCACATCTGCCTCTGTTTTTGCGAGCTATATTAGAGAGCGTTTGACTAAACTTGATTCAAATATATAATATAGATGCATTACCTGAAAAATTATGCAGACACACTAGCGATTATATTTGTTGCAGCTAGATGTAGGTGACTGAAAACTCCGCCTATGTCTTCTAGGCATAGCCGGTCCCAAGCCCGGATAAAGGAGGAGGGTTGTGATAGGCTTGGCGAGCCAACGTAAAAACTAGCCAGTCCCATGGATATGAAACCCACGAGAGTAGTACTAGGGTGGGTGACCTCCTGGAAAGTCCTCGTGAAAGGTTTCATATCTAAGGGTTGTGATAGGCTTGGCGAGCCAACGTAAAAACTAGCCAGTCCCATGGATATGAAAGCCATTTGGGCGAGAGTAGTACCAGGATGGGTGACCTCCTGAGAAGTCCTCGTGACAAGGTTTCATATCTAGCCTACCCCAACTTGTTTGGGACAAAAGGCTTTGTTAAGAGGTTAAGAGAGATGTAGGTGACTGAAATCAAATATCGCCATTATTCTTCAAACTATATAATTTACTAGGAACTGGGGATGTGGAGCGCTGGTCGATTTGGGCGATGGATTGGTTTACCCTCACTGTTTTTGATTTTAATTTATTGCTGGCGATGAGTGGAAATACTGAACTGGTTGCTTTATAGTTAGTCTGAAAGGAAGTTTTGGTTGTTTTACTGTGGTAATGCATCTATGTTGCCACGTTACTCTGAACTTTAATAGTCAACTGGTCCTTGTGAGAATACTGTTCTTATTAAGGCAATTAAATATGCTGGGTAAGAATATTTTTCTTCATTTATCCCTTACACAATAGCAACTATTTTAACTGATGGTTGATGCCAAGTAGCCAAACTATGTACTGATAGAAAACTTAATTTAGTTATGTGCTGTATGTGTTCACCACTGGCACTTTTCTTGCGAGCTATTTAGAGAACGTTTGACTAAAATTGATTTAAAGATATAACACGTGCATTATCTAGAAAAATGATACAGACGCACTAGCAATGCTATTGGTTGCAGCTAGACATAAGTGCCTGAAATACAATGTTGTCATTATTCTTCAAACTATAATAGACAGCGATATTATGTCATCACTCATCAGTGCTTGACATAATCTTCATCAGACTAAAATTTACTGTCAAAACAAACAGGACACTACTGAAGTGAACTGATGAAGGAAGAAGGGTCTGGAGGCGTCGGGATTTGGACTGCCCCATCGAGCATTTGTGTCACTTTAAGCATGGTCGGCCGCATTGTTGGCTCCTCCTGGAGGCACCACAGTGCTACAGCCACGAAGTGCTCCGCCTTTTTTATGTTGAAGTTCGCCTCATCATCGCCGTCCACCAGCAAGTCGATCCTACCACACCTGTAACAATCGTTTGCCCAGTAAGTTAGTATCGACCGCTCTTCATCAGCGATCTCTAGCTCCACATTCCTCCTGCAGCACACAAGCTCCAGAAGGATCACCCCAAAGCTGTAAACGTCGACTTTGGAAGTGATCCCTATGTTCTTGAACCACTCCGGGGCGACGTATCCTCGAGTTCCCCGAATGCCGGTGTTTGTCCGTGTCTGATTGGCCTGAAGAAGCTTAGCCAGGCCAAAGTCTGCAATCTTGGCCATGAAATTGTCATCGAGAAGGATGTTCTGTGGTTTTATGTCGCAGTGGATAATCTGTGTGCTGCACTCCTCGTGTAAGTAGAGCAGCCCTCTGGCCACTCCAAGCGCGACTTGAACACGGAGGCTCCAGTGTGGCTTAGCATCACCGAAGATGAACTCGTTCAGCGAGCCATTGGTCATGATTTCGTACACTAGCAGCCTGTCATTTCCCTCGTTGCAGAAGCCAAGCAGCCTGACCAAGTTCTTGTGAAACGTCTGGCCGATTGTCTGCACTTCCACCATGAACTCCTTCTCGGACTCTTGCTGGAGCTTTTCAAGTTTCTTGACTGCAACGCTGGTCGCATGGTCATCTAGCAGCTGTCCTTTGTACACGGTACTGGAGGCACCGCTGCCTAGCACCTCACAGAAACCACCGGTTGCCTTCTCCAGCTCATTGTAAGTGAAAATCTTCGGGGCCAATATGGATGTACTTGATGATTTTGATGACAGGATTTTTTTCTTGGAGATGATCGAGAAACCACAGTAAGTGCCATAGAGCAGAATGGAGATAAGGAGAATGTTGACCAATACAGAACTCCCAAGAAACAAGGAGCTCCCGAGAATCCAATACTTCTTATCCTTCTTCCATTTGCCTATGCCGAGCTGGGACTCTGAATTGTTGTTCCTAGGCAACTTAATAAGAACCGTCCTCTGGACACTGTCCGCCATATACCCATTTGATAAGGGAAGCCTTTTCTTCCAGCAAGTGTTTGAGCTTGCATCAAAGACAGCAGTGGCGCAGAAGCAATCAACTACACATAGCCTCCGGCACTCTGTCTCGTCTATGGGGCTGTACTGCTCATAGTCGGATAAAGGCCAATCAACACGATCGATCGGATTCATCTCAAACTGTGCTGTTGCTGCTGCCTCATCAAGGTCACAGCTTTGTGGTACAAAGTCTGGCCTGCACCCTTTGTACCGTCTTCCCTCGTCAAAGAATTTGTAACCTTGTGGGCATGTGCAGCTTGTCTGATTCTTGGTGCCATCAACTGTGCAGTAACTGTTGAAGCCGCATGCACCGCTGCCCACCTCTCCCTTTAATCTCTGGCAGATGTTCTGGGGCACTGAGCTTACCGACCTCCATTGCAAGTTCCATTGGGGTTTGACCTTTGTGCTCTTTGGGTACACATATTGCCGAAATACGCCATCAAGATCGAGCGTGGCACGAAGGAAGAAATCAACCATAGGATACCCCTCTGCTGAAGTGATATTGAACTGTGTCCCATTCTTCAAGGCAAAGTATATGCTGCCGGTTTCATTGAACACAAGCTGTGAGCCGTTCCCAACTGTATTGCTTGCCCAATATGCACTGTACCGAGACGTAGCGTACTGAGATGTACTAGAATACTCAGAAATTGGATACAGCACAAGATTACCATCAGGCTGTACAGCTAAGAGAAACCGGCCATCGGAGTAGTCAGTAGCCATGAGATGGCTTCTCAGCACCTTGTCCTGACCTAGAGGGAGAACTTGTGTGGGGAGGATGGTATCGGCCGGGACGTCGAAGGTCTCCCACTTTGCTTTGCCATCTGCGTCGACAAGCATGAAGTTACCTGTGTCGAGCATTTTGGCGTGGTCCACAGTGGGGGTCCGGGGGCTCCAGACCTCATTGCCAGACTGGTCGCGAAGCGAGAGCAACCCAGCAGTAGTGAGCTGCAGGACAGAGGTGGATGGCACTTGAACAGGTGTGTCCTGACCGTCTGAGCTGCTCTTGGCGTACCAAGCGACGGTCTTCTCAGGGATCTTGTCGAACCAGACGGCCAGGAGGTACGAGGAGCTACCTTCCAGCTGCCAGAAGCCGAACGCGAAGTCGCCGGATGGCGAGAGCCATGACGTATTTGGCCCCTGGGGTGTCAAAGAGGAGCCCCGGGTGATGTTTAGCTGCGCTTGAGCACATGATATGCTCATGAGCAGGAAGATCAGTTGGAGGAAGCGCCATGGGAGGAGGTGGCGTGCCATTGCTTTTGCTGGTCTCCTGCTTCTATTGATTGCAACAAGCTTATGCCCCTTGGTGAGTGGTACTTAACAGTCATAACTCGCCTTTGGGGAACGGTATGCGTCAACACGGCATGTAGAGAATCATGTCCCTGAAATTGGAGTTTGTGTGGAATAGCCTGTGTGGCTCAGAATCGTGTCCGAGTCAATTGGTGCTACTGGCTTCTGGAGATGTACAGTTCATCCGCTATTCCGCTGCCCTGAATAGTAGTTCGTATTTCCTTGTCATGCATAAAAAGCTTTGCCTGCTGCCTGTTGATTTTATTACCGTTGAAAGCAAGAGAGCACACATAAGGTATTATTCTTGAATGTTGTTTTCCTCTATCTCTACTGGCTAGATCTGTTGATGGAAGTATAGCCATATTGTACTAAAAATTACACGTATGATCGTGTTAGGTCCTAGTACCCTTTTTTGTCTATACCATCAACATTGAAAAGTTGCCAATCTGATTCCTGAAATTTTGTTCCAGAGGAATTAAGAATATTATAAAAAATTTAGTTGTCCCTTAATGCCGAAGACCTCTTCAGTTCGTCCCAAGTCTGAATCTTGGTAAAAGTTTACCCAATTGTGGCTCCCATCACCTCCGTGGAACAATTTTGCTGCGTCAATAGCACGCGTTAAGTATCATGTCCATGAATTGGTTTCTTGTGTGGAATGTCCTGCGACGTTGAGACTGAACTGGTCAATTGTTGCTCTAGCTAGCTAGGTTCAGGGGATGTACAGTGCATACTCTAGTTCACATTTCCTTTTCATGCATAGAAAGCTTTCACTGTTGCCTGTCGAACCTTTGAGAGAGCTGAACGTTGAACTTGAGAAAGCAGGCAGAAGGTACTCTTGAGTTCTACTTTTCTCTATCCCTCCTGCGACCTCGCGCCCGGCCTCCACCTCCACCAGCGCCAAGTCGCCCAAGTCGCCAAGTCACACGCGCAACCGCACGCGGCTCTCTCGGCGGTGGTCTACTATTTATAGATAGAGGCGGGAGCTGATTGGAGACAATCTAGCTAGTTTGAATTTTCAGCACAAAAAGGGGAGAGGTTTGGCGGGAAGGGCTGAAAAGTTTGGTTATGCCTTTGTGTGTCTTTTCTTTATGTGGATGGATGGATTGGATGGGCAACTGATTATTCGCGTGTCACGTGAATCCTCTTTTTTGACTTTCCGTGAATCCTCCTTTACCTTACCATGCTGGTGGGAGCATAAGTAATTACAGGATATGACGCATGCATGTGAGGGAATCATGATTTTTGTTATCCCACCATATATACTAGCGATTAATCAGTTTCCTAAAATTAGCAGTACTTGCCGGAATTCTATAAGAGAGATTTCGATAGAAGTATAATGTTGGGAGGGAATCAATGGCCGAGATGTATTGGGCCGCGGATTGATGACGCGGAATGAATTAATCTCCCGGTTACCTACTGTAACGGTGATTCTCTTCTGATTGCATGCAACCGCGGAAGAACTGCTAATTTCGGTTCGCGCATCTTTTTTAATATCAAAAAAAAAAAAATTCGATTCGCGCTTAGTTTCGTTTGACGTGCAAGGGCAGAGGAGCTGATTGCTCCCGTGAATCCGGCCAGCCCGACATAAAAGCAGGATCTCCATAACGCGCGGATCGTGATTTTCCCCCACCATACTAGCGATTTATTAGTTTCCTAAAATTAGCATTCCTTTGCCGAATTTTATAAGAAGAAACATAATATCTCGTGAGTAGCTCGCCTTGTTATCGTACGTGCCTGATCCTGAGCCGCGGTAATTATTCTGCGCGGGGTTGGTACGCATGTACCATTCTTTCCTTTTTCTCCCGCATAAAGAATCCGTGCTTTCATAACAAACAAATGATTGAAAATCAATTATTTTGCTTCCCTATTTGTTGAGAGAAGGGATCTACCACTCCATCTTTTTTAAGAATGTTGTGGCCTGAATCGGGGCCAGACATTACATGACTCCGTCCGTTTGGACGGGCAGATGATTGCTCCTGTGAATCCGGCCATGTTGGGACCGGATGTAAAAACAGGATCGCACGCATGCAAGGCAATCGTGATTTTTTCACCACAATAAGTGATTAATTAGTTTTTACTAAAATTAGCATTACTTTCCGGAATTTTATAACAAGGAACAAGATAAGTTTTATTAAATGATTGTTTTGCTTACTACAATCTCGTGATTAGCTCGTCTTGTTTTTATATGCGTGAATCTCCTGATTGCGTGCAAGCGGGCGTATTAATTACGTGAGGGATTTCCTTTGAAAATCAGTTATTCTGCTTCATGTGGTTCCACCGTGATTACTAGTAGTATATCCTTATTTATTAGTGGCACGGTTTTGATGATCTGCTGGGCGGGTCGGCCGGCGTTAGACATCTTCCATCTTTTTTTATTTTTAGTAGATTTTTTTTAGACATGTTTCTGGTCCAACCCATACATGACTACATATTTTTTGAAACATAGGACCAACCCATACATGACTACATATTTTTTTGAAACATAGGAGACTCGCCACAAAAAAAGATAGGTTGTCGCTGCCTCAGCACTCCTTCATGCCTGGCAAGATGACAGCAGATAACATCGTAACGATTCACTCGAATCAACAACCCGGGACAGTGTTTGAGACACCCAAACATCTTATATTTTAAGACAGAGGTAGTGATTTCGAAGAACAATAGTCATAGCCTTTTCCCTTTCTAGGACTTTGATCACGTAGCATATAACAGATAATAAGTACTTCATCTGTTCACTTTGATAAGTCGTTTTGGCGACAGCGGGAGTACATAAAAAGGCACAACTCATGTGACTAGAGGATTCAGCTCGCAAGTTCAATCAAACAAGATGAACGAAATTTGTTAAGTTCACAAATAAAACAAACTTCTGACATGGAAAACTATAAAATATACATGTTACAATCTCGATTGCAAACACGAGTCCCCAAAACCAATATTACAATAATTTTCAACTGCAGGTGCCATGCTCCCTACTATTTCTGCCTTCCTTTGCACATAGAGGGGCTGCAGCAATATTGGTTGTTCTATCGACAAAAAACAACATAGAATGAATAAAAGACCTGCTAAGCTCTATAACCTAAAGGCTTGGTCGTCGATTCCAAAAGGACCCCCTCAGCTCAAGCTGCAAACACTGATCGAGATACCAGTATCTCACACACCAACAATATACAACATCCCATCCTAATCACTACGTCAGGGCACCAAACTCACACGGACCTACATCTCCTCTTCTTCCAACTCCAGGCAGTCGCGGACCTACAAACAAACAGCACTTCTGGTGAAACATATTAGGCCAAAGGATATGCAAATTTATTAGGCCAAAATATACAGTATACATATGCCACTTGGAGTGTGAGCAGCAAGATAGGTGTCAAACAGCAGCTTCACACACACGTCTGGCGTCTGGGTACCATCAGATATTGGGAAGGAGCTGGGCTTTTAGATTGGGTTAATTGGATCTATGCCATTGCCCAATTCACACATTGGACTTATGCCATTACAAAAACCGAACTTGGAAATATGCCACTCAAACTTCTCAATACCTCTATCTATGCCATTGTCTCCACTAAATAGAATAACGTTTTAAAAAATACATGTATTTGAGCTTATAGTGTCGTATTTACCATACTACCCTGTGCCCAACTTTTTGGCAGTACTTTAGCGTCATCCGGGCGCCCAAAAATTCAAAATATTCAAATTTTGGCCAAAATTGAACTTTCTCAGAAAAATCTAAAAAAATACAGAAATTCAAAAACAGTAATATGAGCCTACTGTTCAAACATTAGCCAATTCTGGGCACATTTAAAACCTTCTGAGATTTATGTTGTGTCCAGAAAACTTTCAAATTCTGGGTGCATAGCTTTCTTCACAGGAGTTTTTTTCTTGGCCTTCGCTTGTGACGTAGCAGTCTTCTTGACTGGGGTCTTTTTCTTGGCCTACAAATTTCAGATCAAAAACGAAATTAACCCAACCATGAGCACATCTCTCTGTACATTCATGGAGAGAATGGGGGTGTTGGGAACTGGTGCACTCACATGTTTGATGACTCGAGGGAAGCCCCCGCATCCAGCAGCAACCTTCAACCGAGACTCGCCTCCAGCCGAACCCTGCGGGCAGCCAACGAGTGGGGCACAGGAAGGCCTTCACCCGCGGGCGCCGCTGCCGGTGGCGCCTCCAGCCGTCGGGAGGGCCGCCGCCGCCGCCGCTAAGGTTCGTCGAGCGCGAGGCGAGAAGGGGCGTGAGAGCTGGCTTCGTTTTTGGATGCGTATACGATACGGTTCCAACTTATGGACTCGGTTTAGATCGATTCCTTTTTTTGTGTGTGTGAGTCCAGTACGTGAGTATACAGAGTATGTACGAAAGTATAACTGTCGTATATGAACAAAATGGCATAGGTAGAGGTATGAAGAATTTAGAGTGGCATATCTCCAAGTTCAGGTTTTGTAATGGCATTTTCCCAATCCATGAATTGGGCAATGGCATAGATCCAATTAACCCTTTAGATTTGGGGGAGGAGCTGGGTTCTGGGACCTTGAAACTGGAGGGGAATGGTACCTGCCGGGGCGCAGGTGATGCCGTGTCGTGCATCCTCCGAGGAGCACCGTCGGAGACCCACAACCTGTATGCAGCATTGGCATGTTTCAGTGCATGTTCGTCTCCACATACAACTATACATATGTGAACTATAAATGTGGGAGGAATGCTCTCTGACACCATATCTGCTGCTGGAGACTACTCAGGTTTCATTTAATAGAGGGAGATGCTACGCAAGAACTAAAACGCACACGCAACAGCAGTACGTGATGTGGAAACTGAGAAGGCAACATCATATATTACAACATAATGACACCTCAAAAAATACTCCAAACCCAAGGACAACAGAGGATCAAAGGGTTTAACACTAGCACTATGCTAGATTGCAATTAAATCATCAACATGGTGTGCCTCGATACTTCAAGAAAGCATTGTTCTTCCTATGCCATGCCACAATTCTAGCTCAAAACCATATACATATATTAACTTCCACATGCAAACTATACATCTGTGAAACTATACATATGCGAGGACTGCTTCCTGAAACCTTGTCTGCCAGTGGAGACTAATTAGGCTTCATTTAACGGAGCAAACGCTATGCACGAACTAAGAAGTTATTCATGACATTAATAAGAGGAAGGTGCCAAATATAGGAAGGTGCCAAAGAAAGACAGTGGCAATCAATGGGATTTCAAGTCATTACCGCACACATGGAGTGGATATGTTCAATTTAACCTTCAAAACAGCAATACGAGATGCGAAAATGGAGGAGACGTCATTTACACCAATGGAATGACAGTTCTCTAAATATGGCTGATTATGAAAAACAAAAATGATTCGCTATTATGATGTTACTCAAATATGGAATTATCTAGGGCCCTTCCAAAACACAAATTCTTAGTCAAGCATGTGCACTACTACGGTATAACCTTCCAGTAAATCGCAGGCACACAAACGCTAACAACAAATAGGGTAATGCAGGTTTAGAGCATACAATTCATGACTTGAGAACCCCAACTAGCATAACATATCTATCCACAAGTTCTAAGACACTAGAGAGTAAGTAGTTAGTTCCAGAAAAAGAACCAATGGTCCTTTACCAGACAGAAATGGAATGACAATGGTCCATTAACAGGGTTTCTGTAAACAAGCAGTACCATTTACCAATCACGCATGAGTAAACACTCATAGTGCCAGTTCAGTTCTCAATTTCTACATATGCAATAAGCAAAATGTCAAATATTTTCGACAACAAGTTGGTTGTGGAGACTAATCAGGCTTCATCTAACGGAGCAAATGCTATGCAAGAACTAAGAAGTGATTCATGACAATAACAAGAGGAAGGTGCCAATGAAAGACAGTTGCAATCGATGGGATTTCAAGTCATTATCGCACATGTATGGATATGTTCAACTTAACCTTCAAAACAGCAATACGAGATGCGGAAATCTAGAAGGAGACATGATTTACAACAACGGAATGACAATTCCAAAATATGGCTGATGATTAAAACAGTTCAGAAATTGATGACAAGGGCTAGAGTTAAAAGAAATATGATGTTACTCAAATATGGAATTATCTTGGGTCCTTCCAAAACACAAATCTCAGTCAAGCATGTGCACTAATATGGTATTACCTTCCAGTAAGTCACAAGCGCATCAAACACTAACAACAAAGAGGATAATGCAAGTTTTAAAGCACACAATTCTTTGACCCAAATTCTGCAGAGGCACACATCACCCTACTATCAAATCAATTCCTAGGCAACAGATGCAGCACAACCAAAATGCCGTCCAAGTCCATAGCAACTACTGGCAAAACCAGTTAGCTACAAATCAGACACACCACAATGGCCATAAGCAGAGGCAGCGAGACAACATATTATGCACATTAATATCAGCCGTTTTGAGCGCGACAAAGGACTGACCTTTGGGTGCCAAGCTTGACCTCCTGCTAGACCCACCCGGCCTTCACATCCACGGCCTTGACCTTTGCAGCACCGCAGCTGGCACGACATACCTCTTGGACAACATCTTCCTCGGTAGTAGGGCCGTTGTCGTCGCGTAAGCCTCATCTTTAGGGATGATGCACCGTACCTTCTCGAGGTACCTGAATGATAGCAACACCACCAGAGTTAGCTATCCTCTCGTTTAGAGGTCCTTTTTCACATTCCTATTCATAAAACTGAAAATAAGGTTGGTACCAAATGCTAGTCTTTTTAAAATACATTTCCGTGACATTCCTATTCATAAACATGAAAAACAGAGCAGCCAAAAGAAACTTGGCAAACAGGTTAGAGTCATGAGACAAACAAGAACAAAAAATAATTTGAGAAATAGGTTATGAAAACATTGAACATTAAGTTTACACTATACAGACCTACATCTAATTCTTGGTTTGTGTCACCCTTTAGTAAGTTAGTGAAAACATGCATGAATTTCCAGCCCAAATAGACATGAAAGTTATACAGCATACATATCATTAATATAGCAACACAAGAGTTTATTGCTCGTGTGTTTCTAAAATTCTCTAGCTGGCATGTAGCAACCGTGTCCTATTCCCAAATTCAAAAACAACTTGCTTTATAGCATATTCACATCATGTCCTTTCTCTTTTCCTTGTCATCTACCAGAGCAGCATGAAAACTCAAAATATGGACCAAAGATAAAGTTAAATCATCGTCACAAATGTGGAAAGCACCTCATCAAGATCATGAACGCAACAAACAAATTCACGACAAAATACAAGAAATTCACGACAAAATACAAGGACAAAACTCCATGTGCGCTTCCTCGGAACTTACAAGATCATTTCATATCAACGCAATAAAGGAGTCCACTCATCAGCTAGCAACAACTTCCATCTCACTAAGAAAAAACTTGGAAAGAACAATAGCTAGGCTCCAGGAAAGAATAATTTATGTCAGGATATGATCAAAACACATATAGCACACTCATGTATTCTACTACAGAAAAACTTCCACTTGGTTAATATTCCAGAACAATACAAGTATTCTAGAGCGTATACAAGCTAAGCCTGCATCAGTGGGCTAGTTTTACCTTCACGATGGTGAGTTGGGACCTATCAGGGCAACGTTCCAGCATCGTGCACGACAGTCGGCATGTTTGAGCTGGAACTTCATTGGAGTAGGCGAATTCTGGGACCTTGGTAATGATAGTGTTTTTTCCTGCAAAAGGAAGATATGGTATTAAGATTCTAAGTTGCAAAAGATGATGCTTGAACATTCAGAACAAGTCATATATCCACTTCAGAAATTACTAATGGCTTTGGTTTCGTCGATACAGATACAAAATATGCAAGTGAACAAAACTAAAAAGTTACCACTGTTCCGTCTTACTTGTTGTAGTCGGCCGCATAAAATCGTCACACTTGCTGGACATAGGGCATCAGGTTGTTTCGGATTCCAAGGGGGTCTTCACCGATGTGCCCACTTGGGTGAGCACCGACCAGGTTCAAGTACGTGATCAGTATGATCTTCCAATCAGGGTCCAGGCGCTGGAGGTCGCGGCAGATGTTCTCGATGACGAGCTGCACAAAAAGGTGAATCACGGCCTCGAACCTTCATGACAAAATAAACATGCCTGATGAGCATACAAAAACAAACAAGCTCCTACGGCTAAGCAATAAGTGTGTCCAGCCAAACACTACTAGTTTAATACTTGGTGAATCAAGGGAGCTTTCTAGCTTGACTTAATCATCAAAACAAACAAAAGCACACAGACATCACATAATACCACCCTAATTCTGTTGACAAAATTAAATATCGATGAGCTCCAAAATTTGATTGTGGTCAATGTTTAGAAACTTTGGAGAAATATCATGCTAGCTCAATATGGTCACAGGCTGAATTAGTGCTGGCAGATAACAAGCAAAGTGTCTAGGGAAGAATTTCATATTATCTACAACCAGGAAACATTTTCATGCTTAACTTTGGCACTTGAGTTCTATTCCCCACCAAAGGAAAAGGCTTTATGCATGTTAGTGTGCAGCACAAGCCATCAAAACGTCGGCCACTAGGATGAACATTTAGTTCCAGAACAGTAGAGTACATACGGAAGTATCTACCTAGCAGTGTAAATGCATCTACTTTCTACAAGCACCGGCCGAATCACAAGCAAACAACTATATTATCTGTCCATGCATCCTTCCCTTCATCAACAGATTACTACAACATATATGAACAGTGACTAGCTACCAACCTACAGAGCTGAAGTGTTTTTTTAGAACCAGCAGCGGGATGCACCTATGATTGTAGCCATTTTTGTCCCTGTCTGTTGATTGGTGGAAGCCGTGGGCCACGCCGAGCACCCTCCTTAACCCACCACCCATCAGCTCAAGCACAAGTGAAAACAATAACTAAAATGCTCGGATCAGGCTCCCTACCTCCTCCACTTCTTCCCTATACTGCCAACACACAGTGTCACACCTGTCCAACAAGGCTCCGCAGACTTCACCTACAACCACAGACCAACAAAATTTCACTTCCACACACATAAATAAACACACAAGATAAACATACTCTTAAGCTAGGCACGACATCAACAAGCAAGGAATGTCAAACCGCGAGGGTTGGAGAAAGTGAGATTACCTTGACGACATGCTCGATGGTGATGCCATCCGGCGATGCAAACGAACAAGTCTACCGTCCCCGCGTGGACGACGGCATGAGCAGCCCTCAATCGCGTCGCCGCCGTTGGGTCATGGTGGCCGGCAGCCCCTAGCCACGCTGCACCTTGGGGCGAGCAGCTTGAAACTGCCTGCATAAAGCAAGACACTTGAAATTAAGAACACATATTTGACAATATACAACCTATTAGTATACAACGGTAGCTGGTCCTAAACATGAAAAGGCTTCCAATATTTGATGATTCAAAATCTAAGATTCTCAAGTATTAACACACAAGCAGTTGCAACTATTTTCAAGCTACACCTAAAGAACAAAAAAAGTGATCCAATTATTTAACTTCGCTTTTGTTGCAAAACAAAATACACAGGATAATCATTATTCCCACAAGGGAAATACACATACATGCCACAAAAACCACGGCTACAGGAGGAGTCACTCAAATCAAGTGTAGTGTCATGGCTACTCGAGGAGTCAAGGACTCATCTAAACCAACGGAGGGGAAGAAGAAGACCACTGCTGCCTGCCTGCAGCCCCTCCTGGCAAGCTAAAGACCAGCTCCACTTCTCCGCTGAAATACAAAAACACAGAAGACTATTAATTTTCGAACTCAGGTTACATATATTGATAAAGTTACTGGTCTGGTTCCAAACTTCTTATTTAGACAAGGAATTAATAAAGCTAGAAACAATTTCCAAGTAAGGCAACAAGTAGGCAACAGTTTAGAGACAGAAATCCATATTTTGATAAGCATCAGCACGTGCATCACTAACACACCATAATTCATCTTTACATGGCCACATTGTGTTTGTGGAATAACAATAGAGCTAGCTACTTTGATCCAGTCCATATTATAGCAATATCAAAAAACACTTAAATGATAACTCAAGCTCCGGGGTTTAGCCCACATTTTCATAAAATTCTTGTTTTAGGTTGGCATTGATTAAGTCAACTAAATAACATGGGAAACTAGTTTCTTTTCAACCAAATACCATTGCTTAAAGGTGCAACTTCTCGCAGCGCCTACTTCTTCACACTTTTTCTCTACACGTGGACTGGAATTTGTATCAAAACAAATAAATATATCCTTATCAGATCTAAATAAACAACACATGAACACCTATAAATGGCACAAGCAAATATATCTACCAACATTAATATCATGAACATCATCAGACTAGAAGTATTATTACAGCAAACTCTCTAAGAACCTCAAATGACAAGGCCTAGATGTAATTTTCTTAGGAAAAAAAACTAAGCTAGCAAGCAAGATGAGCAGCAGCGCCATATTTTACATTATAGTTCACCAGCTCAACGGCCGGAGCAAAATATATACGGCCAGCAAAACGGAGAGTAAGAGAAGGACCAATCAAGTTCAGTTGTAAGTTATTTACCTCCTTGTCACTCCCAGCAGCTGCACCAGGTAGACATATGGCATGGGAATAGTGAGGCATCCTGTTCAGTTGAGGATACTCTTCTCCATGACAACAATCTGGTGAGATGATGTGAATGAAATTATTGACCTGCAAAACACACACAAACAAATTAGCTCTTAGGTTCAGAATTCAAAGTTGGTTCACAGGAAATTAGATCAAACTCACAAGTTTCCAGTTGGAAGAATGTAAGTAATCATCTATTTCGATACTACGAGCAGAGGACACAAACAGGAGCCTGCTGCATTGTAAAAAATGCAGACTTTCTAGACACAAACCCTCCAAACAGCTAAAAATGCTCCATAGAGAGAGAAATCAATGTTCTAGATTTGGAACAATTTTATACTACAAAATGACTAGTTTGTCATTAATGGTGACAATAACTGGTGAGAGCAGTAACAAGTCTGACCACAAATGATTATATAGGGGGTATTAAATAACCCAAGACGACAATAAGCAACAACCAGATAGTATTCATCGAAAACACAACAATTAGCAACTTTTGATCGAGGCAACATATTGAGGCTACAACAGTCAGGTAATTACCAAAATCATGGGCAACAAAACTGATATTTATTCAAAAGAAAACTTATTTAAGTTTGAGGTTTAGCTTTCATGTATCCAGCTAAACCCATGTTTCTTCCAAGATGCTAAACATAGTGGTAAGAAGGGGGAAGAATCAGTTCTCCCTCAATCGAGCAAATATACTAAATTATGTGTGTCACCTCCATACACGTGGATCGATCCAGAATGTCATCCTGTAGTAGTAAGTACAGCTAGCTCAATTAGCTACTAATCACCAAGCAGTGCACATGCATATTAATTTAAGAACGTAGCTAGTTCGATCAGCACCTATAGAGTGGAAAGATTAACAAACAAACAATGCACATCAGCTAACTTCCCAGCCTTTTCTAAGCAGGACCCACATGGATGCACTTTATACTTTAATATTACAAGTTTCGACTTTTGGAACTCAGATGTTTTTGCTATCCCTTTTTTAACAACTGAGGAACACCCATCAAAGTACACTATGTTTCAGGATGAAAGGAATCAGCCACCCTGATGCTGAAGAAGTGAAAATCGACATAAATTCTCATATGGTTGTATTGGACATAAAATCGACATATAGCTACGAAAGGAGACGAACATATAATGTTCGCCTATTTGTTGTTTCCTGGAATAAGATTATCGATTTTGCCACCCATTCCATATCAGTTCATCTTATGTCACATAGATCTCCCATTTGATTCACAGGAATATTCTGTACTCACTCATAGAGAGAAATAACCACAAAACTGAGCATTTTTAAACAGCCAAGAACACACATTACAGGTATGAAGGGCTATCACATGCATAAGGTTTAGGAGAAGCAAAAAATATTTCAACATGGATGCTTAAGCAGCTAGAACAGACACAGATTCGTATCAACTCAATAGCCGGATTGTATTGCAGACAGATGAACTACACCAAACAACAAGTTTGACTTGTGAGAAGAACTCACCAAACAGATGGCTCTCCAGGCTGACTCATACACGAGCAGCTTCTTGTCCCCATTTCACAGAACCCGACCATGCTGACGAGGTTCGGGTTGGTGTGAGCACCGTCAGCATTAGCACCTGCACCAGGAACTCCTTCCTCCACTGCACACTCTTCCACGCCAGCTGCTTCACCGCAGTGTATCGGAAACACCCTGTAAGAAATGAATATATTATCATGTGAACAAATCAGGAAGTAGATCCTAAGGAACACGAAATAGTGGCTATTACGGATTATGCACAAACACCACATGCATCACCAAAAATTTGATAACAGTAACTTACAATCTAAAAAGAAAGGTGCAATCACCGGCCATTAGTTGACGGACTTATCACGTATCTTATCAGGCACATAACTACCACAATACCAAGTACCAACATACATCTCTTTTTATTACATCGAAGAGTGAGAGGGCTACTGTTATCTTTTTTTGGGTTCCTGACATAATAAATCCTACTTATTTCCTACAATGCTATATGCAAAGCACCTTTAATTAATTGCCACCAGTTGCCATAGTAAGTATCCTATTTTGGTTGATGCACAAATTAGCAGTAGTATACTAGGAGACTCGTCTCAGCACAGTTGGCACATACCAAGTTGTAATCACTGATTTCTTGTTTTTGTTTGTAAACTTGCCTCCTAGGAGGATTGTAACAAACTTTATATATCCAATGCAATGAAAGTATGAAACGCAAAAGTCTTTTGCATTCTCTCAAAAAACAAAATCAGACGAGTCAGCAAGCACAACATATTTTGCACATTAATACCAGTTGATTCAAGCGTGTCCAAGGAGGTGACTTTGGATGTTGATGTCGACGAGCTCCTAAACGACGAAGTCGAGGTCGCCATGGTGGGCCTTGGTGGCGAGCAGTTTGCTTCCTCTTGCAGCACTAGTAGAAAATGGGCCTATGGTCCCGGTTCGGTTGGGCCTTCAGTCCCGGTTGCCCAACCGGGACTGGCCAATCGGGACCAATGCTGGTCCCGGTTGGGCCACGAACCGGGACCAATGGTTGTCCACGTGGCCTGGTCTGGCTGCTCGTGGGGGGAGACTCATTGGTCCCGGTTCTTAATACGAACCGGGACCAATGAGTGCTTTTTTTTTTGGTATTTAGGGTTTAGGATTCGATCTCGCCGGTGCCCCCTCTCGCCGGTGCCCCCTCTCCCTCTCGCCGGTGCCCCCTCTCGCCGGTGCCCCCTCTCCTTCTCGCCGGTGCCTCCTCTCCCTCTCGCCGGTGCCCCCTCTCCCTCTCGCCGGTGCCTCCGTCGTCTCCCCCTTCTTCGCATCGCCGACGTGCTCTCCATCGTTTCCGTACGCATATTATACGCTCTACTATATACACAGTACATGTTGATGCATATATAATTAATATTCGATCTCTTGCGAGAATACAACTATTTAATTACATGGAGATAGATCAAGCCATCAAGGCATATGTAGTTCATCGTCCGAAGCATAATGTTCTCCCCTTTCATCGATGACCTCCCTAAGCAGAAATCCCGCCAATTCCTCTTGAATTGCTCCTACGCGCAGTTTGGGTCGATCTTCTCCCGCATTTTGCTGAAAGCAGTTGTTCTCCGCTCAGTGGTCAACTCGCGAATGAACTCGCAAACGTAGAATCCACATAAATTACTCCCCGGTGGCTGCTGCGGACTTTCACCGTTTTATAAGTTAGCTCATCTTTGAATGGACCTTCTACCTTCTGTTTGAAAATTGTCCAACACCTGCTTTGGCAAAGAAAATGAACAAAGGAGTTATTAATTACTTGACATCAGGGAACGAACGAAAGAGGGCGATATAATGCGATAATGATTGAAATTACTTGTTGAGCATTTCTTTCATGTCGGACCACAACGCTTGGTCCCAACTTAATGAGTCGTGGACTTCAACTGTGGACTTGTCAGGTTGAATGCTTAGCAGAATCCAGTGGAACCTGCGGACGTTTACATAAAGCAGACATGCATAGCTCATCAATTACACTTAACATCGAGAAAGCCAAATAAAAATATGTACAAGACAGAAACACTCACCTGAAGTTGTAAGGAAATAGTATTTCCGTACAGAAATGTTGCATGGTTAAAAAGGTGGTCAGGTCATGCTCCACGTCTTTGGGGTGATTGACTAACGTATGTGAATTCACGATATATGGGTCAACGAACCCAACCTCAAAAACTTTAGATCTTTTGCATTCCAGCATCTTCATTCTGCATAATAGCGTACAAAAGGATATATATATAGGCAGGATAATATAATACAGGCAATGAACGAGCTGAGCTAGAGACTTAATTACGAAAATAAATCACTTACAGACAATAGCAAGAGAGGATAGATTTGTCGAGGGCGCGCTTTTGGAATAACTGGAACAGTTCAGTCAGTTGAACCTGTATAGTGTAACGTTTGAAGAAATGCTCCACTCTAACGTCCAGCGGAAACCACTCTTTCGCGTCCTTCTTTGATGTGTGCACCAGGTACCAGGTATGCAGATTTCGCATATGTGTTGATAGACCCGTCATCTCCTCATTACTGACCATAGGCTCCCCTTGGACATATTTCCGTGCCATCTCTAACATTGGCGCATGTTCATAGCCTAAAAGTTGACCAAGGCTCATACCCAAGGCGGTAGCCTGTTCCTTGGCCTGAGATACAGTGACACCAAGTTCTTTAGCAGCAGCTATGGCTCTGGGGTCCAATAATTCCAGGTCTTATCCATAGCGACTCTGAAGTCCTTGTCGACATCGGAACACACTATGAGCGGGGGGACCGATTGATTTTTCTGCTGTCCGAGCTGGGCAATTTGTTTCCCGCTTTTTGCACTTCTTCCCTTGTTCTGCTCAGACTGGGCACGTGCTAGCTTAGTAAGTTCACGACCATAGTCAGATGGCAGATTCATCGATATCTGGGATGGCTGCTCAAGGAAGGACTTTCTCCACTTTTTGGATTTTTCATCGTATACCGGCTTCTGCTCGGGCTTTTTTGGTGCAAAAAAAGCCTTATTGTAGGCAGCCACCTCCGCGGCGTTTTCCGCTACAGTCCTGTCATAAGGTCTAATGGGAAGATTCTTATGAGGTACTGTTGGGAGGGGCGACCTTTTACGTTTCGGTGATCGCTTACCCCTCATAGTACGAGCGGTGGGCGGAAACGGCTGACGCGGCGGCGGAGACGGCTGCGCTGGAGACTGGTGAGGCGGTGAAGAGGACTGTTGCGCTGGAGAATGCTGAGGCGGTGAAGAGGACTGTTGCGCTGGAGACTGGTGAGGAGTCGATGGCCTTGGCTGCCAGTTCGGAAGCACGATGAATTCCTTTGGCCATAGAATGGTCGCTTTCTTGGCTTCTCCAAGTTCAAGCACCTCCCCATCTTCACCTGCAGGGTGTTGCAGCTTCAGCTCCTCATAATCTTTCATCACTTCATCCACCGCGACAACAGCGTAGCCATTTGGAACCGGAGAGAAATGGTAAGTTGGATTAGGTCCAATTGGTACGACATAGCCGACCGCCACCTTCACGGTTAAGTTAAAAACTTTCACATGCATCTCACAAGGTGTGCTCTCCGTGATATCATCCACTGGGTAGCGACGAAGTGGAGCCACTGCATCATCATTACCATCCTGGAGCTCCGTGGAAGCCACGCTGCTTTTCCGATTCGATGGGCCACCGGTACCATCGCATGCAGCTTCTACCATGTGCCGTTGAGATTGGCCGCTAGTACCTTGCTGGCTAAGCACGGCAATTTGTTCCTTCTGCAGCTTTAATTCTTCTTCTATATTAAGCAGCCGGTCTGCAGCAGCGCGTGCTTCCATTGCCTCCCTTTCCTTTCTCCTCTGATGGCTTCTATCAGGAAATTTCTTCCTGTGCTCGGGAATCGCAATTGTCTTGGGCTTGGAGCCAGGTACGCCTCGTAACCGTCCGTCGTGTTCCTTATTCCCAAGGGCGCGTGTGAGCTCGTCATCCTCTCTATCGGGAATGAACCGTCCCTCTTCAACATCCTTTACTGCTTTTCTAATTTCTTGGATGGGTAGTAGGGGATTATCTTTGTGTCTTCTGTTATATATGCACTTCCCTTCTGCGTCCAACGTGCCCCCATGCCCGTAAAACCAATTTCTTGCCCGTTCGATCCACTTGAGTGGCTCTGGAGTGATCCCATTAGCCAGCAGGTCCGCCTCAAGTTTCTCCCACTTAGGCATGCTACCAGCGTAGCCACCAGGCCCCATAGTATGGTGGTACATCTTTAGAGCAGCATTTGCCGCATTTTTTGCAGACTTTTCCAGAGCTTCCTCTGATTTCTTGTACGCCACAAATTCTTCCCAGTAGTCCTTTATCTTCTCATACCCTTTATCGAAGTCTGGAGTCTTATTTTTCTTGACAAACAGTTTGTTCAATCTTTTCTTCCAGTTCTTGAATAGCTCGGCCATCTTCTTAAGTGCCCAGTCCTTGACTTTTTGCTCCATGATTTTCCGGGCAATCTTTTCTGCCTCATCTGGATCCTCCTCATCTGAATCCACCTCTGGCGCCGGCAGGGTGAAATTAACCATGAGCTTTCTCCAAAGTCTTTCTTTGCCCTCATCGCTGACATATAGCTGTCCTTTCTCGTTTGGCCGATGCCATTCTCGAACGGTGATCGGGATGAAGTCCCTAACAAGAACTCCGCATTGCTTTACCATTTTATTTTTAACACCAGGGGGAGCAGTCGGTGTGCCGTCTTCAGCGACTCTTTCGATCGTGTACCTTTCTTGGTCGCCCAACTTTTTGGCTGGGCCTCGTTTTGTCCTTACAGAAGATTTGCTCGATCCGGAGGGCTAAAAGAAGAAAGAGCGTTAATATATGTATATAGACATCAGAGACTTAATTAATACAATCTTCGGCTTCATTAATATATGTATATGCACCTCGCCGGAGTTTAATGTTCCACCGGAGCCTTCGGCTTCTCCCTCGTCGGCTTCTCCCTCGCTGACTTCTCCCTCACCCCGGCCGTCGGGTTCTACCTCACCGGAGCCGTCTCTTCGGTTGAGAGACTCATCTCCCTCACCGGAGTTGTTCAAAAACTCCGTGGTGACATCGACAATATCTTCCGGCCCGCGGATTATATCCTGGAGGATATTTTCCTGATCTTCGTCTCGTTCCATAGTTTCTGCAAATTAAGAACAATGCACAAAACTTTAGTTGGGTAACTTGTTCCATATGTCAAGATACATCTACAATATCATAAACCCGTAAACTCGTATCGTAAACCCGTAAACTCGTATCGTAAACTCGTATCGTAAACCCGTAAACTCGTATCGTAAACCCGTAAACTCGTAACACTACATTTTCCTAACACTAACAAAAAATCCTAACACTAAAATTTTCCTATACACTAACAAAAAATCCTAACACTAACAAATTTTTTTCCTAACACTACATTTTCCTAACACTAACAAAAAATCCTAACACTAACATTTCCTATACAAAAAAAATCCTAACACTAACATTTTCCTAACAAATATTTTTTCCTAACACTAACATTTTCCTAACACTATAACATTTTCCTATACAAAACAAAAAAATCCTAACACTAACATTTCCTATACAAAAAAAATCCTAAAATTCTAACTCACCGATCGAGAAGCGGTGGTGCGCGCGGGCGGCGGTGGCGCTGCGAGCTCGGCGCGGGGACGGCGGTGGCGCTGCGAGGGGGGCGGCGGTGGCGTGCGAGGGGGACGGCGCGGTGGCGCTGCGAGGGGGACGGCGCGGGGACGGCGCGGTGGCGTGCGTGCGGGGGAGGAGGCCGGCCGCGTCGTGGCGCCGTACGTGTACGGGGAGGAGGCCGGCCGCGTCGGGGCGGCGTGCGGGGAGGTGGCGGGGCGGCGCGTCGTGGAGGTCGGCGGCGGGGCAGCCTGACGGCGTGGTGGCGGCTCCGCGGCTCCTCTGCTTTCTTTGCTCCTCGTCGATGAACTCTGCGTGAGAATGAGGACGAAGAATAGGCGCGGGCAGTTATAGCAGACCTCATTGGTCCCGGTTGCTGGCAAGAACCGGGACCAATGCCTCTTTGGTCCCGGTTCTTGCCACCAACCGGGACCAATGAGGGCGCAGTTAATGCCAGATCAAGCGCGGGATCCACGGACTCATTGGTCCCGGTTCTTGGTAGAAACCGGGACCAAAGAGTCATTTTTCAAAATTATTTCGAACTTTTCAGTTCTGAAATTTTGTTCCCGCCTTTTTTTTTCTTATTTAGGTGTTTGGATATGAATTTCAAATAGTTTTGAATCTGAAAAGACTTTCAACATGAAAAGTTATTAAATTTGAATAAATAATCCAAAACCATTTTCTGTTTTCTAAAATAATTATTCTAACTATACAAACTATTAACCATTTTGCCATTTTCAATTAAAAATGCATTAACTTTATTGCATATTTTGAATTGACAAAACTTTCAACATGAAAAGTGTTTGAATTTGTATAAATAATCCAAAATCAATTTTACATTATTATTGTCATTTTCAATTTAATATGGATAAATTCATATCTTTAAATCCGTAAGTCGAAACTCGACTAATAATACGTATAAATCGATAAAAAATGATTAAGTAAGATTTATGATTAAGTAATAATAATTATTAATTCAGTTAATTCTATTTTTGGTGTTGTAAAATCCCATGGCAAGCAGAAGTAAATGCAGAACAATTTCAGAAAACCTATATTTGTAAGATGAATGTTTGGTGTTGTAAAATGCAGAAGAAAGCAGATAAAAATTATTAATTCATTTATCTTAATGCATTACATAAAAGGTTTAATACATTATTACACATGATACAACGTCTCACAAGCGCTTGAAAGAAACACACCCCTGATCCAACATCACCAACATTATTCTACATAAACGGACTTGCTGGCTCGAAGGCCGTAGGATTAGGGGGAACGGCGGGAGGAGCCAGCCCCGTGGGCGGCCGCCCGGTTCTCGCGCGCACGTTTGCGGCGGAGGGCAAGATCCATGGAGGATGAGTCTTTCAGCGCCCAATCCAGATCAGAAGCCTCCTTCGCCTTGAGCTGGTAGGAAGTCTTGGCTCGCTGGACAGGGTAGTCGCGGACAGACTGGAAGGAGGCTTCCATGGCCTCCTGTATCTGCAACCCACAACCTTCTTCCCCGTCGTCGCTCCAGTCGAAGTCGTCGTCCTCCTCCTCCTCCGCGGGAGGAGCGGCGGCGCCTGGTGGAGGTGCAGCGGCGCCAGGTGGAGGTGCGGCGGCACCTGGTGGAGCAGGAGGCCGGTAGCTGGGCATTCCTCTCCACGCCGGGCTCGTGGGCATACGGCGGGATAGACTCCCGCGGTTGCGCCCAAGCGCGCTCTGCCGAGCACGCTCGACCTCGTCCAGAAGGCGTTGCGGCGGGCGTGGCGGATCCATCTCGTGGAGACGATGCGTTCGTGGCTAGGAATGGTGGATTAGGGTTTACCCCGTCGGCGACAATATATAAAGACCTCCAGGGCAGCGCTGGGGGAGGATAGGTGCCCAGGAAAGCGCTGGGGGAGGACACGTGTCGTGACCGCAAAGCCCGTCTTTAGTCCCGGTTGGTGTTACCAACCGGGACTAAAGAAGCACACAGATCGTGTGTTTCTTTCAATCGCTTGTGAGCCGTTGGATCAGGGGTGTGTTTCTTTTGAGAGATTGTGAGCTGTTGGATCAGCAGTATCACGACCACTTCGTGAGCCACATGACCCGGTTGGTGTAGAGTTACTGGATCGATGACCTTCTGAGATATTGCATTGAGGAATGCACATAGCTTCACAATGGGTACTCGAACATTTTCCGGTAGAAGCCCCCTCAATGCAACCGGAAGCAACTGCGTCATAATCACGTGGCAATCATGAGACTTCAGGTTCTGGAATTTTTTCTTTGCCATATTTATTATTCCCTTTATATTTGACGAGAAGCCAGCCGGGACCTTGATACTGCTCAGGCATTCAAAAAAGATTTCCTTCTCTGCTTTGGTAAGAGCGTAGCTGCTTAAGTATTGACGCCCTTTATCCGTCTGCTTGTTGTATGGGTCTTTCATACGTTGCTGGTCTGCCCGTGCTTCCGGTGTATCTTTTGTCTTCCCATACACGCCCAGGAAGCCTAGCAGGTTTACGCAAAGATTCTTCGTCACGTGCATCACGTCGATTGAAGACCGGACCTCTAGGACTTTCCAATAGGGTAGCTCCCAGAATATAGAGCACTTTTTTCACAAGGGTACGCGCTTGTTAGCGTCATTCGGAACAGATAGACTGCCAGGACCATTTCTAAAGATTACTTCTAAATCCTTGACCTTGTCATATATAACATCACCATCAGGGAGGTTAGGCTTCTTCCGGCCATCTGCCTCACCGTAGAAATGCTTGCCGGGCTTTCTTACGGCATGACCGTTCGGAAGAAATCGACGATGCCCCAGGTACACATTCTTGTTTCCCAAATGTATACTTTCAGTTTTATCTAAACAGTGCGTGCATGCATTGTATCCCTTGTTTGACAGTCCTGAAATGTTACTAAGAGCAGGCCAATCATTGATGGTTACGAACAGCAACGCTCGTAGGTCAAATTCCTGTTGTTTGTGCTCATCCCACACACGTACACCTGGTTCGGACCACAACTGCAAAAGTTCATCAACTAATGGCCGTAGGTACACATCAATGTCGTTGCCGGGTTGCTTCGGGCCTTGGATGAGCACTGGCATCATAATGAACTTCCGCTTCATGCACAACCAAGGAGGAAGGTTGTAGATACATAGAGTCACGGGCCAAGTGCTATGACTGGAGCTCTGCTCCCCAAAAGGATTAAAGCCATCTGTACTTAGACCAAATCTTAAGTTCCTTGCGTCATCTGAAAATGTCGGGAACTCTCTGTCGATTTTTCTCCACTGGGACCATCGGCGGGGTGTCTCAACTTCCCGTCTTTCTTATGCTCTTCTTTGTGCCATCGCAACAACCTGGCATGCTCTTTGTTTCTGAACAGACGTTTCAACCGTGGTATTATAGGAGCATACCACATCACCTTAGCAGGAACCCTCTTCCGGGGGGCTCGTCATCGCCCTCAACATCACCAGGGTCATCTTGTCTTATCTTGTACCGCAGTGCATTGCATACCGGGCATTTATCCATGTTCTCGTACTCACCGCGGTACAGGATGCAGTCATTAATGCATGCATGTATCTTCTGCAAATCTAATCCTAAAGGGCAGATAGCCTTCTTTGCTTCGTATGTAGTCTCGGGCAATTCGTTATCCTTTGGAAGCTTCGGCTTCATTATTTTCAGTAACTTCTCAAATCCCTTGTCAGAACAACCAGTCTCTGCCTTCCATTTCAGCAGTTCCAGTGTGGTACCGAGCTTTGTGCTGCCATCTTCGCAGTTTGGGTACAGCAACTTTTTGTGATCCTCAAGCATGGCCTCCAACTTTAGCTTCTCCTTTTCTGTATCACATTCTCGCTTTGCATCAGAAATGACCCCACCAAGACCATCAGCGGGCTCATCTGATGCCCGATGTTCACCTCTTTCTTCTTCAACGTTTTCCATAACAGTATCACCGCATTCCTCACGGAACATAGGATAGTTGTCATCATCCTCCTCTTCTTCATTGTCTTCCATCGTAACCCCTCTTTCTCCGTGCTTGGTCCAACAATTATAGCTGGGCATGAAACCTTTCCGAATCACGTGGTCTTGAATGGTTCTCGGGTCAGGGTACTCTCTGACGTTCCGACACTTCTCACATGGACAAGGCATAAAATTATTCACTTTGTTTGCCTCAGCCACATCGAGAAATTTATGCAGGCCTGCAATAAACTCGGAACTGCGTCGTTCGCCGTACATCCATCGCATCCGTGCATCCATCTGCATCATATATACAATTAAGTTTATTAAATAACATTACAATAACATCTTGAATAGTGAAATGACCACGGTGCGGGTCGGGCATAGTTGCTAACCACGGTGCGGGTCGGGAATAGAGAAATTTATGCAGGCCTGCAATATTTCTGTATCAATTACAGATGAAAAGGATATAGTTGCTAACCTCGGTGCGGGTCGGGCATTTCATCGAACACATCTTGTGCGTGGCAAAGAGAAAAAAAACTAGCACCTCCACTTCCCACCAATCCAGGAAAAAAAAACAGAGGAGAGAGGGGGGGGGGCAACAATATATAGGCAGGGGAGGGGTATTGGTCCCGGTTCTTGGCACGAACCGGGACCAAAGCTCCGCGGCATGCCACGTGGTCCGGCTCTGGAGCTTTGGTCCCGGTTCTTGGCATAAACCGGGACCAATGCCCCCAACCGAACCGGGACCAATGCCCCACGGGGCCATGGCAGCTCGAACCGGGACCAGCGCCAGGCACTGGTCCCGGTTTTTGCCTGAACCGGGGCTAATGGAAAACAGTACTCCGGACGAAAAGTCCTTTTTCTACTAGTGCAAGCGCCCTACCTGGCCGTGGGACTGAGCAACACATGCTGCTTCCTCGCTGGCCTGATCCCTCCCTGATGAGAGGCGTGGCACTAAAATTCAGTCAACTCACTGAATCCAGAACTGGAATCAGCGATTCCGATGAAAGATTTATATTAGACATGAGAACTGGAATCAGAACGTTCTAGATTTATAGCAGAGTGCAAGAGAGAATCACCTTCGAAAGCTCAAGAATGCACTAGGAACACCCCGTCACCGTTTCCTCGTGTCAATGCCTGCATACAGCGAGACGATTCGAATTAAGAACTTGTGCTCAAATTATAGAATAAAACTGAGAGTTATTATATGGTGAAATCTTTTCAGGCACGATCAAAGTTTTATCGGATGATGATTTAGGAGGCTATATTAATGGGATATAAGCCTTCAAGCATTATCAAATTTACATAAGGGTGGTCTGGAAATTTTTAAGCATGATTAAATCAAAATAGTATGTCAGCAAATAATTGACTTGTAGGAATGACCCAACAGTATATGTCAAAGTGAGCAAGTAGAGGATCATTCTAACCAGTCTCATTTTGCCTAATAAATGATAGGCCTACCGGTGGTGGCTATGGTCATATGAGCAAGTGACACGTCATCGTAATTAGCTCAAGGTTATGGATAGCGGAGTCAGGATCTAGCAGGTTCATATGGATAGAACAAGTTAGTCATGTTTAGTCATATATAAGAAAAGAATTCCAATATGTGCTTGTCTGACAACATACAAACAAGCATATATATCTAGCAGTTACATCGTTGTTACTACAAGCTAGCTAGAAGTTATAGTAGGCAAGAAAATAATTCTGGAATATAAGATCTGTGTGCAAGATTCGAAGCTGAAGAGAGGAGGTTACTGCAGCAGCAAAATACGTAGAACACCCAGCTACAGCCGGTGGCAATTTGGATTAGAAAAAAATGTGGATTTTTTCTACAAGCAGGCAGTGTACTGCAAGATCCTGTAACAGGATGCTCTGGAGACGAGAGGTCTCACCTTGTTTCCGATGCGTTGGTACGGATCTCATCGTGCCTGTGCGTGCTGGTGGGCTCTCCCCTCCGCGGCCTCGCCGGACTCGGGTAGGCGACGGCGTCCGTGATGATGATGCCGGTGGTCAGCGGCGAGGACAGCGGTGGGGCGTCCCTAGCAGCAGCATCCGTCTGCAGGTCGTGGGAAATCAGCAGCAGCAGCCACGAGCAGCGAGATCCCTTTGATTCCAGATCGGATGTGTAAGTGCAGGAAGAAAGAAGAGAAGTAGAGTGGATAGCGATGGGACAAAAAGTTGGACCTTGGGGGCTTGAACTCCTGCAGGACGTCCGGCGCGCAGAGGATCGTCGTGCGCATATCGCGGCCATAGCTGATGTAGCAATCGGCGGCGGCCGGACGCGCTCGCCGAAGGTCCTGGCCACCGGCGTCAGTGAGAGTTCCAAGGGTTGCGGCTAGCTTGTCGGCCAAAACGGCTCCGCGCGTTCCAGCCGGTCGGCTTGCAGCACCACCGCCACCCGCCGCCGCCGCCGCCATGGCCGCCCCAAGATCTTGGGTTCTAGGGTTTGTGGTGGGGCTGCGATTCGGTGGTTCCACGCCGTGGAATCGGTAGAGAAGGAGGAGGAGGATCCGGGCCGCTGGTCGGCGACGCGAGGACACGCCGGAGACAGCCGGAATGGACCGGCGACGGAGGCAGAGGATAGGGGATCGTGAGGAGAGAGGGCGGCGATGGGAGAGGACAGGGTTTGTGTTCGATCGTGAGGAGAGTTTTGGCCCAAATATCCGGCGCCAAAATTTCGGGTCAAAATTTAACACAAATATTCCCGCAAGGATTTACTCACTGATTGGCTCAAAAACAAATCCATTGATTGTTCCGAAATTTTGGGATCTACTCATCACGTACAATAAGTGGATATGTCTGCTCTCAAAAAAAAATTGTACGGTGTAGCTAGCTAAATGTGACTTGAATATGGCGTCACCTCGTGTAGGTTTTGCAACATGGCCATGTATCCAAGGTATCTCGAACAGATTTTGTCAAAACATAACTGGTCACGGATGATTATTTGATATGATAGCGTGGACGCCTCGAAGGGAAGCTATCGTGGGTTAATGATGGCGGAGTCGAGACCACACCACATGCATCGGCGTGATGTTCACGTCGCCCGCCAAAAGGCGATGTGAAATCAAGTGCAAATCGAGAAACTTCGAGCCGAGATGCTGGACCCTAAGTGTTCCTTTGAGAACCTCGATAAACAAAAAAAGGGAAGACCACCGGAAGAACCGTTCGAGGTGGGATATGCATGCATACACAAAGCACAAGGACACATAGCAATTCCTCTCGCGCGGCTCGAAGGCATTCCCTAGCCAAGAATATGTGACGACACTAAATTGTTGCCAGCGAGCCGTTAGACAACACATGATCGAGAACATGCAGCGCCGAAGTCTCGTGGGTGTAGGGGGGGGCTCTTCTAGGACACGCGGGAGTCCTGGTGCAGGTGAGCATTTTGACCCACCTTAATCCCTTTACCGAGTGTCAAAACTCAGAGACACGACAAAGACCTTTGCGACGACCTTGTTAGGTCAGCGTCAAAGTTGTCGATCGCTGACGCTCTACCTTCCACCACGCCCGTCACCTGACACTCTCCACGTTTCGGATTTCGGTCGTACCTCTTGCCCTAGTTAGTTTGCTACTCCATACTAATTAGTCTGCCCGTGCATGCACGTACACGGCCTCGCTAGCCAAGCTAGGGTTACAATCTCTCTCGATCGCGTGCACGGTCGTCTTCAAACATGGACGGCCATAAAGTAGATTAGAGGCGTAGAGGCACCTTTTCTTATCTAGGTCTCCCTCCTTTCCACCTCCTGTTTCCTTATTGCACACACGGTGCATGTAAAGCACGTTGATCTTTCTGCCTTCCGGTAGCCGTCGATTGCCTCGTCTATCAGTATTGTTTGCTTGCTAGTGGTCATCGTCATCTGTCTCTGGCCTGGCCAGTTAGCAGTTGTTCGTGCTGGTACGCACTGGCGAATTTCTCAAGTGAGATGGTTAAGCATGATTAAAGGTAGCATTAGCAAATATAGTACTGAAAATGGGGAATTAAATTAAGAAGCTTACATAAGTTATAGTACTTACTAGGGATGGCTTAGAGTGAAAGTTCAAGGAATGGAAGGATACGCATAATTAAAGAACCAAACTTTTACCTACTTTCAAGAACAACAAAATATAGATAAATTTATGTATAAGAAGACCACCAAACGTCCAACTAATTTTGGAAGAACTTCCGACTAATTAATTTGGAGAAACATTTGCCGAACTTCAAAAGGCAAAGTTCAATAAAAATTGAACGCCAACTTTCAATATTTTTTGAGAGATAACTTTCAACAATTTAGATGAGCTTCAACCTACTGTCACACATGATTTACAAAAAAATCAACTTGTGAAAAATTTGGAGCACCCAACTTTCAAAAAAATCTTGAACGCCTTTAAACTAAAGGAAATGGACTCTTATCTATTTTACCCAAAAATGAAAACAAACTTAGGAGATTTTCTTCTTTGCCTTCTCATTTGGGTAGTAGTTGGACCTGTTGTGCCCGCCGCCATTAATTGTTGCTACCTAAGATGTTGTTGAGCTTTGGCGAGCATGATGACATCATGTTACTCGATGGCAATAAATAGGAACACGCAAGCTCAAATAGGCCGTCGTGATGAAATATCTAAAGAAAACGAATTTCTTCTTGGTTTCTATTTGCAATGCATGTATTGGTAGCTCACAGCTGAGAGACTTAGATTCAAACATCAACGTGCATGTGAAGCTATGATAATGTGACGTGCTACATGATGTAGCCACGGAATTTAGTGATGGCTTAAATCCTGATTCATTTTTATTCGACGTGCATGCAAGATGATCAACATGCACATGTGAAGGTATGATGCGAACTCTGTCTCGGTGCTCTTTTTTTTCTCCCATACTAGGCGTTGTACATAAAATTGTATATTGTCTAACCCGATGTATTTTTTTACATGGTGTCCCAGTCACCGGATCAAGTCCCGGTGGAAGAAAACGGAGGTGGTGTCGAGCAAAAGTTACACAAACGTTGATGAATGGGAATGTGTGGTTAGTGGTTACGATCCATACGAGGAGTGTGCAGTCCCGGAGCTGTACCTCCAATAGCCGTTAGCCCAGAACACTCTTCTCTCGAGATCGCAGCACCAACCTAGAGCTTGCGATCTGGTGTAGGTGAGAATAATGCTCCTCGTTGCAACTTTGGTCATCTCCAGCTGATCCCCATGAATTAGAGCAGTACATAGCCTCTTATATCTTTAATACTCAAATTTACCCCTATAAAAATTAGTGATCCAGTCCCTTAAACTTAACCCCTTAAAAATGAACACAAATTCATGCAAATTTGATTCAAACTGGTCCATTAAACTCGATTCGGACAACTGGAATAAACTATATTTACATAACTAAACGAAAATTAAATTAAAATTGCATAAAAACTAAACAAACTAGTTGACATCGGCTATCTCGGCCATGATCCTCTCCCATTCCTCGTCGTTGCCGCGGTGGCCACCGGACGGCCCGACTGCATCGGTCTTCCACAACTTGTACAGCTTGTACTAGGGGCGTTTCTCATCGGAACTCATTTTGGTTGCCGCGTGAACGTGGATGTCCCAGCGGTCGGTCGACAAGCGAGATACGAGCGCAGAAGGTGGAATACATCCACAAGGCGGCGCGGAGCGGCCAGGGTGGCTGCGCGGTTTGGTCCACGTGGCGTCGGGACGTAAAGTGTACCTCCGTGCATCGCGCATCAACGCGACGTGACGAGGCAGAAAGTGCCAGCATGATCACATGTTAGTAATCATGGCTGGTTGGAAGCTTGAGCAAGAAGCGTAGAAGCAGAGGGGTACCACAACCTCAGGAGAAACCCTCACAGTATCCTCCATGACTACGGTGTCTTCGGTGTGTATACGTTGAGGACGAGGACGGTGTATTTGAGTGTGCATGGGAAACATCGAGGGACATGGTTCAGACGGTGAGTAGCAACAAGCGGTCGACGAGTTGCTTGAGCAGCGGGCTCATGCTGACGGGGCACATGCGGGGCAAGGCCTAGCTAGCTAGCTATATGAATCGATCACGTAATGAAATGAGAAAAAAGGAAGGCAAATGGGTACGTTAGCCTTTTGTTTCTCGCTCGATTACATGCATGGTTAATTAGTTTGGCACGTACGTAAGCTTCGTGCATGTGCATGCATGCTCAAGAAGATCACTAAACATGAAAATTGTCAGAGACATGGCATATACTCCCCCGTCCACGAACAAGTGTACTTCTAGATGGTTAATAAGTTTGAATTAGTACAAAAACTAAAAGTACACTTCTTCGCGGACGGAAGGAGTAATTAGCGAGGACAACTTTTGATTTCCTGTTAATTAAAAAACACAACGGCCACGTGCCGAATCCCGGGAAAAAATAAGTCATCGTCGCATAGCTGCGTACCCGCCCGTATCATTGAAGTTAGGGACAATCAGGGACGGAGCTGGCCCCGGGCAACCAGGGCCATGGCCCGGGGCGCAGCGAAATTTATGGCCTGCTATCCATAAAAAAATTTTTGGCCCGGAGCGCAGCCCATGTCCGGCCTAACTAGTTGCTCCTTTCCGTTGCTCGCTTGGTCGACATCCTCTGCTTCCATCCTTCGCTCGCCTCTTCTGCTCCTCAATTCCTCGCTCGTATGGCTGCTGCTGATTGCCAATGCACTTTGAAGTGGAAAAAAATGTTGTTCTCTCATTACACGGGAATTAAGGCCAATAATGTCTAGTAATGCATAATATACTCATTTTCTACATGCACTTAGCTCATTGGAGGAGGGGGAATTAAGGAGGAGAGAGATGGTGGTTTGCACATTCCCAATGCATTTTTTAATTCATTCCATAATTTGTCTTGAATTTCTATATGTCCACTTATTCGAGGACGGAGGGAGTATATTACAATCATCTTCGTTGATGCTTTAAATCTCGTCTTGTACTACGTCTACGTAGCATCCCCATGCCTAGATATCTGGAGATGATGTTGGTGATTGATCAAGGTTAGGGCAGGACGGCCTCGTATGTCTAAGCACTGACGGGTCGTCCATCATCCGCCCTACCAGTACCATGGAGGCGCAATAATGTTAAGTTACAGAATGTTTCTACGGACTGGACTTACTCGGAAGGAGAGGACTATTTGACGGTCACCTTGCAACGATGCTCGATTTTCCGGCCAGCCACCTTGTCGTTTTGTTGTCGGTGGAAGAACAGATGCTTCGTGCCATCACCTCCTTGGCCATCCCTTTGGCAATAGCGTCCCCTCCGCCATCATACTTGCACACGGGCATGCATGCATGCATGCGATGCTACGCATGAGTCGGCCTATCAGCTCAGTTGGGTTCTCCACCAGGCTATGCGTACATGCTTACGTACGTGATTGCACGGTGTAGCTAAGTTCTCCTAACTAGCTGAGCTGAGGGCCTATAATTATGGCTTGTTTGGTTGATCCACTACCCAAGTGGATTGGGTGGATTGGAGTGGATTTTGACTTGTTATGGATTTAATCGACCCCATTCCCTATCAATCCCTCTCAAATTTAAGCAAACCGAACAAGCCCTTAGGGAGAAGACGCAAGACAAGTTGAAAAAATGCAAGAGATCGATAATTGACCGGTTATGGTTAATAGCGAGGTAGACAATATAGAAGTCGATCAAAAATGTATGTGTGATGAGAGTATGAGACTCGTCGCATATGACGGGTCTTAGATGACTCTTCTTGTAAGAGTGATAGGGTGGTAGTAGAATCATAATACTCCCTCCGATCGCTTTTAACGGTCGCGGACGGATAGCTAGTTTAGTACAAACGAGGTGTACAACTCGCGACCATTAATTCGGATCAGAGGTAGTAGTATTTTATGCTTGGGTTTTAACTCAGTCGGGTAACTCGTAGTAGGATAATGAATGGGCGATTACGAATGGATCCCTCCCCAAATACAAGGAGAAAAGAGAAAAAAAGGACCCAGGATCTAGTTTTTCTTACGTGGTCAGCTCCTCTTCTCGTGTGATTGTGTAATGCATGGGCGATTAATCATGAGCAGGTAATGCATGTTGCATGCATCAGCCTAGCTTTTCCTCGTGTCATACACGTTGGACAAGTTTCCAACTATCTACACGTGATACCATTTAAAAATGGTTTATTTTATATAGCTAATTAATCACTAAGCTCTGCTAATTAGAGATGCTAATTTTACCGTGTGCGTATGAGTGTAAAATACATGTTAATAAATTAATATACATCTAGCAATTTGACGTGCAATTAATTAAGCTTGAAGAGCTGATGGTGTACAGTACAGTAGTAAAAGTAGATGGAGTAGAAGAGAGAGAAAAAAAAAGCTTGTTTCGATTGCGTTCCCTCGCTGGAGCGAGACATAAATAAATGATAAATCAATCGATCATATATGATCGAGTCCCTCGCTTCTTTCGTGCATGCGCGCGCGATTCCAGCTCGACCATCGAAACGTGCACGCATTTAATTGGGTGGAACGGTACGTCTCATATCTCTTATTTGACATCCAAATAAGAGATCGATGTATAGACATCGACTCGCCGACGTGTGGTGGCCGACTCTGTCGTCTACTGCACTGGGACTCGTTCCCGTTCCTGGACACGGATGCTAGGGTCGACAAGCTTAACTGTGTTGGTCCCCTGTTCGAGCACACCTTCCCGCTGTCGCTCGCCGGTGTTCCGAGCGGGTGCAATCACGACGTCGATCCTCTCGTGAGTACACTACATTGATCATCAAGAACATGGTGGTAGGTAATGTCATTCTTCAATCTTGAACACTGAAACTTTGAATTCCCTCTTCAAAATTTTCAAGAAAGTGTTTGAGATCGGGGAGAAGCACTGCGACTTTCCGCGCGAGGAGGAATGGAAGAGGGAGCTGATGGAGTCCGTCAGCAGGAACTTCAACGACGACATGGAGACCTTCCGTGACCGTGCCGATGAGGACAGCGAGAATGTTCAGAAGGGACTCGAGAGATGGTACGGCCCGGTTGCTGAAGCTGGAGGTCAAGATCAAGACACTGCTCGCCCTGAAGAGTCTGAAGTTATGAACAGATTTGAATGAACAGCAGGAGTGGCTCCGGTGCATTTCTGCTGTAAGCCTGTAAGCACTAAGCAAACGTGTAACGTGTTGTTTGATATCTCTTAAATGATGGACGTCGGCTCGCAGTGGACGGTTTGAGTTTTGAATAAGAACATTCAAACTTCTCATTCTAGACTGTAATAACCCAGGACCGTTATATTGGTGAGTACTTCCGTCAGAACGAGTTTACATGAGACAGTTTAAGAACCAGATGGTCACTCATGCATGCATGATGCTCTTCTCATACTTTTGATCTCAAATGCATGTCAATATAGTTCCATCTAGAACCTGGCTCAGTGAGAAAGGCATGAAAAAATGTGGGAACGATCTGTCATGCTACTCATGTAGCATCTAACAACACTGCAAATATACTCCCTCCGTTCGGAAAAGGATGTCACAATTTGTGACATCCTTTTCCGAACGGAGGGAGTATTATATATCAGACAGATATCTTCAGACTGCAGGGATATCAGAACCACACTGACATATTTTTTTCTTCTCTATTTCTCACTACTTTGAGACCTTGGAGAAAAACAAATTAAGGCTAATGCTCCGATGAGAGGCACAAGTCTGTTGAGATGGGAGGCTAGAGTGGAGCAGCTAGGATTCCGTATCATATATAATTTTTCCAACCGGGCTATCCCCATTTCCATTAATTACTTAACGGAAATACAATGTCTTAGTCAGCCATTACAACCAGAAACTGGAACAAAGCAGAAAATAGCAAGAACGGGATAGCAAGCTGGGACAACAACATGAAACCTGCTGAGAATGCTCGATCTCGAGCAAACCTGCTGGGCAAAAACCTGTTGGCATCTTACCAAAACTAGCCGAAAGTTCACCATGTTCAGAACAACCAAACATCCGAGGAAACCAACCACTACAAGATTCTCAGCACAACATTACAACCAAACTGGGATACTTCCCATCAACCATTGGTAAGGATCAGAAGTGCATGCCTCTGTCTGAGATCGATGCACGATCACCTCTCTTGGCCATCTCCATAGTCCTCTTCGCCAATTGCTCTTCTCCAGCTTTGATAGCCTCCTTGTCCTCATCATTGTAGACCTCTGCCCAAGACTTTAAAAATGCATATGCAGTGAAGATAATAGATAGAGGAGATCTTAACTTGTAATTTTCAAATTAATTTTATTCCGAGTCGACCAAATTGCCAACAAACTGCTGATCGAACCAGACTATAAAACTTTAGCCCCCCAAACCAAAATTTGTGAAACCATGAGAAGGTCTGCGAAATCGACCCCGGACTTGAAGTTGTGCCGAAAAGCACACCGATGCATCCCCACAGTTCTGGATGAAGCACACTTGAATAAAAGATGATCTCTTGTCTCCCCATCATTACAAAAATAGCACGATGGGTTACCAGGCCACTTCTGCTTCTTCATATTATCCCTTGTTAGGATTGTATTATACATGAGTTGCCACATAATTTTTTTTCCAGGGGTTCTTAGCTTCCCAAATCCATTTATGATAAGGACCAAACAAAGATTTTTCCAAGAGATTGTACACTGATTTAGTTGATGTTTTTGTTAGCCGTCAATTTCGAAAAAACTTTATCTTCCACATCTGTTAAAGGTACTGCACGAGCTTTCTTTAGAATACCATTCCACTGTGCACTTAGACCTCGGTACAATCTCCTCCGAAAGGGGACATTGAAGTCCATGTCAGTATATTATTTGAAGGTACCATCAGGTATTTGACATATATCAAAAAGCACAGGGAAATATTGCATAAGGGGAGTATCATCTAACCATGCATCCTACCAAAAACAAAGGAGTGATCTATTTTCAACTTTAATTCCTCTACCATCCATATGTGTGTCTTTAACTTTCAAAAGCACTTTCCAGCAAGGTGAATCATTAAATCTAGGTTTAGCATTAGCAACAATTTTATTTCTCAAGTATTTTGCCTTAACAATGGTTTGCCAAAGACCATCTCGTGTTTCTATTTCCACCACCACTTCGCAAGGAGACTAATGTTCCGTTTTCTCAAATCAATCACTCCTAGACCTCCTTTTTTCTTGGATTTACAAATCATTTTCCTCTTGACAAGGCGATATTTTTTCTTTCCATTGATCCCTTCCCAAAAGAACTTCCTCATATGTTTGGTTAACTTCTCAATAAACATTGTGTTCACAGAAACATGGACATGTAGTACAGAGGAATCCCTACTAAACAGGATTGAAGTAGAGTAAGTCTACCACCCGAGGATGCATTTGCACAGATCCAGGAGGCAAGCCACTTGATAGACTTGCTGTCTACAAGACCCCAGTCTATATTGGTTTGAAAAGGTAACCGGAACACCAAGATACTTTAGTGGCAAAGACCCAACCTAACAATTAAACATCTCAGCATAAAAAGCAGTGATGTTATCATCTCCTCCAATAGTAATAGTTTCACTCTTCTCAAAATTTGTTTTAAGACCAGGCATAAGCTCAAAAGCATATAGTAACAACTTCGAATTCACAACCTTCTCAGGTTCATGTGAGATGCATATCACCGTATCATCTGCATACTATAGAACCGCCACCCCATTATTAATCAGGTCAGGAGCCACACCCGTTAAAAGGCCATTTTTCCGAGCCTCTAAAATCATCTTAGTCAAAACCTCTCCCACCATGTTAAACAACTGCCACGAGAACTAGATAGTATGAGACAAAGGATGTCATGAGCTTAAAGGAATCAAACTGAATATTAAAATCCGCCATTGGACAGCCCTCTCTGTGACAAGATCAAGATTGATATGAACATGCTCAAATCGGATCAATCTCGGGCGTAGGAGTTACGACGAAATTCAAAAAATATTTTGTTGAAAACCAGAGATTTCTTGCACCATCTGTCAAAATTGTCTCAAATGAAAAAGTAACAAAAACAAAAGTACTTGTCTTGTCAAGATGCTTTTTGGTGATCATCTCAATCAAATGTAGTACTCCCTCCGATCTGAATTAACAGTCGGAAGTCGTGCGTACGAGCTGTGCTGGTTATGCTGTTTTTCTACGAATCTTTATATGGACCGGAGGGAGTATATGATCTCTCGAAAATTTAGAAAAAAATCATTTGCATGGCGCCATTTAGAAAAAAAGGTGGTGTGTCGATGTGGCATGGTCAACAAGGTGGTGTGACACATTTGACTAGGGCATTCTGCTGTTTAGCATGCCGCCCTGGGTGTAGGTGTCATGAAAATGGGTCGAAACGTAAATTATTTTAAATCTTATTTATTTTGAGTTTAAATTTAAAATGTTGGGTCAGTTTTGTGTTTTTTCGATACTTGATTCATGTTTGGAAAAGGTTAGTAGCCGTCACGGAAAATGTACAAGGCGAGCCAAGCAGATTCATGCCTCGAATTCATGTAAAAAGATTCATGTCTGGAAGGCTGACCATTAATTACAAAAACAAATCTGGAAGGCGAGCTAAGCAGATCCGGAAACATCATAACAAACCATGTATAGAAATTGTATCCGTAAAGATACTTGACCGTGACTGCATGGATAGCCCGCCCCTCTGTCTCATCGCACGAGAAATCAGCCCTCGCCGCCGCCGCCGCCTACAACGACGATACGATATTACGATGGAATCAGTCACGGATGTAATTTTGCAGGAAATTCTACTGAAGCTGCCGACTAGGGACGTCGCGCGCTGCCGCTGCGTCTGCAAGCCTTGGCGTCGCGTCATCGGCGACCCCTTCTTCCGGCGCCTCCATGCCAATGCCGCCCACGTCGTCGCCGGTGTTGGCGTGGAGGCACTGCTCGTCTCCCAGAAAAGTAGAGCGGGCATGACCAGGGAGACCACCGTGTTCACCATCTCGTCAGCGAAGCCGATGTGCCATGTCGTGGATTTGACTTCGACGTACCGCCTTACCAGTGTCTGCAACGGCTTCATCGTTCTTGCGGCGGACAAGTACTGCGCGAGTATGGATCCCGTGTTCGTGTGCAACCCCGTCACCGGCGAGAAGCTCTGGGTCCTGGCGCCGCGGTTGTTTGGGTTTGCCCGCCGGCGTCTCTTAGCCATGGGGTTCAGCACGTCCTCCACCCAGTACAAGCTCTTCTGCCTTCCCATCCAAGAATCGACGGAGGATGACATCTACTTGCATGTGTACACCTTAGACGGCGGTAACTCCGGGTGGCGCCAACACCCGGACCTCTTCCGGAGCCGGAGTCACGGCGTCTGCTGGGACAGGGCGTCGCCGGTCCTTGTGGACGGCAAGCTCTACGTGCTCATGAAAGATAAACAGCGTGACATGATGCCGGACAAGATACTAGTGATTGACGTGGCGAGCGAGGCGTACCAAACATACCGTCTGCCGGAGTATGAGGACCCCAGAGCGCTGCCGCGATGGACATCTTTGAGCTTGGCAAGGAGTTGTGTGTGGCAATGCACGTCTTTAACCGCAGAGAGCTCTGTCTCTGGGTCATGCCGACGCCGGTGCTGGTGCAGGGAGGTCAACAGCAGCTGGAGAAGAAGTTGCCTGGGGACTGGGTTAAACTCTACAGCTTCGTCCACGTCAAACGGCAACCTGCCTTCTACTCCTTTATCGACCTGCTGAGGGCCGCTTGGGTGGACGACGACGGGATTCTGTGCTACCTCATGGGCGACCAAATGCACAAATATGACACCACCAAGGACAACACGCACAAGGACAAGGTTGGTTTTCTGGCATGGGACCACAAACTCTGGCTGCCATTGCCGCCGTCTCATGGCGCGGGCGACCGTAAAATCTCCGGCGGCTACCGCCCCACACTACTCTCCCCTCAAGATCTCTCTGTAGGGCTGCAAGACCATGACAACGATGAGGAGGAGGAATTTGAGCACGAATGGTTACATGCCCTGAGATGCCACAAATCTAACAAACGCAAGCGATGTGTGGACACATGCATCAAGGATATATAAGCATGTTCCAAAGAGGAGGATTCATCTCTAAGTATTTTTCTCGGGCTACAGTACGAAGATAGTCGCTTTAAACTCGAGTTGAGCGTGTAAACAATTTTAATTTCCGTAGTAGAATTTCCCATTTGTTTTGTTCCAAGAACTGTCAAGAGTTCAGTCAAGCCAAACACCATGGACACTTGTGCGGTGCGTCTCGATCCTTTGACATGATGTTTTGATTTGATGGTTCTTAATTTCTTATTATGTGTGACTTGTAAATATTTTTTTGGTCATCAGAGAAAAGCCCTGTATTTTTTCGGTATTTATTAACCATATCCGTATTTCGTAAATTAAAATTGAATTGCATCTTTCTGACATCACAGGCACAAAACAAAGTTTGTAGATTATTACTAGACCCATCAGTTCGAGAAGTTAATATTTTTGTAACGCATAGTAATTATTATTGATCAGTTAAGTACAAATCTGGTCAAACATAAGTAATTTGCATGTGCTGACTACTACTCCCTCTGTTCCAGTGGCGGCTCCAGGAATTTGCTCCTGGGTATTCATAGCAATTTTTTTTTTTGCAATAGCAACATATACTATATATATTACTACAGAAAATGTGCAGCAAGCTAGAAAGAACAATCAACAGCAGAGGCAATGATCAGTGACCATATATGCATCATACATAATAGTAACAAAGTTGCATTGTGGCAATATCTGTAGCATTTAAGAAAGATTACAAATCAGCAATGAATTTGGTGTAGATCCGTAGATGTGGAAGCTGTTTTCTTTGCCTTTGAAGTTCTTTTCCACAATCCACTGTACAAACATGCTAACGCCCTTCTTCGTCTATGATACTTGATCAGAAAAAAATAGATCAGCAATCTACCAAAACTGCTTTACCCTCTGAAAATTGGTAAATTAAAATACCAAAATTGCAATCTACTAGCAAATTAGTAGTTCTAGCCACCTCGTCATTCTAGCAAACTAGATGTACTAGCAAGTAGAAATCTGGTCGTTCCAGCAAACTACACCAAAATCAGGGCCGGTCCTGAGATTTCGGAGACCCGGGGCGAGACTAGAATTTAGGGCCCCAAAGTATAAGTAGACATACATATGTTGACGAAATGTAAATCAAATGAGAGAAATGAGACACAGATTTTTATGTGGAAAACCCTCACGAAAAAAAAAAACCACGGAAGCATGAAGGCGCAATTTCATTATGATGAAGAAGTCTTACAATTTCGTCATACCCTAAAATTTTCTCCTTACATTTCTAGATGCAAAGTCACCGACAATGGAATCAATATCAATAGTATCCAATAAATTCTTCTCGATGCATAGAGTTGCCAAACCAATAAATATCCACATGAACTGGTTCCTCATCAAAACTAGCAGATTTTGTAGGTCATGAATTAAATGGGTGCTCATGATTACTCACATTGTTATCATCCGTGTTGGTGTCTTCATTGTCTTCCAAATTAATATTACTTGCTTCACCAACAAGAACCAACGCCAATTCATCTGGATTTGTTGAAGTGCTTGTGTTCTTCTTCAAAAATTTGTGAGTCTACCAATTTCTTTTCTTCTTCCCTTTTTTTTCTTTTCGCACTCCCGGACATAGGTTTCTTCATGCGCTCAAACAAACAACAACTAATTAGCAATAGAAATTAGGGCATAAATAAAACCATAATACACGAAACAGGCTTTCGCCCCGCTTTATAAATAAAGCCACAACGGCCGAACTGATACATGGTGGTGAGGAAACCCTCTTACAAAGCAAGTCAAAAGAAACGACAAATAAGAAGGAAGCGAAGCCCCCAACTCAAAGTCGAGCAAGAAAACCGGAGAAGCCACACCTAACACTAGGCAATCTAGACTACCGAACAAGAATGAAGAAGCGCCTCCTGATAAAGCCACCGGATAACGTTTGCATTGAACACACCAAGCCATTGCTGGAGAGAGCCGCCTGCCCTCCGCTCCGGGCCGTGGAGCGCCGATCCTGCCAGCGAACAGCGAGGACCGAGAACAATGAAAACGATATCACGTGTAAAAGATAGGAGACCGACGAGGTCGTCCCATGTCAGAGCCCAAAGAAGCTTCATGTCGGGAACGGGGCAAACTTGAAGCTGCAACAAACAGAACCCTGAGCTCCACGACAACGCCCCAATGAGGGTAACGACGCAAAACGCCGCCGCTGCCGAGTCCGAAGTCGGACTAAGGTTTTCACCCGAGCCCCGGCACAGGGAGTGTACCCCAACGGCGCCCCCAAGAAGGATACGACGCCCGTAAGCGTCGTCACCGCCGGCGCTAAAACGCGGAGCTTTCACTCGGAACCTCACCCAAACCACCTGAGGATCACCGAAGCAACCCGACAGGGGGAACGTCGCCACCCACTCAAGCTCTCCAAATCTAGACCCGGGAGCCGCCACCGCAGAGATGACAACACCAAGAACACCCGTTGCCCCTCCCGTCGCTACCCAAGCAGCCAACCAGAAGCGCCACCACCGCTGAAACGCTGCCTGCCGCAAAGCCAGACGTCCAGCCTCTCCATCCAGGGCCGCCGCCCCGGCGTTCATGTACCCGCACCAAGGTGACACTAGCTCCACGAGACAGGACATGGATGGTAGCTCCAGGTCCGAGCCCGCCTGGCTCGGATCCAGCCCACACGCGACAAGCGAGGGAGAGAGGAGGCAACAAGGGGCAACGAGTATGGCGGATGCGGCACCTCCGCTCCACCCACAAGGAGCCCCGCATGCTTGAGCACCAGCCGGGCCCACTGCAGCCCAAACCTAGGCCCAGACCTAGGCCCAGATCTGGCCGCCGCCATCCTCCCATGACCACTGCCGTCACCGGCCTCGCAGGCCGCAGCAGGTCCCCGCTGCCGAGCTACCATCCCGCCGCCTGCCAGGAGCTCCGCCGCCCGTCGGCCGAGGTACCCAGAGAGCACCGCCGCCTAAAGAGACCGCCCCGCGAGGCCCTCCAAACGCCGGGAAGAAGCCGACCGCCGCCGCCAGCACCACGCGCGGGCTTTGCCCCGGCGGCTCTCGCCGGCGGCGGCGGGAGAGGAAGAAGGGGAGGGGACGAGGAGCGGCCGGCGGGAGGAGAGCGTCTCGGTCGCCGCGGGGCGACGCGAGACGCGTACGAGGGGAAAAAAGAGGGAAAATCATAAAACCATAATACAGACTGAAGGAACATGGCGTGATAGAGTTAAAAAATTGCGGAGAGCACGATTAATATACCTGCCGGCGGCTAGTCCTTTGGATGGCGGAATCAAAGACTGCGGCGGAATCAAAAACTGCGGCAGAACGAGCGATGGCGGAATTAAAAACTGCTGGCGGCGTCACGGACAGATGCGTTTGGTTTTCGTAAGAGGTGAGCAGGCAAACCCCGATTGGCAGATCGTATATGTCTTGTTTACTGATGCGATCGTAGTATTGAGACGCGAGCAGGCAACAACCATGCGGCCTATCACCTGTGCAGCTACGTACGATGGCAAGGGCCCAGATTGCCAAGCATTAAAGCCCCCAAGCTATGGCCTTCTTAAGCTAATTAATTTTTTCTTTTTCGTATACACAAAACTAAGCCTAGTTACACAGACCTGGTAAAGGCCCCCCAAAAATCTGGACCCAGGACGGCCGCCCCGCTCGCCCCCCCAGGACCGGCCCTGACCAAAATACCAAGATTTGCAATCTACCGCACTAGCAAACTAGTCTAGATCATTCTAATCTGCACGCCATAGAAAGTTAGGAGTTACAGAATAAGAGGAACGAAGCAAAGACATGGACAAGGAGAATGGAACCTGGCCGTCCGTCACCGGCTCCGCTTGCCGCTGCTGGCGATACTGGCCACGCTGCCGCCGCCGCTAGGCGCTAGGTTGGGTTGGGGAACGACCAAAACAGCGAGGCACCGAGCGTCCGAGCGGGCTATCGATTGGAGGCGAATGAATCGACGAAACGAGATGGTCATGTCTGCGTGCCTGGGCCGTGGGCTTGTGGACTCGTAATAGTTTGGGCCAAATCTTGGGTATTCACGTGAATACCCCTGACGCCGCCACTGCTCCGTTGAAGTCATCTAATTTGGAACAGAGTGAGTAGCTAGCAAGTTGTTTTAATAGCCCCGGAAGTTACACTAGTGGCTTCCAAGAGAGATCAACTGGTGATCAAGGGATGTGGCGGCACGCTCGAAAGTAGTCGGCCGGATCCACCTTGCGCTTGATCATGGCAAGCCTCCTAAACCTCCCACAAAAGTACCTCTCACCCCACACCTTGCCGCTGTTGTAGCTGCTCAAGCCGCCGAGCACCCACATGCATGCAGTGCGAGACGCATGAAGAAGTTGATTCAACGATACATATGCATGACAATTCACACATGCATCGTCCTTGCTTTTGATCTCCATGCCAGTACAACGCATATATATAGGTTGAGTCAAGGTGAAGTGCGCATGATCAAAAAATGATAAAAACGATGCACCGTGGGTTGTGGCATGCAACAACTCTTTATATATGCACGTATCTTTCTTCAGGAATATCATTCCCATTGTTCCCGGTGTGACAGGGATCCCTTCACCTTTTTTACTTTCATTTGGCTGATATGAGATTTTGGAGGAAAGCAAATTCAAGCCCATGTTTCGGTGGAAATAATTCACCTTGTTCACAGTTTGAGGTCCACCCGATAAAAACACAAAACCATCTCGCACTGAACCGGCAAATCGATTTAGAGTGGGTTTTGTGGCTTTCGGTTCAACCAGTGCAGCCGCAGAGCTGAGATGGCTGAGACACGTGTTCAATCTAGCCAAAGAGTAGCAACCTTGTAAGATTCCTAACTTCGTGATAGACGTCAAGAAGTCAACCTACACCGAAACCAATCGAGTGGCGCTTCAATCGCCGGCGTGAAGTCGATCGTCCCGCTGAGGAAACCTGTAGACTGTAGCTAATTTTAGTATGGTGGTCGAATACTAATCATGTCGACAGAAGTTAATAATCTTGTACCGCATAGTAATTACTCTCGGTTAATTAGAAATTTTGTGAAGCATGAATTTTTTTTATTTGCTGACCACTAACATGCACGACAGTTATAAGTTACAAGCACCTTATCCCTCAACTTTTTTTTGTAAAAAAGAGGTTGAAACCTCCCACATCTGAATTAAAAAGATACAAAGTTTTGATGTGCATAGTAATTATTCTCGGTAGACAGAACAACAAATCCTTTCAATATCTAAGCTCCTTAAAAATAGAGCTTCCTGATTACTCCACGTGTCAATCTTTCTTTGGTACATTGGATTAAGGTAGAAATAATATTATTTGTCTATTCAGCTTAATACAAAACTTATTTTTATTTTTACTGCACATGAAAATACGGTGCCTCCCCTCTCTTAGAGCATCTTCAATAGCTGCCCTATTTTAGCGCATAACTATTTTTAGTTCATTTGGGCCCTAAATTCTTGCACCAGCAGTTGCCCTTATGTAAATTTTGCCAATTTGTTTTTGTCAAAACAAAAAAACATCAAATGCTCCAAAATAACACTTGCCTACATCTATATAACAAAACGGTAAACACGGGCACACTAACTGCCAATCGGAAATTTCATGTCGCCGTCACATCTCTCCTCGAGTGACCACCGCCGCTTGTTCTCCCATCGATTTGGCCTCGAATCAAGTAGTTTCGCCACAACTCTAACCGATTCGACCGCATCCACCACCACTGCTCAAGGCACCACAAATCTGAAGGGATTAGGCCTCGGGGATGCTGGCCGTCACTCTCCTCCCTCACGCGGCCACCATCACTCCCGTCTGTTTTACGTTATTTGGGGCCAAAACTTTTCCTCAAACAACCGACCTTGCTGTAAATTTTGCCAAAAGAAAAAATTTCGAAGCCAAAAAAGGAAGTGTTGCAAAAATAAAATATTTGGGCTACTGCTATAAAACAGAGAGGCCAATGCGTGCACGGCAACTGCCAATCGGAAATTTCATGTCGCCCTCACGCCTCTCCTCCCGGGCGCGACCACCAATGACTCCTATTTGTAGCTTCGGATGATGAGCTATCCGAGCGGCCCTCCTGTCGTCCCCTTCCTCACCGTGCCTCCTCCTTCCCTGTAAGTACGAGCACGAGCGACACACGACAGCTCTGCCTCTGGCTGCACCTCGACTAGCCGGCCTCATCTCGCACGACTCCTCTGCCTCCACACACCAGTTGTCGGGCTCGCCTCTTTAAGATATTAACAAATTCAAAGTTGTTATTTTTGTATTATACAGTTTATAATGCACTTGCTAGACCAACAGATGCAATATTTTCTTAAAAAGAGTAGGAATTTGTATCTGATCATGTATAAGACACTAATCTTTACTCAGATTAGCATGTCATATATTGATAACCGCAATAAATATCCTCGGGCGTAGCAAAGCCCGCCAATCCCCCTTCTAGTACCAAACATTTTTACAGAAGTTAATATTCTTGTAACGCATAATAATTATTCTCAGTTGACTACAAATCTTGACAAACATGACAAACTTGGATGAACTGACCACTCAGCTAGTCATTTTTAATAGCCAGCAGGGCAGTTACACTTCGCTTCCAAATCATTTGGTGACCAAGGGATGTGGCGGCACGCTCTGCTCGTTACGAAAGTAGTCGGCCGGATCCACCTTGCCCTTGATCATGGCGAGCCTCCTAAAGTTCCCACCAAAGTACCTCTCACCCCACACCTTGCCGCTTTCGTCGGTGCTGACGCCGCCGACCACTCTGTTCACGCTGAAGTCAAGATCCCGGTAATTGGAGTACGCTTCCCTAGGGTTCTTGGTCACGAACGGCGCCATGAAGTCGTAGAGGCCATTGATACAGTTGAGTGTACTATTGCTGTTTTCCCCCGATCGCGTTGTTGCCGTTCCAGAACTCGACATACTGGATGTTGTAGAGCACGCCGGCCGGCCCCCCGGTGCGGGAACGGTGTGTCGGCGTCGGCGAAGCTGCCCATCCTCCCGCCGTGTGGCTCGAGAATGAGCTGCCCCTCCGCAACCCCATTGGGCCAGGTGAAGATCTTCTGCCACGTGTCCTTTATAAGGGCTTTCTTGACATAGTCGGACTTGTTCTTGATTTTTCATGTCATTACTGTTATCTTATATAAATCATGTAATCTACAAACCCCGCCTAGCTTTGAGCCCAGAAAATTGTCCCTAGCTGCTACGTGAAGTGTCTGGCCTGCCTCATTCTTTTGCACTTGCCAGTTTGGGCAGGCCCAAAATCCTACTGCTATCAACTCTAACACCACATAAGGACATATTATCAGAAAATAATTAGTGACTATCAGCGTTTGAAATGCTGCGTTTCCTCCCGTGACAAGCTGCATTCGACATTCACCGCAAGAAAATTAAGTTGCCTTTTCAGTTTGAAGGATTAATGGTTGGTCATGCTTTGCTACATGTATATGGCTATTGTTGAGTACAGTTCCTTCGGATGTAGCACATGCCTGAAGTAGGATGGTTAGGAGGGTGGTTGTACCCCCAGCCCGAGTCCAAACCGCAGGTTTGACACTGGTGTTTCTCATTTAGAGGGGATGTTTTTCAGTGGGAGGCGACTTTCCCATTGACAGCGAGACACATGTGGTGACTTCGTCAATATCAAGACACGGCCGCCGGCTCAGTCTTTCGGAGGTGCTCATAGGGGTAGGGTGTGCATGTGTGCGTTCATATGGGTGAATGTGTGCAGGTGTATGTGAACGTCTGCGTTTGTACTGTGCTTCGCAAAAAAAAAAACTGCGACCTGAAATCGAACCAGGCGCTGTTCACCATGAATCACGTGCTTATTATGATTTCCTTGGCATTACAACAAAATTCCAGCGTAGAGGTTGAGTCAAGGTGAAATGCATGATTACAAAGTGTACAAACGTATGATGTGATGCGGGACGCCATAAGTCCTTATATATGTCTCTTGAGTCTTGAGGGATATCGTTCCCATTATTCTGGTATGATAGAGACTCCAACACCTTCACATTCATTTTATTCTTGTGAGATTTTGGAGAAAAGCAAATCCAAGCCCATGGTCCAATGGAAGTAACTCTGCTGGTTCAAAATACCAGTCTAACCAGATAAAACAACGAAACCTACCTGCAATGCACCGGCAAAGTTTTATAGGGTGAGTTTTCTGGTCTTGGGTTCAACCTCTGAAGTCGGAGAGCTGAGATCGGTTGGATAAGTGTTCAAACCAGTCGAACCATATAGCAACTTGGTAAAGTCTGTAATTCAAGGAGAAAAGTTAGGCAATTGGATCTTAGTGCAGCGCATTAGCATGAGGGCACGTCGGAGGTGGCTCAACCTGTCCTACCAAGATTGTCCGGAGAGCTGCACTGCCGATTGACGATGGTGCAGCAATTAGTGCGCTCGAGCCACCTATTTCTTGATTATCATAATCGCCTTGGAGCACTGTCACTCTTCGTTAACCCTCCGAGGCACAGTTACGCGTCTTGGATCGTCGAATAATTTTCTCATTCTTCTGATATTGTGCATGCTATTAACACTCTTCAAGAGAGTGTATTAACTCGGATCAATGGATAATTTGAGGTAATCATATGGATCAAACCTGTGCTATGCCCCGGTGAGTTTAATCTTGTACCGTTCGGGATCTAGAAGTTGTTCCATTCTTTGAAACGACATAATTTTTTGTTAAATGTGATTATTTTAGCTCATATCTTGGCACTCCTACTAGTTCACTCGGAGGGTTAACTAAGAGTGACAAGGCTCTAAGTCGACGATGATCAAGAAATAGCAGATATCTCTGTCTCTATCTTTATATCTCTACAATATATAATTTAGCTTAACGTGGTTATGATTGACGATAGTTCGTTTTTTTATTACCCCTACTTTTAATCAAATTTATATTAAAATTATGTGCATCAATTCGATACAGAGACGGGTGAATAGGCTTCCCTTGCCACGAGAGGAAAGAAGACACTTGTCAATATTCCCAAGCTTATAGATCAGTAGGCCCATAATTCCAAGATGTTGCCGAGGTAGTTGAATGGAGAAAGTAAAATCATAACCATGTCGCGACAATATTAAAACATTTTAGCTCATGAAAATTATTATCAGTTAACAACAAATCTTGTCACACATGACTAGTTTGCAAGTGCTGAGAGCTACCACTAGCTATTCATCTAATAGCCTTGGCAGTTACACTTAGCTTCCAGATCATTTGGTGACCAAGGGAAGTGGCGGCACGCTCTGCTCGTTTCGAAAGTAGTCGGCATGATCCACCTTGTGCTTGATCATCGCGAGCCTCCTAAAGTTCCCGCCAAAGTACTTCTCACCCCACACCTTGCCGCTTTCGTAGGTGCTCACGCCGCCGACCACCTTGTTCACTCCGAAGTCGAGGTCCCGATAGTTGGAGTATGCGGCCCTGGGGTTCTTGGTCACGAACGGCGCCATGAAGTCGTACAGGCATTGATCCAGTTGGTCGTGCTACTAGTGTTTTCCCCGGCCCTGTTGTTGTTGCCGTTCCAGAACGCGACGTACTGGATGTTGTAGAGCATGCCGCTCCGGTGTGGGAACGGCGTGTCGGCGTCGGCGAAGCTGCCCATCCTCCCGCCGTGTGGCTCGAGAATGAGCTGCCCGTCCGCGGCGCCGTTGGGCCAGGTGAAGATCTTCTGCCACGTGTCCTTGGTGAGGGCTTTCTTGACATAGTCGGATTTGTTCTTGACGAAGGGGCCCAGGGTCATGCTCCGGTTGAGCAGGAGCGCCTCCATCGGCACGCTGTTACTGGCGTCGCCTAAGTATATGTGCGCCACGTACTGCAGCCAGGTCATCTCCCGGCAGTCGGCGGGCGTCACGCCGAGCTCGGGGAATCGGTCATGCAAGGTGTGCACCATGGTACTGCAGTTGCCGAGGTACAGAGACTGGAAGTTGGCCTGACGCCTCTGGACGACCACCCGGACGCTGAGGTCGTCCGGGAGCGCCGGGGCCACCGTCTGCCACTTGGTCACCGCGGCGACCGCGCGCTGGCGCATGGTCCTGGTGACGCTGAAGAACGTGACCTTGGGCGGGACCGGTACGAGCCTCACCTTCCACGACAGCACGATGCCGAAGCTGGCGCCGCCGCCACCGCGGATGGCCCAGAAGAGGTCGTCCCCCATGGCCTTCCTGTTCCGTAAGAGGTTCCCGTCGGCGTTGACGATGGCGGCGTCGACGATGTTGTCGGCAGAGAGGCCATATTTGCGCATCATCAGGCCGACGCCGCCACCGCTGAAGTGGCCACCCACGCCTACGGTCGGGCACACACCTGCGGGAAAGCCTAGCCGTGGCGCCGCCTTGACGACGGCGTAGTAAAGCTCTCCGAGTGTCGCGCCAGATTCAACCCACGCGGTGGCCCGACGCGGGTCGACGTGCACGGCATGGAGCTTGACGAGGTTGACCACGGCGAACACCTCGGGGCGCTGGGACCGGTACGACAGTCCCTCGTTGTCGTGCCCGCCGCTGCGCACGCGGAGGCGCACGCCGTGGCGGCGTCCGCAGCGCACGGCGGCATGGACGTGCCACGGGTCGGTGGGCGTCACGATGCAGAGCGGGGGCCTCGCCGTCGCCGGTGCGACGAACTTGGCGTTCCGGATGGATGACACTAGGAGAGGCTTGAACGACGTCGATCTCGGCGTGAGCAGGAGCTGGCTGGGGACGTGGGTGGAGAGGCACCGGAGGAAACCTTTGGCTTTGGAGGAAGACAACGCCACGGACGGGGCCGGCAAGTAGAGAACCAGAAAACAAACTGTGAGCACGAGAGCTCCGGGAGTGGAAGTGGACGGCACCGCCATTTCTGCCACTCGAATGTTTTTGTCCTAGATTAAGCTCGTTAATTATATGGGGGATGAGATCATGAGTACACATTTATGGCCTCGTTATCTTGAAGAACCGGTTAATTACATGCATGATCATCCTTTTGATTAGTAAAGCAGTAAATTAATGATCCCCTAAAATAAGTACTACTACTAGGAGGTGAATGCTGTGGTGCAAAGTAAAGATAACACGCTCCGCAAATAAGTACGAGTACTAGAAGACTTCTATGTTTTTTTACAGCAAGACTTCTACTCCCTCCGTTCCACAATATAAGATGTTTTAGACTTTTTCCACATTAACATGTGCATATATGTACACTTAGTTTGGTATGAATCTAGACAACATGTATATCACCTAAAACATCTTATATTTTGGAACGGAGGGAGTAAAAACTAATAATAAAAAGAAAATAAAGAAAAAACACAGACGCGCACTTATGAGGGCCGGCCCAAGAGAGGAGCTTCTGTGTGATGAATCGAGAACTAGAACCTCGGCCTCTTCCATTTATTAGGTCCATTTTCCTTGAACTTCTTTAATGGGTATTTTATTTATAGGGCCTTATAGTCGCCAGCGGTTTGTTCCTCTACCTTTTAGGCTCTTTGTTATTTGAATTTGTAGATTTTTATATTCCTTGTATTTATATCTGATTTTTTTTTCATTGAATCATAATATTTGAAACATATTTTCTGTTAAATTTAAGTTTTGATTTTTTTTTCCTTGGCAAGACGCATGTCACCCTCCTCATGTAGTCAGTGGTGAGCGATACTCGGTAACTCACAAGCTAGGCCAATGGTAAGTGGGGTGGGAAGCGTTGCGGGATTCTTATATTGGGGGGGGGGGGGGGGGGGGGGGCGATGAACATGAGAAGGTGGATGTCGACCACTAGTTCCATAATAGGCATATGATGCCACTACCTATCTTGATTAGGAAGTGAGCAGATGTAAATTGACCTACCTATTAGAATAGGTAATGTAAAGGTGAATAAATAAGTCACATGGCATTGCGGCTCAAAATTATGAGAGAACCCTCGTTGGTATTCGCAGGTCTGTGGATTGGTATCTTTGTCGTTCGACGGCTGCCTTCAGAAAAGTTCAAGATTGTGTCATGGAAGAAGAAAGAGTTTGAAGATTTGCTCTTTTCTCTTAGACTTTATCTTGTAGTCGCTGTAGTCAGCTCATGTATCTCTACCATGTAATATTCTCTACTATAATATATGGTATTATTGTCAAAAAAAAAAGTCACATTTGACCATATTGTAGCTGATAGTAATGTGGTCATCTAAAAGTTTGATGCCTTATCTCGATATGGTCATGATTACTTTCATGCAATATTGTTTTGATGGTCAACCGCTAGGCACTTGACTACTATCGTGGCCGCTGCGCAGTGAACCCCCATGGTCGTGATAATCCATGTCTTGGCATTTCCCTTGGAAAAGTAATAAATAAGGCGTCAATAAATTCTATTTGGCAATCAGCAATCAACTTGTTTTATCACCTCCTTTGATATGGATCTGGAAATCATGTAACCTAAAAAAATCTTCTGGCTCTTGATCCACTTAATATTAGATATCTCATGCCAAGTGAACACTTCTTTGTTGAGAAAGCTAGATGTGTTCTCTACGATGATTCCAATAGTGCCTATGATGAGAATAATACTTGTTTGTTCCATATTTATGACTAGTAGGCACCATTTATGTATCCGTATTCCGTATTTGGGCATGATTCCCTTCGCTCCAAAATATGGCTACAATCATGTTTCCCACTACTATTCGACTTTATTTGCTCCTGATGAAGGATATACTTATATACCATTCCTGATCAAATGATATGTAATGCTTATATAGCATTATAATATTATCGTCGTGTATGCTGACACTGTGATAAAGATTGCAATAGTATCTGAAACCGACTTAGATCCAGTCCTTAGAATTTTCCCATGCTAACATGTAAACCGTAAAGAAAGTCCAAGTCAATATTGTTGACTGGCCATTTTGTGTCAACGTCACAAACAAGTCATATGAGAAAATGTATAACACTTTTCTTCCTTTTTCCACATAACTAATGTACGTTTTGCAAATTTTATGTTTCTTTAATATGCACAATTTATCAACAAAGCGAATATATCATAGTATTTATATTTGAGGAATATGTTATATTACATCAGATCTATTATATAATTAAAAAAGAAAATAAAACCACCACACAATTCCACATAGCCTAAATATAAAGGGACCGTCCCTTCATATCTTGCTGAAAAAGTACTGCAATATTTCTTGCTCACTCCGTCATATAGCCTCTCATCTCAGGATGTAAATGGCAGTGGCGTCCACTGGTACCACTTACGCCACCTACCTAAATTAGCCTATATGGCGTATATGGACAACCACGTAAATTAAGTGGCCTACGTGGCAAATCCACGAAGCCCACGAGCGCCAGCGGTGGAACACCAAATTTCTCCTCTCCCTCATATCCCCCGCACGCACAGCCGCCATGGCCCATCGGACTCTGCATCTCGGCTCGTCCGCCGTCGGACTGCATCTCCGCTCGCCCGCCGCCTCTAGATCCGCGCGTCCCGAACCTCCCTTTCCACGGCCATGAGGGGCATCATGAGGAACCGCTGCAGCGACGCCTTTCTCTCCATCGGCATGTCGACCAGCGCCGGCGCCGCCACAGGCGAGGCCGCCGCGCCGTCGCGTAACGGATCAGCTCAACGGCCCTGCCCGGCGTGCAGCTGTCGAGCAGACGAGCACTACCACCCTGCCCCCGTAGAAGATCGTGAGCTGCTGTGCTTCGTCGGTTTCCTGCATAGCCACCACGTGCTCCGCGTTGATGGACGGCAACATCGGCATCGGAACGGCCCCGGCTGAGCACGCCGCAGACCACGACGATACGGCCAGCAGAGTCCGTCGTCGCGGTCGCCATGGGCAGCATTGACTTGACACGCGTACTGCCGAGCCGAGACGGGACGGGTGGGAGGGCAGAGGGCTGCGGCGGCGGCGATCACTGGCATTTGCTAGCTCCACCAACTCGTTGGTTCATCTCGTGGTTCTTGCCTGTAAACAAACAACAAACTGGGGAAAGTGAAACATGTGGGAGAGAGAGAAAGCAAGGTGAGCACGCAAGCTAGGTGGCGTATAGCGGCTACCACGAAAACCACTTATTAACTTGTGCAAAAAAAAATATATTAACTTGTGCAAAAAAAAACGAAAACCACTTATATCCACTAAATAATATACGGCTGCCATATAATCCGGTTAATCGTGAGGTGGCGCAGGTGGACACGTCCAAAACGTCCACCGAGCTGACCATTTACATCCTGACTCTCATCCTAGTCCTTGCTCGAGGCGTACACACCTGGCCTACCATATGAACACACGGCACACATCCCTTGCTTTTTACGGATCATGCATATTTTCTATATGTATTATCATCGAATATTATTAATGCGTACTATGCGCGAGTCCTCTTTTGAACGTGACATATAACAAAATGTATATCCGCGACCGAGCCAAATTTCTCATGTATTTGTTTCATATTTATCTTGAAGAACCGGTTCATTACATGCATGGTCATCCTTTTGATTAGTAAAGCAGTAAATTAATGATCCCCTCAAGAACTTGCCTGTGGCAGGATGGTTAGGAGAGTGGTTGTAACCCAGCCACCAGAGTTCAAACCCTAGGTTTGACGCTGATGTTTCTCATTTAAGCCAGAATATTCTTCAGTGGGAGGCGACGTTCCCGTCGACAGCGAGACGCCCGTGGTGACTTCGTCAATCTCAAGACTCAACACGTCGACTCGGTCTCTCGGAGGTGCTCATTGGGGTAGGGTGTGCGTGCGTGCGTTCATAGGGATTAGTGTGTGCGCGTGTATATGAGCGCTTGCGTTGTACCGTGTTTCGCAAAAATTAATGATCCCCTAAAATAAGTAGGAAGTGAAAGCTGCGGAGTACTACTTTACTAATCTTATCGTGTAAACAGTAGAAAAAACATTGCAGTACTTAGAATTTCCACTCCTACCGTGTAAACAGTAGAAAAAATTCAAGTCAATATTGTTGAATGGACATTTGTGACAATGCCACAAACAAGTTAGATGAGAAAATGGATACCACTTTTCTTCCTTTTTTCCATATAAGTCAGGTGCGTTTTACAATTTGTGTATGTTTCTTTAATGTACAAAATTCATTAACAAAGCAAGTATATCGTAATATTGACTATGTGATAAGTCATATCTATTACTCCCTCCGTGTCAAAAAGTAAGACGTTTTAGCTACTTACCACACACATGTATCTAGACATGTTTTAGTGCAAGATTCACATGAATCTTGCACTAAAACATGTCTAGATACATGTGTGTGGTAAGTAGCTAAAACGTCTTACTTTTTGACACGGAGGGAGTATTATATAATTAAAACAATAGAAAATAAAACCACCACACAATTCCACATGGCCTAAATATCAAATCTCTTAATTGCACATTGAATATCTGGTGCCAGGACATCTTATCTTTCATGAGATAAAAATGGGAATTATTTAGTTATTATGCAAAAGATCAATTAATTAACACCCTTCCTTTTTTTGAAAGGGTTTAAACCCCTTCCTTTATATCAATTAATTACTACTATAGTTAGGTCATGTAGCCAAATTTGACGCTGATGACTAAATCGCAAAGATTAAACACTGCAAATTAAACTGATGCATCGATCATATCTTGTTTCTACAGCCTGGAGCCTCTTATCTTCGTTGACCTGCAACTACATGTATATATGCTGTATAAGGAGCAAAGGACAAGAACATAATTAGCACATTGTCAGTATACGATCGATCGAGAGCTGCAAAAGATCGATGGCGTCCACTTCCATAACAATCCTGCTGACAGTCTGCTTTATGGGCTCCTACGTGCCCGCTCTGTCCCTCACGTCGTCCTCGGGGAAGTTCCTCCGGTGCCTATCGACGGACGTCCCAGCCAGCTGGTGCTCACGCGGGGCTCCCCGTCGTTCGAGCCGCTTCTTGTGTCGGCCATCAGGAACGCCAGGTTCGTCGCCCCCGCGACGGCGAACCCTACGCTCTGCATCATCACGCCCACAAACGCGTCTCACGTCCAGGCCGCCGTGCGCTGCGGACGCGCACACGGCGTGCGCCTCCGCGTTCGTAGCGGCGGGCACGACGGCGAGGGCCTCTCGTCCCGCTCTCAGCACCCCGAGGTGTTCGCAGTGGTCGACCTCGCCAAGCTCCAAAATGTCCATGTCGACCCGCATGGAGCCACCGCGTGGGTCGACTCAGGCGCGACGATCGGGGAGCTCTACTACGCCGTGGCCAAGGCGGCGCCGGGGCTGGGCTTCCCGGCGGGCGTGTGCCCGACCGTGGGCGTGGGTGGACACTTCAGCGGTGGCGGCCAGGGCCTGATGATGCGCATGTACGGCCTATCCGCCGACAACATCCTCGACGCCACCATCGTCGACGCCGAGGGGAACCTCTTGCGCGACAAGAAGGCCATGGGGGACGATCTCTTCTGGGCCATCCGTGGCGGCAGCGGCGGGAGCTTCGGCATAGTGTTGTCGTGGAAGGTGAGGCTGGTGCCGGTCCCACCCACGGTCACGTTCTTCAGCATCACCAAGAACATGGACCAGGGCGCCGTGGACGCGGTGACCAAGTGGCAGACGGTGGCCCCGGCGCTCCCCGACGACCTCACCATTCGGGTGAACGTGCAGCAGCGTCAGGCCAACTTCCAGTCCCTGTACCTCGGCAACTGCAGCGTGGTGGTGCGCACCTTGCGCGAGCGTCTCCCGGAGCTCGGCGTGACGAGCGCCGACTGCCGGGAGATGAGCTGGGTACAGTACGTGGCGTACATATACTTCGGCGACGCAAGCAACAGCACGCCGCTGGAGGCCCTCCTGCGCAACCGGAGCATGACGCTGGGCCCTTTCGTCAAGAACAAGTCCGACTACGTCAAGACGGCCCTCACCAGGGACACGTGGGAGAGGATCTTCACCTGGCCCAACGGCGCCGCCGAGGGGCAGCCAGGGCCGGTCCTGGCGGGGGGCGAGCGGGGCGGCCGCCCTGGGTCCAGATTTTTGGGGGGCCTTTACCAGGTCTGTGTAACTAGGCTTAGTTTTGTGTATACGAAAAAGAAAAAATTAATTAGCTTAAGAAGGCCATAGCTTGGGGGCTTTAATGCTTGGCAATCTGGGCCCTTGCCATCGTACGTAGCTGCACAGGTGATAGGCCGCATGGTTGTTGCCTGCTCGCGTCTCAATACTACGATCGCATCAGTAAACAAGACATATACGATCTGCCAATCGGGGTTTGCCTGCTCACCTCTTACGAAAACCAAACGCATCTGTCCGTGACGCCGCCAGCAGTTTTTAATTCCGCCATCGCTCGTTCCGCCGCAGTTTTTGATTCCGCCGCAGTCTTTGATTCCGCCATCCAAAGGACTAGCCGCCGGCAGGTATATTAATCGTGCTCTCCGCAATTTTTTAACTCTATCACGCCATGTTCCTTCAGTCTGTATTATGGTTTTATGATTTTCCCTCTTTTTTCCCCTCGTACGCGTCTCGCGTCGCCCCCGCGGCGACCGAGACGCTCTCCTCCCGCCGGCCGCTCCTCGTCCCCTCCCCTTCTTCCTCTCCCGCCGCCGCCGGCGAGAGCCGCCGGGGCAAAGCCCGCGCGTGGTGCTGGCGGCGGCGGTCGGCTTCTTCCCGGCGTTTGGAGGGCCTCGCGGGGCGGTCTCTTTAGGCGGCGGTGCTCTCTGGTCGGTACCTCGGCCGACGGGCGGCGGAGCTCCTGGCAGGCGGCGGGATGGTAGCTCGGCAGCGGGGACCTGCTGCGGCCTGCGAGGCCGGTGACGGCAGTGGTCATGGGAGGATGGCGGCGGCCAGATCTGGGCCTAGGTCTGGGCCTAGGTTTGGGCTGCAGTGGGCCCGGCTGGTGCTCAAGCATGCGGGGCTCCTTGTGGGTGGAGCGGAGGTGCCGCATCCGCCATACTCGTTGCCCCTTGTTGCCTCCTCTCTCCCTCGCTTGTCGCGTGTGGGCTGGATCCGAGCCAGGCGGGCTCGGACCTGGAGCTACCATCCATGTCCTGTCTCGTGGAGCTAGTGTCACCTTGGTGCGGGTACATGAACGCCGGGGCGGCGGCCCTGGATGGAGAGGCTGGACATCTGGCTTTGCGGCAGGCAGCGTTTCAGCGGTGGTGGCGCTTCTGGTTGGCTGCTTGGGTAGCGACGGGAGGGGCAACGGGTGTTCTTGGTGTTGTCATCTCTGCGGTGGCGGCTCCCGGGTCTAGATTTGGAGAGCTTGAGTGGGTGGCGACGTTCCCCCTGTCGGGTTGCTTCGGTGATCCTCAGGTGGTTTGGGTGAGGTTCCGAGTGAAAGCTCCGCGTTTTAGCGCCGGCGGTGACGACGCTTACGGGCGTCGTATCCTTCTTGGGGGCGCCGTTGGGGTACACTCCCTGTGCCGGGGCTCCGGGTGAAAACCTTAGTCCGACTTCGGACTCGGCAGCGGCGGCGTTTTGCGTCGTTACCCTCATTGGGGCGTTGTCGTGGAGCTCAGGGTTCTGTTTGTTGCAGCTTCAAGTTTGCCCCGTTCCCGACATGAAGCTTCTTTGGGCTCTGACATGGGACGACCTCGTCGGTCTCCTATCTTTTACACGTGATATCGTTTTCATTGTTCTCGGTCCTCGCTGTTCGCTGGCAGGATCGGCGCTCCACGGCCCGGAGCGAGAGGGCAGGCGGCTCTCTCCAGCAATGGCTTGGTGTGTTCAATGCAAACGTTATCCGGTGGCTTTATCAGGAGGCGCTTCTTCATTCTTGTTCGGTAGTCTAGATTGCCTAGTGTTAGGTGTGGCTTCTCCGGTTTTCTTGCTCGACTTTGAGTTGGGGGCTTCGCTTCCTTCTTATTTGTCGTTTCTTTTGACTTGCTTTGTAAGAGGGTTTCCTCACCACCATGTATCAGTTCGGCCGTTGTGGCTTTATTTATAAAGCGGGGCGAAAGCCTGTTTCGTGTATTATGGTTTTATTTATGCCCTAATTTCTATTGCTAATTAGTTGTTGTTTGTTTGAGCGCATGAAGAAACCTATGTCCGGGAGTGCGAAAAGAAAAAAAAGGGAAGAAGAAAAGAAATTGGTAGACTCACAAATTTTTGAAGAAGAACACAAGCACTTCAACAAATCCAGATGAATTGGCGTTGGTTCTTGTTGGTGAAGCAAGTAATATTAATTTGGAAGACAATGAAGACACCAACACGGATGATAACAATGTGAGTAATCATGAGCACCCATTTAATTCATGACCTACAAAATCTGCTAGTTTTGATGAGGAACCAGTTCATGTGGATATTTATTGGTTTGGCAACTCTATGCATCGAGAAGAATTTATTGGATACTATTGATATTGATTCCATTGTCGGTGACTTTGCATCTAGAAATGTAAGGAGAAAATTTTAGGGTATGACGAAATTGTAAGACTTCTTCATCATAATGAAATTGCGCCTTCATGCTTCCGTGGTTTTTTTTTTTCGTGAGGGTTTTCCACATAAAAATCTGTGTCTCATTTCTCTCATTTGATTTACATTTCGTCAACATATGTATGTCTACTTATACTTTGGGGCCCTAAATTCTAGTCTCGCCCCGGGTCTCCGAAATCTCAGGACCGGCCCTGGGGGCAGCTCGTCCTCGAGCCGCACGGCGGGAGGATGGGCACCATCGCCGACGACGACACGCCCTTCCCGCACCGCGCCGGCGTGCTCTACAACATCCAGTACGTACAGTTCTGGAACGGTACCACCGGCGTGGCCGTCGGCGAAAACACTAGTAGGACGCCCAACTGGGTCAATGGCCTCTACGACTACTTGGAGCCGTTCGTGACCAAGAACCCCAGGGCCGCCTACGTCAACTACCGGGACCTGGACATCGGCGTGAACAAGGTGGTCGGCGGCGTCAGCACGTACGAAAGCGGCGAGGTGTGGGGCGAGAGCTATTTCCTTGGAAACTTCAAGAGGCTCGCCATGATCAAGCGCAAGGTCGATGCCGGAGACTACTTCCGGCACGAGCAGAGCGTGCCGCCACATCCCCTGATCAGCAACTGATCAGGAAGCAGCAAGCTAGTGTAACCGGTTTCAAGCTATAATTTATAGTTTCAACGGCAAGTGGCAACAAATGCATATTAGTCATGTTTGAGCAGATATATAACTCTTGATCAACAAATGTGCAACTTTCTATGACATGATTATGGTTTTACTTTCCATATACGAAATCCCCAGATGTGGTCATGCATGGGTTCGACCTGCTACTCTATTACATTATGTTATTAGGTTTCTTACGTTTCCTAATTATAACCTGTCAATTGAATTTTCTCTCAATAAGAAAGTCGAAGTTTCTGGCACCTTATTGTCAACTTGTTAGTAAGAAAATTTGGCCCCCCTTGACTCACGTGGAAGAATTCAGCTCTGCTGATTATTCTCCTCCTCTGGGATCCCCTTATTATAACTGGACCCCTCTTTTTTTTAAGGGTTGTGTATTAATTTTGCTCAAGATTTGACATACATTCGCGCATAACCAATTCCAACACGCATTGCAACTTGGACACGCAAAACCCCACTACACAACTCCTTACAAGCATACTTAGCATTTTCATCAGCTGGGGAATTAGCCTTTCCACAAATATGATGTCTTGATCACCCTTCCCACTGGGGGTGAAAGTCATGGCCAATGATACTGGTTGGGCGACTGATCTCCTCAACTTAGGTAGAAAACCTTCGGAGGGGACTCACAGTCAATCTCCATTAACACATTCTTACGTGGGACAGTTAGAACAATCTTCAACCCCTCGTAGCATGATATTGCCTCACCCATTTGAGCAGATTGACAATGCAATGTTTTTTTCCCTCATGGGATCTAATCACCGCCCCACAAAAACCCCTCCTGAATTGATCGTGGAACCTTTTGTACACGTTGACTAGGTATTCATATGACGTGGCACATCCGCCAAATGGATAAAAAACTAAGTAATGAAAATACATGCGCAATTTATTGTTTCATTTTAAAATTTTGCTTTATGTATTCTCATGAATATGCTCGTGACATGAACAATTGTTTAGCAACCCAAAGAACAAAGTCATGTAGTAGCATTAGCTGGTCGAAAAATAAATACGTATGTTTAGTGGCAGAGGACAATTTTTTTTAGGTCGGGTGAACTCTAAAGAGAAAAAAATTGATACAAAAAGTTATCAGATATTACCCTTGAAATATTATGGATGCTACATGGCCCACCCACATGCTTACGGAATGCATCTACTGTATTTTTTCAATGGTCAAACCCAATTCGTTGAAACATCATGCCCTAATTTTTCATCTATACGGTCATGTTTAAAAAGATAACAACACAAGCAATAAGATTTATCATTTTCCACACTATTTCAACCAATCACATTTCTTATAGCATTGTGGTCGAAAGGATTATTATCTCTATTTGATGGGAAATTATGACGAGTTAGTTGAGTTGGACCATTCTTTAGCTCACAATTCACAATCCAAAATTTCATCCAATTCACTGCAAATTCAAGAAATTATATCTCCCCTTTGCATATGCATGTCTCTTCCCCTTTCTATCCATCCCTACCATGAAATCATCGCGGGAAAGAACATTATTCGCCTAGTCGGCCAGCCGGCCGGCCGACCGGGATGAACCCTACTCGCTGTTGCTTGCCCGTGCGGTGCCCTTGCTGGTTGCTTCTGCTGCCCGTCTCGGTCGGTCGAGCGAAGCGACCTGATGCGTGTGCTCGTGTGTGGCCCAGTAAGGCCCAACTAGGCTAAGGCACTCGTGACTGGCCCTTGGCTGTTTTTTCTTAATTCTTTTCTCAAACCAGCAGAAAATACCAAAAATTACATATCGTCTATATCTAAATAGGAATGACCCACTACTAGATTTCTCTCAACATGCAAGCCATACAAATCAGCAAGTCTCTAATTGGTCCATGTCATCCAACCATCCACGTTGGATTCCCTCCCCCGAGTATACTAATCGTCTATATCTAAATAGGAATGACCCACTACTAGATTTCTCTCAACATGCAAGCCATACACATCAGCAAGTCTCTAATTGGTCCATGTCATCCAACCATCCACGTTGGATTCCCTCCCCCGAGTATACTAATCACCAAGCGTCGCATCCTATATAACTATAAGCAGATCGTCTCACTTTGCCGTTTCACATGCAGCGAGAGCGAGTGTTATTGAGGGAAACGGCCTCTCAATTTGTGCTGTCCTTAATGTCGTATATTATGCTTCCCTCGGTCCTTCAAAATCAATTCACACTTTAGCACTCTGACTCCTTGAGTCCTACAAGCAATCCATCCTCTTTAAACATCGTCTGTTCCTATTGCTCTACTTTCTAATATAAATATAACATCTCAATTTCTGAATACATCAGCGATCCAGTGACTCAACCAGATGACCACTGTTGCCATGGCGACAGATGGAGATGAGAGGGAAGATTGAAGGGCGTCATATACGCTGAATTCTATACCTTCTTCTCCCAATGAGGTCTCGAGCAGTCTGAAGGGCGACAAGCGGAACGGCTGATTCGGAGCTTCATCCCTGTTTTCCTTATAGAGTTGAGTTTCTGATATTGATTTGTCGCTGCGCAGGACTGCCTTAGCGGGGTACAAGGACATTTGTAGATGAGATTTTACATATTTGGCTAGCTTCTTCTATGTTTCGTGCTTGCGGAGCTGCCATGTTTTTTGATCGCCTCCATGACCGTTCGCTGTCGACATCCCTGCTCTGATCGATGTGGTTCTTGCGCCCTCTCCGTCAATTTCTTCATCGCCATATCATAGTCGTGCTTATTGGTGAACTACACACTATCCGTGGGACGTTCTGGTGCTCCTGCACTGCTCAAAGAAATGCCAGACACTCAGGTGGTGGCCTGGAGTCCACACAAGGTACGTTGACGGGTTGCAGGTTGCAGCAAGGTTTTCATTGGTCTGGTGCCAATTTAATTGTGGTTAACTCTTGCTTCATCTTCTTTACGTCTATGCTATTCAACCGGCTGTGTGTTATCGTCTGCTCCTGAGTTTTCCCCTATATCCATTTATTAGTTATAGCCTGAGACTTAGCGTAAGTAAACGTCAGCTGATTTTTCATCTTCACTAACTTTGTTCCTGCTATGTTATGCTGACATTTCTCTCAATTTAATTTGTAATATTAATAAGGTACTCCAAAGACCACGTTTTACATCCGTGTTTATTTTTTGTTCAACTGTTCTTTTTACATTTCCTGTCAGGTCATTTCCGAAACATTAGCAAGACATTCAAAAACACAAGGAAAAAATTATGGGATGGCAAATATATAGTTGTAGTTTACTCACCAAGGAAAAAAAATAGAAGTCACTTTCAATATGTCAATTGCATCTCACATTTAATTATATCTTCTTTGTTCCCTCCATTTCAATTGATTAGCAATAGAACCAAGATTGTTTCTGCAAGTACATTGTGCAATGTGCTATTTCAAACCCGAAAAGATAAGCTAGCTATGAAGAAGCTTCCTAATCTTTGATAAACATTGACACCTTTTTAAGGACTCCAGTAATATGCAACCACAATGTATTCTAATACCAATCTTGGTTGCTGGTTATAAGTTTAGTTATTTTGGTAAGCCTACTCAAAGTATTACTTTGTGTTTGAGATAAAATGTTTATTGCCAAAAGTATCCGCAGCAACGCGCGGGGCATCATCTAGTACATAAGTATATAGGACAGACCTATCTGGCTGGCGCATAAAAAGTTTACAAAAGCCAGCACAAACAATATTAACGTGAAATTAGACCAGATGTCAGTTACCCATGCATCCCATTCTTTTGATCTCCATGCCGGACTGCCACTACAATAACAATGTCATATAAGTTGAGTCAAAGGTGAACTGCATGCATTATCACAAAAGGAGGAAATGATGTAGCATGCAATGGCTCTTTATATGTATTACACCTTCCCAATGCTATGATTCTCCGTTGTTGTACTATGATGTCCACTTACATCTAATTGGCCTGAAAGTTTGGGGGAAAACAAATTCAAGCCCATATTCGAATAGAAGCAACTTTAGTGATTTCATGACACATAAACAAACACCCAATATAGCTCTCTAGTGCTGTTAAGCATCCCAATACACCCACTAAAAGAACAGGTAGTTCATCATCACGGGTGAATTTATTCAACGACATGCCTTTTTGATAGGCTGCATAAAGCAGTAGTTATTTTACCTCGAGTATGGTAGGAAAACAGAGAGGCTTGTCATAAGAAAATTTGCAGGAGAAGAATATTTCGGGAAGGCGATGATGTCCACTCTACAGCAAAAATGAGTGTCATTCATCACCACAAGAATGTCGGTTCCCCGTTCCCCCATTAGCGCACTGAAAGAAGTATAATTGTAGGAACAGCCATGTTTAAAGTAAGATTACACTGTCTAACAACTACGCCTCATTACGTGAAATAATCATACAATAAGACAAACTCATCCGAATATGTATCACATACTAGCTAAATACCCATCCTTTGCTAGGGAAACACAAATGACATGGTGCTTCCATTTCAGATTCATATGTAATGTGCATTCTTTTTTTCACCCGGCTGAGGTATTTTATCTCAGACGGTCATTCTTTTTTTTTGGTTTGACTGGCTCTAAGTCGTGTCTCTAATGTGAGGTTTTGTACTAGTGGTGTAATAGGCATTAACATTTTCGAGTGTAGATGTGGATACTTCTAGTTGGACATTCATTTGTTCAGCTGACCCATGCTAGCATTCAAGGGGGTTGAAATTTTTGGTTTGTGGCAACCATTTATTGTTCTTGGTTGTGTGTTTACCTGATACATTGAACTTGCGGTGCTACCGTGTCCCGTGTCAATTAGATCCTCCAAATATGCCTTCTGACAATGAAAAGTGATTTCACGGGGAAATAGTTTTTTTAATTACTTGGCCCGTAATGACTCTTAAGAGCTATCCGGGGCATGGGGATTTTGAACTGTCCCATCAAGCATTTGACGTTTCAGAAATGGTACGTGTTACAAGCTGTAAGGGTCACCGCGTGTTGAGCGCATGACTACACATTCCAAACACATGAACTTGGCACGTAAAAGTGGTGAATCAACAAGGCAACTCAGATGTATCATGGTCTTTTGATGGCCATACATGTATAGAGTGACAATTGATTCCAAGAGAATTGGTTGCATAACTAAAAGGAAAGCTCTATAAGACTATAAAATGTGGCATGCAACCCTATAGAATACATATCTTTTTCAGAGATATCGCCTCCATGACTCCAGCCAATGCCATGGTATCACCCACCTTCACCAATTTACCGATGGTTTGTGAGGCTTTGGAGGAAACCAATTGCTGGTTCACCACGTTTTAGTTTGTTTATTTTTTAATTCACGGCATGTGGAAGATTAGCAAAATGATTTTTTGGCATGTGGTAGTCGATTGGATATACTTAATCTGTTAGGTTGGATCAATTTGTAGGACTTTGTAGCACTTAGCTGTACATCAATGGTGGACTGCATCGGTTGGTTCACTGTTCACCGTGAGACAGTATGATAGGCCGTGACAAATGCCTTTTGTGAGGCGGACTGGAGGTCGCTACAAACTATGATTCAATCACTTTTATTTGGACATATTTATATTTTTCACATCCGAAATGGAGTCCATATGGATACGGAATAAAAGAGTGAAATACAAGTATATTTTTCTTTGCTTGGGTGGCGAAGAACGAATTTGAGAGGTGTTCTGGTTTTTTACTATGTGGTAGTTTATTCTAGAATACTGTTCTGTAAACTTATTTCAGCATGCATGGTTCGTTTTCTATGTCCGTTCATTCATTTTTTTTAGATCTTGAGTCACCCTTTACATGTACTATTCGACCAATCCTTCCTTTACTCATGAGCTGTACCAGGCACCCAAATATGAAGAACATAAAAAAAAAGACGGACCCCGGCGAATATCTCCCAGAGGGCGGCGCAGCTTGCCGGCTGCTCCCAGACGGACAGGCGGCGGCGCATCGCCGGACTATCCTTGCCTGGTGCTTCTTCCCATCCGTACGCCCGCCTTCCCCCAGTCCTTCCGCTTTCCTCCTCAGTTCTGAGTTCCAAGGCCTCCCGATTAGCTCTATTTTTGGATGGATTTCGATTAGGTTTTTGTTGGCCGGCGATTATAGTGCGACAAATGCCGTGTCAATGTGTAAAGTATATGGTGGAATCAGAGGTGAAGAAAGTCGTGGGGTAGGGAACTGGCGTGTGGAGAGCTGGCCGATTTGGGGTGGAATGATTTACCAACTTATTTCTAATGTAATTTAGTGATGGCATAGAGTGATTGTAGGCACCGAATTGCTTGGTGTGCATTAGTCTGAAAAAGGAAGTTTTTGGTTGTTTTACTCTGGTAATAATGCATCTACTTGCCAAGTTACTCCTAATTTGCTCTGAACTTTGACAGGAAATAGCTCTTCTTTGTTAGTAGAATACAATGTTTTTTCTGAAGGTAGTTTACTATGCCGGCAAGAATGTTTTTCTTCATTCATCGCTTATGCAGTAGCAGTACTTTTGACGGATGTTTGATGCTAATTAGCCCAACAATGTACACATAGAAAACTTACTTTTGTTACTAGCTGTATCCTGTATGTATTCACATCTGCCTCTGTTTTTGCGAGCTATATTAGAGAGCGTTTGACTAAACTTGATTCAAATATATAATATAGATGCATTACCTGAAAAATTATGCAGACACACTAGCGATTATATTTGTTGCAGCTAGATGTAGGTGACTGAAAACTCCGCCTATGTCTTCTAGGCATAGCCGGTCCCAAACCCGGATAAAGGAGGAGGGTTGTGATAGGCTTGGCGAGCCAACGTAAAAACTAGCCAGTCCCATGGATATGAAACCCACGAGAGTAGTACTAGGGTGGGTGACCTCCTGGAAAGTCCTCGTGAAAGGTTTCATATCTAAGGGTCGTGATAGGCTTGGCGAGCCAACGTAAAAACTAGCCAGTCCCATGGATATGAAAGCCATTTGGGCGAGAGTAGTACCAGGATGGGTGACCTCCTGAGAAGTCCTCGTGACAAGGTTTCATATCTAGCCTACCCCAACTTGTTTGGGACAAAAGGCTTTGTTAAGAGGTTAAGAGAGATGTAGGTGACTGAAATCAAATATCGCCATTATTCTTCAAACTATATAATTTACTAGGAACTGGGGATGTGGAGCGCTGGTCGATTTGGGCGATGGATTGGTTTACCCTCACTGTTTCTGATTTTAATTTATTGCTGGCGATGAGTGGAAATACTGAACTGGTTGCTTTATAGTTAGTCTGAAAGGAAGTTTTGGTTGTTTTACTGTGGTAATGCATCTATGTTGCCACGTTACTCTGAACTTTAATAGTCAACTGGTCCTTGTGAGAATACTGTTCTTATTAAGGCAATTAAATATGCTGGGTAAGAATATTTTTCTTCATTTATCCCTTACACAATAGCAACTATTTTAACTGATGGTTGATGCCAAGTAGCCAAACTATGTACTGATAGAAAACTTAATTTAGTTATGTGCTGTATGTGTTCACCACTGGCACTTTTCTTGCGAGCTATTTAGAGAACGTTTGACTAAAATTGATTTAAAGATATAACACGTGCATTATCTAGAAAAATGATACAGACGCACTAGCAATGCTATTGGTTGCAGCTAGACATAAGTGCCTGAAATACAATGTTGTCATTATTCTTCAAACTATAATAGACAGCGATATTATGTCATCACTCATCAGTGCTTGACATAATCTTCATTCAGACTAAAATTTACTGTCAAAACAAACAGGACACTACTGAAGTGAACTGATGAAGGAAGAAGGGTCTGGAGGCGTCGGGATTTGGACTGCCCCATCGAGCATTTGTGTCACTTTAAGCATGGTCGGCCGCATTGTTGGCTCCTCCTGGAGGCACCACAGTGCTACAGCCACGAAGCGCTCCGCCTTTTTTATGTTGAAGTTCGCCTCATCATCGCCGTCCACCAGCAAGTCGATCCTACCACACCTGTAACAATCGTTTGCCCAGTAAGTTAGTATCGACCGCTCTTCATCAGCGATCTCTAGCTCCACATTCCTCCTGCAGCACACAAGCTCCAGAAGGATCACCCCAAAGCTGTAAACGTCGACTTTGGAAGTGATCCCTATGTTCTTGAACCACTCCGGGGCGACGTATCCTCGAGTTCCCCGAATGCCGGTGTTTGTCCGTGTCTGATTGGCCTGAAGAAGCTTAGCCAGGCCAAAGTCTGCAATCTTGGCCATGAAATTGTCATCGAGAAGGATGTTCTGTGGTTTTATGTCGCAGTGGATAATCTGTGTGCTGCACTCCTCGTGTAAGTAGAGCAGCCCTCTGGCCACTCCAAGCGCGACTTGAACACGGAGGCTCCAGTGTGGCTTAGCATCACCGAAGATGAACTCGTTCAGCGAGCCATTGGTCATGAATTCGTACACTAGCAGCCTGTCATTTCCCTCGTTGCAGAAGCCAAGCAGCCTGACCAAGTTCTTGTGAAACGTCTGGCCGATTGTCTGCACTTCCACCATGAACTCCTTCTCGGACTCTTGCTGGAGCTTTTCAAGTTTCTTGACTGCAACGCTGGTCGCATGGTCATCTAGCAGCTGTCCTTTGTACACGGTACTGGAGGCACCGCTGCCTAGCACCTCACAGAAACCACCGGTTGCCTTCTCCAGCTCATTGTAAGTGAAAATCTTCGGGGCCAATATGGATGTACTTGATGATTTTGATGACAGGATTTTTTTCTTGGAGATGATCGAGAAACCACAGTAAGTGCCATAGAGCAGAATGGAGATAAGGAGAATGTTGACCAATACAGAACTCCCAAGAAACAAGGAGCTCCCGAGAATCCAATACTTCTTATCCTTCTTCCATTTGCCTATGCCGAGCTGGGACTCTGAATTGTTGTTCCTAGGCAACTTAATAAGAACCGTCCTCTGGACACTGTCCGCCATATACCCATTTGATAAGGGAAGCCTTTTCTTCCAGCAAGTGTTTAAGCTTGCATCAAAGACAGCAGTGGCGCAGAAGCAATCAACTACACATAGCCTCCGGCACTCTGTCTCGTCTATGGGGCTGTACTGCTCATAGTCGGATAAAGGCCAATCAACACGATCGATCGGATTCATCTCAAACTGTGCTGTTGCTGCTGCCTCATCAAGGTCACAGCTTTGTGGTACAAAGTCTGGCCTGCACCCTTTGTACCGTCTTCCCTCGTCAAAGAATTTGTAACCTTGTGGGCATGTGCAGCTTGTCTGATTCTTGGTGCCATCAACTGTGCAGTAACTGTTGAAGCCGCATGCACCGCTGCCCACCTCTCCCTTTAATCTCTGGCAGATGTTCTGGGGCACTGAGCTTACCGACCTCCATTGCAAGTTCCATTGGGGTTTGACCTTTGTGCTCTTTGGGTACACATATTGCCGAAATACGCCATCAAGATCGAGCGTGGCACGAAGGAAGAAATCAACCATAGGATACCCCTCTGCTGAAGTGATATTGAACTGTGTCCCATTCTTCAAGGCAAAGTATATGCTGCCGGTTTCATTGAACACAAGCTGTGAGCCGTTCCCAACTGTATTGCTTGCCCAATATGCACTGTACCGAGACGTAGCGTACTGAGATGTACTAGAATACTCAGAAATTGGATACAGCACAAGATTACCATCAGGCTGTACAGCTAAGAGAAACCGGCCATCGGAGTAGTCAGTAGCCATGAGATGGCTTCTCAGCACCTTGTCCTGACCTAGAGGGAGAACTTGTGTGGGGAGGATGGTATCGGCCGGGACGTCGAAGGTCTCCCACTTTGCTTTGCCATCTGCGTCGACAAGCATGAAGTTACCTGTGTCGAGCATTTTGGCGTGGTCCACAGTGGGGGTCCGGGGGCTCCAGACCTCATTGCCAGACTGGTCGCGAAGCGAGAGCAACCCAGCAGTAGTGAGCTGCAGGACAGAGGTGGATGGCACTTGAACAGGTGTGTCCTGACCGTCTGAGCTGCTCTTGGCGTACCAAGCGACGGTCTTCTCAGGGATCTTGTCGAACCAGACGGCCAGGAGGTACGAGGAGCTACCTTCCAGCTGCCAGAAGCCGAACGCGAAGTCGCCGGATGGCGAGAGCCATGACGTATTTGGCCCCTGGGGTGTCAAAGAGGAGCCCCGGGTGATGTTTAGCTGCGCTTGAGCACATGATATGCTCATGAGCAGGAAGATCAGTTGGAGGAAGCGCCATGGGAGGAGGTGGCGTGCCATTGCTTTTGCTGGTCTCCTGCTTCTATTGATTGCAACAAGCTTATGCCCCTTGGTGAGTGGTACTTAACAGTCATAACTCGCCTTTGGGGAACGGTATGCGTCAACACGGCATGTAGAGAATCATGTCCCTGAAATTGGAGTTTGTGTGGAATAGCCTGTGTGGCTCAGAATCGTGTCCGAGTCAATTGGTGCTACTGGCTTCTGGAGATGTACAGTTCATCCGCTATTCCGCTGCCCTGAATAGTAGTTCGTATTTCCTTGTCATGCATAAAAAGCTTTGCCTGCTGCCTGTTGATTTTATTACCGTTGAAAGCAAGAGAGCACACATAAGGTATTATTCTTGAATGTTGTTTTCCTCTATCTCTACTGGCTAGATCTGTTGATGGAAGTATAGCCATATTGTACTAAAAATTACACGTATGATCGTGTTAGGTCCTAGTACCCTTTTTTGTCTATACCATCAACATTGAAAAGTTGCCAATCTGATTCCTGAAATTTTGTTCCAGAGGAATTAAGAATATTATAAAAAATTTAGTTGTCCCTTAATGCCGAAGACCTCTTCAGTTCGTCCCAAGTCTGAATCTTGGTAAAAGTTTACCCAATTGTGGCTCCCATCACCTCCGTGGAACAATTTTGCTGCGTCAATAGCACGCGTTAAGTATCATGTCCATGAATTGGTTTCTTGTGTGGAATGTCCTGCGACGTTGAGACTGAACTGGTCAATTGTTGCTCTAGCTAGCTAGGTTCAGGGGATGTACAGTGCATACTCTAGTTCACATTTCCTTTTCATGCATAGAAAGCTTTCACTGTTGCCTGTCGAACCTTTGAGAGAGCTGAACGTTGAACTTGAGAAAGCAGGCAGAAGGTACTCTTGAGTTCTACTTTTCTCTATCCCTACTGGCTGGTCGGTTTGATCAATGGTTCAGAAAAATAGCTATGGGCTATTAATGGGACTATATTTGTAAACGTTTACCCAATTCTTCAGTTTGTCTGAACTCTGAATCCTGAAAAGTCCCTCAATAGAGAAGACCTCTTCAGTTTGTAGAACTCTGAATCCTAATGAAAGTAGAGAATGGGAGGAGCTGCTAATCGCCCTCAGTGAGGTTCGCTTATCAGAGCATCAAGATGTGGGGTTTTGGGGCTTAACTAAAAATGGCAAGTACACTGCGAAGTCGATGTATAACATGATTCTAGATCCTGGGGTGGTAGATAATGATATGAGAGATCTTGGAGCTCGAGTGTGCCGTTAAAAGTTAAAATCTTCCTCTGGATGTGTTGCAGAGGTCGCATTCAGGTTACAGCTAACTTAAAAGCTAAAGGGTGGCCTGGGGAGCCGGGTTGTAGCATGTGTGGTGAGTATGAGACGACGAAGCATTTGCTTTTTGGGTGCCCTGTTTCTCATTTTAGTTGGTGGTGCGTGAAAGAGGCCCTGGGATGGGCTCAGCCTCCTAGTAGCTTTCAAAATTTCTTTGAGGTTTCAGGGCGTTCGAAGAGTGCGAGTTGGAAGTTTTGTTGGGCGCTGCTAGGCGCGATGTCTTGGTCTATTTGGAACACCCGTAATGACCTCGTGTTCAATCACAAAGTGTGCACCTCTCCACTAACTATTATATATAAAACAATCTCTTTTCTGTCACAGTGGAAAGCGTTATTACCAGCAAATCATAAGGAGGCGTGGGATTCTTCGCTGGAGAAGATCAAAGTGGCATCAAGAAGGTTTCAGCTCATGGTGGCAAAGCGTAGTGGCGTAGGCTAGTTTGTGTCTTCTGTTTGTTGTTCACAGTGGTTTTTGGTGCTCCAAAAACCTAACTGCGGTGGTTAATGCTTTATAAAAGCAGGGCCCTTCGGGGGTCTATTCTCTCGTAGAACTCTCAATCCTGGTAAAAGTTTAACCAATCCATGCTCGCATTTCCTACTCCCTCCGTTCCAAATTAATTGACTTGGTTTTGTGTAAATATGGATGTATCTATACTTGTATTGTGTCTAGATACATCCATGTGTAACCAAATGTGTGTCAATTAAATCCGAGCAGAGGGAGTACTATTGAAGCGTGATTTCTTTCCACTGACGCATCTCATAGCAATCATCCGTTGACTTGACTTGAAAAGGTACAATTGGTCATCGATCAAACACAGAAAGCACTTCCGTGACCGATTAGGCGATGAGGACTAGCAATAACAGTACTCCCTTCGATTCATATTAGTGGGCACAACTTTGTCTAGATACTTAAGTCTAGATATAACAGACAAAATTGTGCCCACTAATATGGATCGGAGGGAGTATTGCTAATGTCTAGCTTTCCTTGCTGTGGTCCATTGGAAAAATTGATCTCGGCAACAGGTTAAGGACATTCAACTGTGACCAGTGGCATCACCATCAGTTCAACTGGTCAACTGTGACCAGTGGTCTTATTCTTCGAGAGGATATGCATGTGACGGTGACACTTCTTATACCCCGCTGGCGTGTGCGTGGAGGCAGGGGCACTAACAGATATCTTGACTAGGCCCACATGGTCCACGTGGCTACGTCCTACGAGACTGTAAACCGTATGAACTCCTGGTTGGTTGGTGCCTCAGTTTGCAAGGGGCGATTTGATTTGGTTCTGCGTAATTCTATTTTGATTTCAAATATATGACTCTATGTGTTCTATTCAGTGTTCAAAATATCGGCCAATTCAATGAATTACTGACCAATTTATCCTGACCCAGGGTCGATGATAAGATAAAGTCATATTGGGTACGTTAAAAAGTTTTTAGGTATTTTTTTACAACCAAACTAAAACACACATGCATTTCAAATTTAAACTACTTTGGCAAAGTTAGCACAAATTTATTTAAATCTCCGAAAGTTGCTACGAAGCAAGAAACTCAAAATATTTGAAATTATCCATCCAATATGGTCTACTTTACACTTATTTCCCAAAAACAACCATATTTTTGCAATAAAAAAATAGAGAAACATTTTTTTAACAAAAGGTTACAAACTTCTTTTTCACAACATTGTTTGGCACGGCAAGATACACTCATACACCTCTGTGTCAAATATGTCACATTATGGTGAACTATGATATGGATATGGCAAAATAATTTTTTTCCAAGAAGTTCTACACTTGGCAAGGTGGGTGTCGCCGAGTGCCAGAGTGAGGGCACTCGGCAAAGCTAACAGAATGTCGTCTTTTGTCAACCGCGACAGGATGCATGGGACACGTGTCTACCACTTTTTTCAAGTGTTTTTTTTCATCTTTAGCAAGTGTTTTCTTTTATTTTTTCGACTGTCATTTCTTTATCTAGCATTTTTGCAAAGAGATTCTTTGCAAAGTACCCGATAAAAGAACACTCGACACAGGGACTGGCACTAGAAAAAGAGGCTGATTCCAGTAGTGATTTGTACATATGAATAACATGCGGGAAATAAGATTAGCCGATCAATTTGTATTTTTATACTCGATTAAGGTTTGTTTATTTTTCTTGTTAAATATGAAGCTCGTGCCCTTTCTTTTATTTCGAACACGACAAGAATGGACCAACACCCAACGCCATGAGTCTTAGAGCATCTCCACTAGACCACCCTAAAATGTGTCGCTGGGGGGGGGGGGGGGGGGGGGGGGGTTCCCAGTGGCACCCCTAATAGGTTTTGTTTGTAAAATTCGAATACACGCAATTTGAGCAAATTTCATTCAAACAATAAAAAATTATGTGGATTTGAATGAAATTTAAATAAAAACCTAAACTAGCCTAGATCTAGTCATCATCGTTGATGTAGATAATGCTGCCGCCATTAGGCTTTGTCTTCGTCTGTCGCGGCAGAATCGACTCCTTCTCCGCTAGCCACGACGGCCCGCCTGGTGGTGCGTCGGCCCCGAATCCTGCTCCCCCAGCCAAGCCGGCCACACTCCCTGCTCCATGTTGTCATAGGGCTCAGGCTTCGGCTGCTCCACCGCAATTTTTAGAGGGGGAGAAGTGGATGTCGAATTTGGGGGGGGGGGGGGGAGCGATGACCCATAGGGAAGCTTGGCATATAAAGGGCCGAGGCAGGCGAGATAACAACATACACTAGCGGAAACAGGGCCACTGGTCCCGGGTCGTAAGGGCCTCTAGTACCGGGTGTCCACCCGGGACTAGCAAGGCGACACTAGAGGCCCCCCCTCTAGTACCGGGTCCGTTACGACCCGGAACAACAGGCTCCCACGTGGCCGCCGAGGCGCGGGCGTGGTGGAGGACCTCTAGTCCCGATTGGTCATACGACCCGGGACCAAGGACCTCACACGTGGCAGCTTGTAATTTTTTGTTTTTCCACCCAATTTAATATTGAAATGGTGCAAAAAAATATGCGTTTAATTAATTAAAAACAGAAACTACATATAACATATCAAAATGTTCATAAATAAAAATATGTTCACGTCTATCCGGTTACATGGAGGTGCTCATAACCGGGACTAGAGCCCGTCTATTCGATTACACGTGTATGGAGATCATAACCGGGACTAGAGCCCGTCTATTTGGTTACACGGGAGATCATAACCGGGACTTCACCGCTATTCTCCATTGTATTTTCCTTTTGGAGGTATGACTTCGCTGAGCAGAAACCCCGCAAGTTCCTCTGCTAGTGCTTGAAAGCGCTTCTTTAGTGGCATACTCTCGCGCAATGGCTCTGCCTATAAAAGAAGGAGATCAATACGAATATTAATCATGACTATCAAAAATTATGAATGACACTGGAGATCAATTGATGAATATGATTGTTCACGTACGTCTGAAAATTTCTTTGGGTCCCGCTCAGTGACCGAACGACGAATCCACTCGCAAACGAAATATCCACAGAAATTGGTCCCCTGTGGTTGCCTCTCGATCCACTTTACGAGAATAGAATTCAATCAAATCATAGTCAACATATAGTGGTATTGAAAACAATAAATAAAGAGATGCGTGAACTTAGCTAGACCGTACTACCTACCTGTGGGTGAACAAAAGTTAGCTGTTCTTCAAATGAACCTGAACCCTTTGTCCTCGCTTTGAATTGTTTCCAAACCCTGCCGGGCAAAAAAAAAAGAATAAATGAGTTATTAGTTGCTTGATATCTCTGAAATCAATAAGAGAGACTGATATAGTGCGATAATGTTTGAAATTACCTTTGGAGCGTATCTAGAATGCTTTGGTACCTATCCTTAGGCCAGTCCAATGAGTCATAGACTTGAACTCTTGATCTATCAACTTCAATACCTAGCAGAATGTAATGATCGCTGCACATGATTATATACACGTCAGTAACTCATCAGTTACACTTAATTTGTACAAGCGAGTAACACTCTCTTACCTGAAGAAGTAAGGAAACATTATCTCGTGTTGAAATGTTGCTTCATTAGGGTATTTAGCAAGTTCTTCTCCGTGTCCTTCACGTGGTTTTTTAGTGTCCTTGCATTAACTCGTACTGGGTTAACGAACCCAAAGCCATAGATGCCCTTTCTACCACATTCATCACTCTTCATTCTGCATAATACCGTAGTGAGCATAATTAGCGATGGCAATGAACGAGCTGAGAGCTAAAGACTTTATCTTTTTTGGAAATAAATGAATTGAATCACTTACAGACAGTAGGCACCGACGAGAGCCAAGTCGAGGGAGTCAAGGTTGTATAAGTACCAGAGTTCTTCGAGCTGAATTGTGAACATGTCTTCACCCGCGAAATGATTTTTTGTAACTTTCACACAGATCAAAAATTCATCAAATTGCTTTGTGGTTTTCATGTACCAACTATGGAGTTGTCGCATACATGTCGGTAGACACTTTATCTGATCACCTCACAGCAGGGACCTCCCCCATTTCCATTTCCATGAATCATCTACATCAGATGGAAAGAGATTTTCGTTGTCCAGTTGAGCAAGAGTAATACCAGCAGCTGCAGCAAAGTCCTTCTTCAAGGATAAAGTAGGAATTAGGTCCGTCACAGAGCCATGACCACTGGGTATAACTACGAGCGGGGCTATCGACTGGTTTGCCTGTTGTCCGAGCTGGGCAACGTCTCTTTTCCCTCTGGCACTACTACTTCTCGTCTTGGGAGAGCTACTACTTTTACTCAAAGCTCGTAAATAGTTATCTGGCTTATTTTTCTCATATTGCGATGGTTCCGTGATGAATCCAATAGCCCACTTGTTTTCCTTTGCAGTAAATGTTTGCTTTTCCTCGGGCTTTTTTCCGTGCAAGCTGTCTTTTTGTGTTAATTCAATAACTTTCCCTCTTTAGACTTGGCAATTAATTCAATAAAAAAAATTTGGGCTCCGTTGACTACTTTGCTTTCATCAATTATTAACTCCGTGTTTCCATGTCTTACTCCCTCCATGCGCAAGTAGCCAATTCCTTATCCTTCTGTCCCATTCCTCTGTGACCGGGGTGAGCCCTTTTGCACGCAACTCGGACTCAATTTTTTCCCACTTAGGCTCGGCAACTCAGTAGCCACCTGGCCCCATCTTATGGTGATACTTCTTTTTCGCTGCATTATTCTTATTCGTTTGCGACCTTTTCTTAGCTCGTTCTGATTTCTTGTACTCCAGAAATGCAGGCCAGTGAGGCCGCTGCCTCTCTCGTGTGCCAGTGAAATCCGGAAGTTTCCCATCTTCTTCCCACTCACGGAATAATTTGTTCTTGTAGTTATTGAATTGTTGAGCCATCTTCTTAAGAGCGAAATGCTTGACTTTGTCCGTCATTTTTTTTGTCTTCACCTCATCTTCCAAGACCGGTAGGGTGAAATGTGCAATGAGCTTGTTCCAAAGCACATCTTTGGTTCTCTTGTCGACGTAACTAACTCCCTCTAACTTTGGCTTAATCCATTCCTGAGTGCTGATATAAACGTTGTCCCTGATAGTGACTCCGCATTGATGCACAAACTTAACTGCGTTCGGCACGGGTGCCAGTGGTTGGCCAGTAGTTGCATTCACCTCGTCAATTGTGAGATGCTCATCTTTGCCCATCCCTTGGGCATGGCCTCGTTTAGTGGTTTGGTTCGATGCGGAGATCTAAAAATATGAAACATGTGTGAATACATATATATGCACAAATCAGTTATTGCATCTGCTCAACAAGGCTTAATATACCTCGCCAGACGGCGTGGGTCCACCAATTTCCGAGTCCTCATCTTCAGCTCCTTCCGCGGGATGCCGAAATTCATCTTCAGCTCCTTCTGCGGGATGCCGAAATTCACCGGGTTCACAAATGTAGGAAAGTAGCTCTTCTTCCCCTTCTCTCGTTGCGAAGGGAGCATCGATATCCATTGTTTAACTAATACAAAAAAAGATAAAACAATAATAGCATTAGTACAATAATTCAATATACAAATATGCAACAAAAACAATTTAATATTGCATCTAAAGAAAAAAAATCAAAAAAAACTTAGGCTGCTGTCCCAATCCCAGCCCAGCCCAAATTTGGGCCAGAACCTGGTCAAAGGTGGCCACCGTGGTCATCGCTGACCCACCTGTCAGCGCCTACCCGCCCACCGCCACGTGTGACCGCCCACTGGCCACGCGTGGTCAATGCTGGCCCACCCGCCGCCCGGCCTCGTGTTCCCGCCCCGCCTCGTCTTCACCTCCCCGCCTCGTGTTCCCACCCGGCCGCCTCGCCTTCACCCCCCGTGGTCAATGCGGAGCACGAACAGCCCCCGCCCACCCGGAGTCAATGCTCCTGGCCCACTTGCCAGCGACTCGGGCGCTGGCCCACCCGACGGTTCCCCTCCCGACGGTCCTGGTCTTTAAAAAGGGACGCGCCCGTGCGGATGTGGACACTCCACTCCGCTCCGCCCCCACGGTTCCCCTCCGCCCGACGGTTCCCCTCCGCGTCCAGTGCCCTCGCCGCCATGTCGCGCTGGTTCGGGAAGTCCCCGAAGAACGAGACCGGCGAGTCCTCCAACCGTCGCCGCGCTTCTCCACCGCCTCCACCGCCGGCGGCCTTGGGCGTCGTTCCCGTGGGCGTGCGGAGGACCGCGCCACCGGTGCGGGTCGCCCACGCACCCGACGCGCCGCCACGAACCTCCACCACCACCGCTGGAGGGAGGAGGATCCGGCGCCGGCGCTACGTGCCGGAGCCGGAGTGCCAGTGGCACTGGGACAACGCCGCCACGCTGGAGTGGCACGACGTCCACCTCCCCGAGGGCTGGCACCTGAACCCGCAGAGGATTCCGGTGCCGGCGGTCCCGCTCCCTGGGAGGCAACTGGACAGGGAGATCGCGCGCCGGTGCCGCCTCCTCCCTCCGGCGCTCCGCAACGACCCCGTCTACGCGGCGGACTCCCCTCACTGGGAGCAGTGGCTCAAGGACGAGCACGAGGACCGCCGCCACTCCTACTTCGCCCCGGCGCCCCGCGCCGTCCAATCCGCCTACCCAGCGCTGCCCGACCCGCTGTGGTTCGAGGAGGAGGTCCCCGAGGACGACGACGACCCGGAGATGCAGGCCGCCTACGAGGCCTCCAACCGCACCCTCGTCGAGGACGAGATCAAGAGGTGGGAGAAGGTGAGGACCGCGGCCGCGCGCCGCGGCCTGCTGCCGCCGCCGCCGCCAATGCAGCAGGAGTACGACCCGGACGAGGTCGAGCCGTGGCACTACGCCATGGAACGCGAGCAGGAGCAGGAGGACCTTCCGCCGCCGCCTCCTCTGCCTACCGGCCTCGTTGGCCAGTCCTGGGTCTTTACCGGCGGGAGCTGGGAGGTGCCACCGGAGCAGGAGCAGGAGGCGCCACCGGAGCAGGAGGCGCCACCGCAGCAGCAGGCGCCACCGGAGCATCTCTGGACCCCGCCGCCGTGGATCGTCCTCGACGACTAGGCGGCACCGGCACCGGCGACCCTCCCCCCCCAATGTAATGGCCTTATCAATGGCCTCCCCCCCCAAATGTAATCGGCCGGTTGTGGCCTATAACTATATAATGAAATCGGCCCTTTAGGCCCTAAAAATTTGTTCTTGTTTGCCAACTCCGGCGCCGGCCCCGTGGTTAGGGTCCGCCGCCGCCGCCGCGCGCTAGATCTGAGAGAGGGAGAGAGTAGTTGGTCGGGGGGACGAGCTCACCGCGTGGGTCGGGGGCGAGCTTTGCTTGCTCGGGGACGACGACCTTGCTCGGGGGAAGAGCGGGGACGGCCGCGCCCGGAGCAGGAGCAGGACGGCGACCCACGGTGAGGGCGGCAGCGGCGCGGGAACGAAATCCGGCAGCCTGGCGGCGCAGGGGGCGGCGTCGTCTGGAGCCCGGAGGCGGAGCGTCGATTTGCTGGACTTGGGCAAATTTTCGGCCCGAGCCACTAGAAGTAGCGCCAAAAAGGCCTCTAGTACCGGGCCGTGGCTCCACCCGGTACTAGAGACCCTCTAGTACCGGGCCGTGTTACCACCCGGTACTAGAGGTCCCTCAGGGCCGCGAAAATTTGCGCGCCAAGCCCAGTGGACCTGTAGTACCGGGTGGTCGCACGGCCCGGTACTAGAGGTTAATTTTTTTTAATTTTCTGGTTTCTTACTTTTTTTATATCTTTTGATTTACTTGTCTAAATTAAGTAAAAATTGCTTTCATTTTCCTGTTTTCTGTTTTGGTTTAAAATGAAGTATCACATGCGCTTGGTTTTAAATTAAGTACTACATACGCTTAATTTAAAATCAATTCAAAAATTTATAAATCAAGTACTACATTCCGCCACCGCCATACGCTTGATTTCATTGACATGTCTGTCTTGTCCTCCAGACTATAAATTATATAAAAGTTTAATAAATTATTACACATCATGAACAACATCCCTATTTAGTCTTCGCTTTTTCTTTTTGTGAGACCCTTTCTTCTGATCGCTCCGTAACCATGGACAAGGGTCTGCATATAACTTGAGACTTGGGTCAGTGGTCACTTTGAAGGGCGGAATTTCATGAAATGAGAGTTTCCACCTAGAAGAAATGGGTTAATACACGAAATGAGAGTTTCCACCTAGAAGAAATGGGTTATAGCTAGGGAACCCGAATGTTTTGTGTTTGAGCGCCACTTCGATCCAAGCAGCGGTAAGACGTCTCTGATGATCTGCAACCGGCCGCAAGACATCTCTGATGATCTGCAACCGTTTGGAACGGTCGCAGGTCATCAGAGACGTCTTGCCGCTGGTTGCCCAAAGATGCCTTTCCGAGTGACGCTGGAATGTTTTGTGTTTGAGCGCCACTTCGATCCAAGCAGCGGCAAGACGTCTCTGATGATCTACAACCGTCCGGCAACACATCTCTGATGATCTGCAACCGTTTGGAACGGTCGCAGGTCATCAGAGACGTCTTGCCGCTGGTTGCCCAAAGATGCCTCTCCGAGTGACGCTGGAATGTTTTGTGTGTGAGTAACCTGTCTGAGGAGGGGGGCTATATATAGGGTACGTGTGCTTCTTTAGTCCCGGTTGGTAACACCAACCGGGTCATGTGGCTCACGAAGTGGTCGTGATACTGCTGATCCAACAGCTCACAATCCCTCAAAAGAAACACACCCCTGATCCAACGTCTCACAAGCGCTTGAAAGAAACACACGATCCGTGTGCTTCTTTAGTCCCGGTTGGTGTTACCAACCGGGACTAAAGGCGGGCTTTGCGGTCACGACACGTGTCCTCCCCCAGCGTTTGATGCTACATCAAAAATTTATAAATTAAGTACTACATTCCGCCACCGCCATACGCTTGATTTCATTGACATGTCTGTCTTGTCCTCCAGACTATAAATTATATAAAAGTTTAATAAATTATTACACATCATGAACAACATCTTTATTTAGTCTTCGCTTTTTCTTTTTGTGAGACCCTTTCTTCTGATCGCTCCGTAACCATGGACAAGGGTCTGCGTATAACTTGAGACTTGGGTCAGTGGTCACTTTGAAGGGCGGAATTTCATGAAACTTGTCGTAATCTTCTGACATGTCTGTCTTGTCCTCCACTCCCACGATGGTTCTTTTCCCTGAAAGAACTATGTGGCGCTTTGGCTCATCGGCTGATGTATTCACTTCCTTATCTTTTCTTTTTTTTGGCTTGGTAGACATGTCCTTCACATAGAAAACCTGAGCCACATCCTTGGCTAGAACGAATGGTTCGTTGTCGTACGCAACATTCGTGAGATCCACTGTAGTCATTCCGTACAATGGGTCTTCCTTTACCCCGCCGCCTCTCAGGTTGAACCATTTGCACCAGAACAAAGGGATCTTCAAAGAAGGTCCATAGTCAAGTTCCCATATCTGCTCTATGCAACCATAATATGTGACCGTGGCCTCATTCGTGCTCTTATCATCAAAGCGGACACCACTATTTTGGTTGGTGCTCTTTTTATCTTGGGCGTTCGTGTAAAATGTATTCCCGTTTATCTCATACCCTTGGAAAGTCCAAATAGTCGAAGATGGCCCCTTAGACAACAAGAACAGCTCATCTGAGACTGTGTTGTTGTTGTTCAGATGCGTTTCCAACCAACCGCCAAAATTCTCCATGTGTTCCTTTGCAATGGCGGAGTCATCCATCCCCGGGTTGTTAGAGCGTACAATATCCTTGTGCATCTGGATATACGGAGCCACCAAAGTGGAATTATGCAGAACTGTGTAGTGTGCTTTTGTGAAAGAATACCCGTCCCTGCATATGTATGATTTCTTTCCTAGAGTGCCTTCTCCACTTAGTCTCCCCTCATGTCGCGATTCAGGAAGACCAATCGACTTAATGCCGGGAATAAAGTCAACACAAAACTCAATGACCTCCTCTGTTCCATACCCTTTGGAGATGCTTCCTTCTGGCCTAGCACGGTTATGAACATACTTCTTCAACACTCCCATGAACCTCTCAAAGGGGAACATATTGTGTAGAAATACAGGACCCAGAATGTGAATCTCGTCGACCAGGTGCACTAGGAGATGTGTCATAATAGTGAAGAAGGATGGTGGGAACACCAACTCAAAACTAACGAGACATTGAGCCACATCCTTCTGTAACCTTAATAGAGTGGTTGGGCTGATTGACTTCTGCGAAATTGCATTGAGGAACGCACATAGCTGAACAATGGATACTCGAACATTTTCCGGTAGAAGCCCCCGCAATGCAACCGGAAGCAGTTGAGTCATCAGCACGTGGCAGTCATGAGACTTTAGGTTCTGGAACTTTTTCTCTGCCATATTTATTATTCCCTTTATATTCGACGAGAAGCCAGACGGGACCTTCATACTGCTCAGGACTTCAAAAAATATCTCCTTCTCTTCTTTGGTAAGAACGTAGCTAGCAGGACGTAGACGTCCTTTATCCGTCCTCATTGGATGCAGGTTCTTTGGGTCTTTCAAAAGTTGCTGGTCCTCTCGTGCTTTCGGAGTATCTTTTGCCTTCCCATACACGCCCAAGAAGCCTAGCAGGTTCACGCAAACATTCTTCGTCACGTGCATCACGTCGATTGCAGAGCGGACCTTTAGGATTTTCCAATAGGGTAGTTCCCAAAATATAGACTTCTTCTTCCACAGGGGAACGTGGTTGTTAGCGTCATTCGGAACAGACTGTCCGCCAGGACCCTTTCCAAAGATTACATCTAAATCCTTGACCGCATCATATATATCTTCACCACTTTGGAGGGGTGGCTTCGGCCGGCGATCTTCCTCGCCTTTGAAATGCTGCTGCTTGCTTTTCTTTCTTAGGGGATGCTGAGTTGTAAGAAATCGACGATGACCCGGGTACACATTCTTGTTACCTACATATATACTTTCAGTGCATCTAAACAGTGTGTGCATGCATTGTATCCCTTGTTCGACTGTCCTGAAATGTTACTAAGAGCAGGCCAATCATTGATGGTTACAAACAACAACCCTCGTAGGTTAAATTCCGCTTGTTTGTACTCATCCCACACAGGTACCCCTTCATCACGCCACAACTGTAAAAGTTCATCAACTAATGGCCTCAGGTAGACATCAATGTTGTTACCGGGTTGCTTCGGGCCTTGGATGAGCACTGGCATCATAATGAACTTCCGCTTCATGCACAACCAAGGAGGAAGGTTATAGATACATAGAGTCACAGGCCAGGTGCTATGACTGCTACTCTGCTCCCCAAAAGGATTAAAGCCATCCGTGCTAAGACCAAACCTTAAGTTCCTTGGGTCACGTGCAAATTCCTTGTACTCTGTATCGATTTTTCTCCACTGCGACCCATCAGCCGGGTGTCTCAACATCTCGTCGCTCTTGCGGTCTTCTTTGTGCCATCGCAACAACTTGGCATGCTCTTTGTTTCTGAACAAACGTTTCAACCGTGGTATTATAGGAGCGTACCACATAACCTTGGCAGGAACCTTCTTCCTGGCGGGCATGCCCTCAACATCGCCAGGGTCATCTGCTCTGATCTTATACCGCAATGCACCGCATACCGGGCATTCATTCAAATTCTCATACTTCTCACCGCGGTAGAGGATGCAGTCATTAATGCATGCATGTATCTTCTGCACATCTAATCCTAGAGGGCAGATAATCTTCTTTGCTTCATACGCACTCTCGGGCAATTCGTTACCAGCCGGCAGCTTGTCCTTCACTATTTTCAGTAAACTCCCAAATCCCTTGTCAGATAAACCATTCGCTGCCTTCCATTGCAATAATTCCAGTGTGGTACCGAGCTTTGTGTTGCCATCTTCGCAAGTTGGGTACAACTTTGTTTTGTGATCCTCTAACATGCGCTCCAACTTCAACTTCTCAAGTGTAGTTTCTGCTAGGGTATGTGCATCAACGATGACCCCACGTAAATCATCATGTATGATGGGATCATCTGGTTCATCATCAGCTTCCCCTGTTGGGTTACCAACATATTCAGGGTACATGTAGTTGTCATCGTTCTCTTCTTCTTCGTTATCTTCCATCATAACCCCTTTTTCTCCGTGCTTGGTCCAACAATTATAGCCGGGCATGAAACCAAGTTATCAGGTGGAGGTGAATTCTGTCTGTGTTAGGGTAATCCTTCTCATTCCGACATTTCTTGCATGGACAACACATAAAACCATTGGGCCCTTGTTATCCTTAGCCACATTGAGAAAAGATTGCACGCCATCCATGTACTCTTTAGAGCGTCGGTCAGCGTACATCCACGGATGACTCATCTGCAAATCACCGCTAAAACCCATTACGATAAACCAACATAATAGGAAACATATCATATTCATTAATACAAGTTCATCACATTAAAACCAAAGTATAGTAGTGACCAAATGTAATACATAGTTCTCATAAAACATAAATTAATTAAACTAGAATACAACTATCTAAAGAATTTAAATCCAACAACAAATGCGATCAGAATCGCAACTAAGGTAACTATTGAACCAACAGCATAATGATACCAAGCCTCTTGACTAATGACATATTTTCTAATCTTTCTAAGCTTCAAGCGCATTGCATCCATCTTCATCTCGTGAACAGCGACGACGTCGGTAAGCTCGACCCCGTGAGCATCAACGATGTCGGCAATCTTCAAGTCCAATACCATCTTCTCTTCTAGGCATTGGAGACGAAGATCTTCACTTATCTTCAATTTTGCTTTCAAATCGTTGTTTTCTTTTATAAAAAACTCTACAATAGGGTCGGCTGGAATTTCCGGTTCAACTACCTCCTAAATAAAAATATATCTATGTCAATTTGGTCGGCATGATTGTTATAAACACGAAACAAAATAAATAGTGATAAAAATATACCACATCCGAATCATAGACCGGACGAGGGACGACGGGGACGGATATCAAAACCATGACACTATACATAAAAAACATAAGAAAATTATACAAGAAAAATAATTATGCAATCAAATCATACAAGTAATTTTGTAAAATAACAGATAAAAGAAGAGGCTCACCGAGGTGGTGCCGGTCACGGGATGGCGGGGGCTATCGACGGCGGTGAGGACCGAGACGACACTAAAATCCACAAATAATAAATTAATTTGAGCTCAAAATACATAAAAAAATGAACTACCTAGCTTAGGCATTTCATCAAACACCTAGGTAGCACTATAAAAATGAAATGAGCTAAACTTGTATGGAAATGGCTAAAATTCGGCCGCCGGGTGAAAGGATCAAGTGTTGCTAACCCTTGGAGAGATGGGTGCCGTCTATCTTGACAAATCTTGGAAAAAAATGGGGCTACACTTGAGCTTGAGAGAGGAAACAATGGAGATGATCTTGAGAGTTCAAAATGGTGGCTGGCCCGGGGTGGGAGATGATATAGCGGGACCTCTAGTCCCGGGCTGTACCACGGCCCGGGACGAAAGGTCCACCCTCCTGTCTCCACCCTGCCGCTGACTGCCTCGGTCCCGGGTGGTATCACGGCCCGGAACTAGAGGTGCCCTACAACCCGGGACCCGACCTGCGCAGCGTCGGAGCAGCCGGCCCGGTACTAGTTCCCTCCTCTAGTCCGGGATCGAACCATGCCCGGGACTAGAGCCCAACACCCCTCTCCACCAAAGCCCCTGTTTACACTAGTGATACAATGCCGGTGGACACTTGAGGAATCTGTACTAGCGACACGTGTGAAACAAGTCGTCCGCCTATGGAACTGGTGAGACACCATTAACCAAACCTACCTTGCGCAACCGGCTGTTGGCCTCCCAGCGTGTTTATAACAGAGTGGGCCCACCTATCGAGAGGCGTGTCAGCATGTTGTCCACCGCCTCCGAGGCGGCCCTAAGTCTGGGGGTGGGCTCGGACGTGTCGTTAAGTTTGGGCTTTTTTGAACCAACTGAGAGGCTTTGAGGTGGATGAAGGGGGATGAGGGGCGTCGATGGAGATGCTCTTGATATATCTTCTAAACTAAAAGGGACTAGTAAATAAAAAACTATCAGATACACCATTCCACCATCTGTATCGAAATTGAATAGTCTATTTATAGATAATGATATTGGGCGCTCTTCTACGATTTATTTCATAATGATTCGTAGAACACGTTACACGTGGCTACGAACCCTGGTCTCTGAAATGTGAGAACTTTTCAGTTTGCACCGGTAGCTCAAAGTCAAAAGATTAGAGGCTACAGCACCTTTTTGCTAATGTTAATTTTCGGTGATTAACAGTTTATAACACTAAGAAATCTCGCATGTCCCCCACCATGGTGTTCAAAATTGACTTCCGCAAGGCCTTCGACTCCGTCAACTGGGGCAGCCTTATTACCATCCTCCGAGCCCGAGGCTTCAACGACCTCTGGTGCGACTGGATGCTTGACATCCTGGTTTCGGGGCACACCTCTATCATTCTTAACGGCGTCCCGGGACCCTGGATAAAATGCAAAAATGGTCTCCGTCAAGGTGATGCGCTTTCCCCTATCTCTTCATTATCGTGGCCGACGTCCTTCAGCGACTCATCCGCAATGCCCATTCCCAACAACTTCTACACCACCCCGTCGACCCGTCGCTCCCCCCGCTGTCCTCCAGTACGCCGACGATATGCTTATCGTTTGTCACGCCGATGTCTCCTCAGCCATATCCTCAAGAAGATCCTCGACGATTTCGCCTCCGCTACGGGCCTTGCCATCAACTTCCATAAATCTTGCTTTATCCCCATGCATATCGACAGTGACCTCTCAACTTCCATTGCATCCATCCTCGGTTGCTCAATCTCTAGCTTTCCCCAACCATATCTCGGTCTCCCCCTTTCCCCACAAAACTCCCCCCATCCGCCTACACCTCTCTGATCTCTTCCTTCGACCGTCGCCTTTCTGGCTGGAGTGCCATGCTTCTCTCTTCCGGGGGCCGGCTTGTGCTTTGTAACGCTGTTTTAAATAACCTTGCAACTTATTTTATGTGCTCTTTTCTTTTGCCCCGTGGTGTGATTGATGCAATTGACAGGAGGCGCCGTGCCTTTTTCTGGACTGGCAAGGATTCTTGCTCTGGGGCTCACTGTCTAATGGCCTGGGACAAGGTTTGTTTGTCTAAGCAGGTGGGTGGATTCGGGATGCGGGACCTTCAACGGCAAAACCTCGCCCTCCTCATGAACTTCGTTCATAAGCTTCATCAACGGGAAGAGCTGCCGTGGAAGACTTGGTTCAGACGCTCCTACGACCGTGACCTGGGTGACGTTTCCTCCTCTCCCTCCTTCCTCGAGAAGATCATCCACCTCTGCCTCCCCACCTTCCGTGGTACCACTCGCTCTACCGTCCACGACGGCAAGCACACTTCCTTTTGGCTTGATAGGTGGCTCCCCGACGGGACGCTCGCCTCCACATACCCTGCTCTCTTTTCTCACAGCCTCCGCCCTAACATTTCTGTCGCCGATGCTTGCTCCTCCGGTCTTTCCCTCAGACCGCGCCTCTCTTCCGCCGCCTCTTGCGAGCTAGCCCACATTCAGCGCATCATTGCCTCCACCCACCTTGACTCCGAGGCCGACGTCCGCACCATGGCCTGGGGCGCCTCCACCACCTTCAGCTCCCGTGCACTCTACTCCGTCACCTCCCCGGGGGGTGTGCTTGACGCCGCAGCGCTTACGTATTGGAGCTCTCGCCTCCCTGCGAAAATCAAAATTTTCTGCCTCCTCGCTCGCGCCAACCGCCTAAACACCGCTTTAACCTCCACTCCAAGCATTGTGCACCCTCCGCCATCTGTGCCTCATGCACTGCCCGGAGACGACCGCTCACATTCTCTTCGACTGTCGCCTCGCCAACGAGGCCTGGTCCCGACTGGGGTACTCTCTGATGCCCGCCATGCCCTCCTTCGACCTGCCGCCTCCGATCGACACCGCGCCTGCCGCGTGGGAGATGGGTTTCGCGGCGCTGCTCTGGAACATTTGGAAAGCACGCAACGACGTCGTCTTCAACGCCAAGACGTGCTCCGCCTCGGACGTTCTTCGCCGCGCTGCCGATGACCTTTCGGTTTGGTCGCACCGCCTGCTCCCTACCTTACTTGTTTCCACCGAGGCCCTGCGTGGCTTCTTCTTAATTTGTGCAAACTTGTAATCTGTTCCCCCTGTGTTTCTTGATGAGTTGTAACAAACTGGCCCTATTTTGAGAGGGCGCCTCGAGTTATAATAACAAGCGGTGGGGCTCCTCCCCCGTTATTCTCGAAAAAAAAAAACACTAAGAAATCTGAGAAAAAGGGTGCGAATGTTCTTTGGACAATTCGAGAATCGTCCCAGCACGCTATCGACGGACGGACGTGCGCGGTGCAAGCAAAACTAAAAAAAATTGTTTCTTGTACCTAGCAGCGAGTAGCTTCCACTTATCCAGCTCGAACCTGTGGCTCATCTCCGTCCGTCCCCATGTCATCTGCGGCGTGCCGTCCCGGCCTCCCGGCGCCTCGCCGGCAGGCGACACTCCACCTCCACCCGGCCGCTCCCCCGTCCGTCTCGAAGCGGGATTTCCAGCGAACAGGACCTGCGCGCTCCACCTTCGAGTTCTCCTCTCCACCGGGCCGCCGTCATCATACTCGGGTCATCTCTTGTTGCCATGGTAAACAGCTCCAGCTTTGCTTGGATGGATTGTTCAAAGATTTCGTTTTGTGCTTAGACGGGCTTATTGCTGCGTTCGTAGTATATACCTGATCATGTCGATCCTAGTTGAGAACTTGAGATCCTCTACTAGTGTCAGTTTATCTCCTAAATGAAATGAATGGGTTGTCGGACTGAAACGCATAGCCCACGTCGAGTGCATGCCTGTAAACTGTCAAGGACTGTGATATTTCTGTAGAAGATGTGATAATTGATTGAGGTAGTGAGATTCATAACTTGAATGTAGCTTGTCTGATCTGAATGTTGGAAACACAGAATTTCTAATGTCTAGGAATTTGCTTGCTGTATTTTGGAATGAGGGTACCTAATACATTTTGAAATCAAATGGTAGCTATAGTACAGTATCCTTGGTGTTGTCATAAGGTAGTACCGATTATTGTGGCGCCTTCTAGTCTTGGTTGGAGGCTTGACCTCTAGCAGGTAAAGATGAGACAAGACAGGAAAGCCACTACCAGTCAGAATAACTTTCTCCCTTGGGAAATTATCATGGAAAGATCTTAATTTGGGTGCAAGTTTTTCGTTCCGAAGACTGTCCATTCATTTCCATATGACCATGTCTATTTTAATAGACAACGTATACTGCGAGGCTGTTCCATATTGGACATTATATGTTGGATATAACTTCATGCGTAAAGAGCATGTTTTTATTTTGACTTACTAAAGAGCATGGTTTGGAAATTAAATATACTATTGTGAACGCTACTAAGTTCATTATATCTCAAAATGCTACTGATCTTGGTTTAATCCGTTCTTTCACTACTTGTGTATAGGTGGTATGGTAGAAAGAAGGAGACTACTATTCATTCCTGCAATTACTATAACCATTGGCTCCTTTCAGTACAGTCTGGAGAATGGGGCAGCCAAAGCTCAGTTTACTGATAGTGAGTGTTCAGTCAATATTCCCCCATTTGAAATAAGACAGGTTCTTCTCTACTGTAACACATGCTTTGCACCTACTAGATTTCTTTGTAAACATGTGCGTATCAGGTATCATTAATGCTTACCAGACATAAAGTTGGGTTGAAATCTGCTGTTTTGACATTGTAGAAGAGATGCTAATCTTAGACTTATACCTCACGGATCTCATCCCTCATACCTTATTCTTAGCGTACATTGGAGTTATTTTCAGTCCGTAGGTCTCTTTATACTACAGAAAAATCTTTCAACCTATAAAACGACGGGGGGCTGTTATATGTAACAAACTGGCGCCAAATGAGCCTGTGTTTAAGTAAATCTAGTTTCAAAATCATATAAGCATTCTTAACTATAATATGCAATAATGCCATACTTTTTTATATTACAATTTTAGTGCCAGCGCTTCGCGGGAAGGATTATGGAAAGACGAAAATGAGTTATCCAGATTACACTGAAACAGAATCAGGCCTACAGTACAAGGTGGTAGCAGTGCCATTCAATGATTTCTACATAATGCTCGCATATTCAGATTTGTTATGTTCACAATTTCTGATAAGAAATTACAGGACTTGCGGGATGGAGATGGCCCATCCCCAAAGAAGGGCGAGACAGTAGTGGTGAGTTACAAGCATCACATTTGCATTGGACTGTAGCTAATTTTATATGATGTTCTCTAGCGTCATTTGTTGAGGCTTGCCAACGGTTAAACTGACTTGGGTTTGTGAATGTGTATCAGGTTGATTGGGATGGATACACAATTGGATACTATGGTCGCATTTTTGAAGCTCGAAACAAGACCAAAGGTGGTTCTTTTGAGGTACCATTGGTCCTTGTAGCGGAAAAAAAGAGTTCTCAGCTTCCATGGCATAGATATTTGTTTAAGTAAATACTGAGTTATTCCTTCAGTTCTCGACCAATAGCCCATTTTTTTAATTTTATTTCAGGGTGGTGATAAAGAATTCTTCAAGTTTAAGATTGGATCAGGACAGGTGATTTACTAATTAGGAAGTGCATAGACTCAATTACTCCCTCTTTCCTCTGGTTCCCTAATAGTTGTCGGTTTTAGACATCAACATCGTATCCAACATACAACTTTGACAACTGAATTCTCCATTATTATAATTGTGACATATCAGGCATATCTGCGCATATTGCATCGAATCTAAACTCTTTATAAGATATTGGTAGTCAGTGTTTTTAAAGTGACATTGTCTATGCGCAAAATTACAACTTCAATAGAATTCGAGGGATAAGTTTGCTTACACTTTTACTAGCTATTATTGTATATTATGTTCATTGATTTTTTTCATACCCTTAATTATATTTAGTTATTTCCATGTTTGGTCCGCTGCATATTCTGAAACTACTGTTTATTACTTGGTTACTTTCTGACAAATAGCAGTCTTAACAACATGAATTAGGTAATACCAGCTTTTGAAGAGGCCATGAAAGGCATGCGTCCAGGTGGAGTTAGAAGGTAAAATCCCAGATGCAATTTTAACCACAATTTCTAAATGTATTGACACAACTTATGATTGTACTGTCTATGCTCACACACTTCAGGATAATAGTACCTCCGGATATTGGATACCCAGACAATGACTTGAACAAGTTAGGGCCAAAACCAACAACATTCTCGGTAATATACTTTTCTGAAAATACAGAAAAGATTTTTTTATGATTCATCACATAAAAACCCATCTTTTATTCTTGTAGGGACAAAGAGCTCTAGATTTCGTCCTCAGGAATCAAGGGTTAATTGACAAAACTCTTCTGTTTGACATTGAGCTTATCCGGATAATTCCGACTCAATAGTACGTGAGGTAACTCTCTTTGCCTGAAAGCAAATCTGCCTTGCAGTCCCTCCATTCCGAAATATAAGGCGTATTTTGTTTCCTTGGACTGATGCTTTGACCAAGAATTACTCATTTAGCATGTGACCTATTTGATAGAAATCATAATCATAAGGAAGTACTTTTGAGTAGGAATACAATGATGCCAATTGTATGTCACATAAATTATACTATATTAATAGACTAATTGTTGGTCAAATCCTTGGTCAAAGCAAATGAAATACGCCTTATATTATGGAATGGAGATAGTACCATTTCTCGATACTTGTTTGTCCTGTTCAAACGTTAGGCGCATGGCCATTTCAGGGCAATTTGGCTGACCGTTTGGAGGAAAGAAGCATAACTTTTGAGCCAGGGATCAAATGTTTGGGTGATCATTGGATATGTAAATATATATACACTATATACTTGAGTATCAACATAAAAAGAATCATCGAGATCATGCACCCATATGTTGTTTACCGGAAAGTATTAAGAAGCAATGTAAAGTGCAACCGGCCCAATGCAGTCCATTAGTGAAATAGGCAACTTGTACACATACCCTAACTGTCCAAATAAGAGCAGCAAGTATAGAGAATATTTTCTCGATATTCTAATTTGATCCTCTGTATTTTTGTTTTTGATTTTTTCCCTCTTATTTGTTTTGTACATTGATCTGAAGATGCGATTTTTTTTCTCAAACTTGTGTATGAAATCATGCAGCTTCACAGAACTTTCTTATGGAATTTCTGTGTTTTAGCAAAAGTATTTAACTCTGACAACGGGATGAATGAATTACTTGATACCAGAAATTTCGCCAAAACTAACTTTGAATTTTTTGGGTCGAATTTTGAAATTTAACTTCTGCCTTTGTTCTAGATAAGTTGGTGACAAACTGACTGTAGGTTTGACCTTCCTAGCTAGCTTTTTTTTTCCCGGTGTTGAGCTTCTGAGCCTTTTATCATTTGGTCTAAGGTCCTTGATCAATTTGTGCCTGAATTTTGAAAAGTTGTTGCCTGCGTTCCCTTATGCTTATTCACACATTTGTTCATGCTTTGGGGCCCACACAGTATGTCTGATAAACAGCTTTTTGAGTAACTCCTTGATTCAGATGTCAATGACCACACAATACTTCAGTACTTTAATGGCCATGTGTTCGTCTGATTCCAGCACATGACCCCTCTTAATCGAATATGTTGGCTCAAATACATATGACATGCCAATATAAAGGCCACAATGTTTTAACGGTGGCACAACACGCTATGTTTGTAAATTGCAAGAGACTTCTCATCGAAGCACACACAAGACTTGGACGGATTAGGAAGCATCGGGAGAATTAGTAGTGCCGGCTGAGTTCTCACAGCTTGAAAGCGTTAGATCCATTGTCCGTGAAATTTTTCTCCAGCTCCCATGTGATGGTTTGCTTCACCCCCTATATGTAGTTTGGGGGAGTCAAGAAACCTTGTAGACGAGAAATTTGTGGTGATCCTAGTAAGTAGATCAAGTGAGAACATGTTCCATTTTTAAAAACTACTGGATTTTGGCACTGTTCTGAACATATATTTTTGTTGGTTTGTGGAAGAACCTAGCTGTTCATGTAAAGTGATAAAGTCCTATCGAAATTAAACGTGGATTGAACCATTCAATTGAATGATAGAAGGGATGAGTGGGGTTCAGCCGGGAACTAACATGTGAAGCTTCTGGTTGATTGTCGAATATTTTCCACTAATCGTATTTCTCCAGATAAATGGGTGCCTATAGTTTGTCCTTCCCTGGCCTTGGTGTTTTTGATTTTCAGCTTTGTAAATCTTGTTAACTTGGTATATTGACCTGCTCATGAGTAGCTCATCTTTTTGCCTGAATGGTGACGTTGTTGCTGGCTGTGTTTAGCTCATTGGCACATTTCTTCACACTTGGGTCTGATACACACCTTGGGCTTTATATACGTGATTATACATACTAACATAGGAAATATCTATCTGGAACTCCATGTCGTCAAGCTCTATAAGAGCTATACATCATTGAGCACATGTATGGCACTGCAATTGCATAATGGTCATGTCCTACTTAAGATAATTAACATCAAGGTTAGCAAGTTCGAGGCGCCACGTGAGCAAGCACGTTACTCCCAATTAAAGCTTTCAGCTGTATACGTTGATAGTTGTTAGCGAAATGCAGAAAAGACATGCTGGGGTTAGGAAGCTTCAGAAAATGTAGCACCTCTGCACGTGCCCCCTACTACCGTCCTCTGTCGTCTCCGTTCCGGCCATCTCCGTCCCTTCTTGCCATCTACGTCCTCTGTCGTCTCAAGTTCGCTGCGCCGCCGCCTCCCCTGTTAGCTTCACGCCTTCGCCCAAGTACGCCATGGACCAAACAGGGCAAGGACGGAACATGGCGCTGGCTGGGACAAGGCAGGGGCGTCCATTACCTTCCACAGGAGTGGTTCCCCGTGGGTAATCGATTATGCGTGTTTGTTCTGAGCTAGCTTCGATCGATCAGTCGTTCATGGCTGTCTTGCTAGCTATAGCTTCTACGTGTTGATTGCCTACATCAAGCAAAAGCTAACTTTTCTAATCGATAAGGCTGGGTTAGAGCAACTCTAGCAGTTACCGTATAAGGCCCCGGCCCAGAAAACTACGGCGGATATAGAGGCCGGGGCCTTTTTTTGCCCGATCAGTTACCGGAAAATTTTATCCGGGAACAGGATAAGCGGCGGTCGCTCAGTATTTAAGCGGGGCGGAGGGGTCGATATGGTACCAAAACCGCACCCCTCCGCCACAAATAGTCTAGTGCCGCCGCGCCTCTCCCCAACCTCTGGCGAGCAATCCAAGATGCACCACGCCTCCTCTCCCCCCACCACCACCGGATCCATGGCCAGGTCTACTATGCGCAACTCTGGCGGCCAAGGCGGAGGCGGAGGAGGCCGCGAGCCGCCGGAAGACGAGGCGGCGAGGAGGGCGGCGAGAAGGCGGCGCGGGACGCGGCCGAGCGCCGCTCGAATGCCGCCCGCCTGCGCGGCTCGTACAAGGACCGCCGGTGGGTGGGGCTGATGACGCCACAGAGGCACGACACGGAGGAGGGGAGCTCGAGCGGCAGCCGGAGGAGGAAGATCCCGGTGCCGGAGGAGGATGAGTATGTCTTGCCGGAGCTACCGCCGATTCCGGCGGGCAGGTGTCGCGTCACACGAGGCGGCCGCACCGGCACCTGCAGCCTCGACGTCTTCGTCAATGACGTGGCGCCGGCATGGAAGCGGGTGGAGGACGCCGACGCCGAGCTGGCCACCGCGGAGGCGGCATTCAAGGCAGGCGAGCCCGGTGCCAAGGACCGCCTGGATGTGGCGGTGGACGCGCAGAAGGAGCTCTACGCCGATCCGCGCCGACGCCGCTGTCAGGAAGAAGACCAGCCGCCTCATAACCATCGCCGCCGCCGAGCCCTAGATCTAGGGTTTCTAGCATAATTTCAGTCGTAGTCTAGTTTAATTTCTAGTATGCTGCAATATCTAGTCTAGTTCATGTGTAAATTTAACGTGTGAACTCGTGTATCATCCTCTGTTCAAATATTCGGGTCGATTTTGCTGTATCTGTTCTGGCGGAGACGAACTCTCGTAGTGGAAAATCATTATCCGGTAAACAGGATAATGATTATCCGGTACCGAGTTATACGGTAACTGCTAGAGTTGCTCTTAGCATGGTGCTGTTGCTCTGACTGAAAACATGAGTAAGGTCGGGGACAACGTGAACTGGCCAACTCCGGCGAGGTTAATTCAGCCAACTCCGGCGAGGGTCCAGCGATATCAAGGTGGCCCTAGGCCGTCCAGCTTTGCTCTGGCGAGGTCCGGCGTGTCTTTCCCTATCTCCAGCGAGTTCTGACGATAAACATGGTGGATGGAGGCGTTCCGGTGTGGTGGTCCAACGAGGCGTGGTGAACTCCGGCAAATCTAAATGAGGTTTCGACCAACTCCGGCAATGCTCCGGCCAGGTAGGGCTAGGAGTGAGGTGGCCGGAGACAAAGGCCTAGGTGGCTGCGGCTGGGCTATGCGAATGGCGAGAAATTCCGGCCGACGGCTCTCCCACGGTTTTAGGGGTATTACACATGATTCGCATAAAATTCACAGTTTCACAGTTGTTTTAGCCAAACAATTTTCAGCTTTGTCACAGTTCTCAACTCACAGCAGGTTTTTCGCTGCTCACAGTTCACATCAGCTTTTTTAAAATCCACAGCTGAACAAAACACACCCTAAAAACCCTCGGCATATAACCTTTGCCAACGGTTTTCCCTGGCTCTCGGCAGAATTTTTTTACTGGCAACAGCCGTTTCACGGCGTCGAGAAGTTGCCAACCGCTGTAGCGTCGGCATATGTGTACACATGGCGTGATCTGGTGCATCCTGGCGCAGCTCTATGCCAAGGGATAACCGTCGGCATATATACCCCTGTATGCCGAGGTCCGTGGACTTCGGGATACAGGTAGGGGTGTTAGGTGTCCGTCAGCTCTCCGAACGGCAGGGCCACGTGGCAGTCGTTTATGCCGACGGCAACCCTCGGTACATGACCTATATCCCAAGGGCTGGAACATTGCTGACGGCGCATTGGGAAAACCGTAATATGTGATATATGCCGACAACTCATATGCCGACGGTCCCGATAAAAAGAGGTCGGCAATTAGAAAACCGTTGACATCTATGGTTTTTCCTGTAGTGACTAGAGTTATATTGACCTATATCATCTATATTCTAGAGAAAATGATAACATGTAACTTCCAACGGTCTCTCGTTAGGCCTCGATCATTCCAAACATGTGGTGTCGTAAGTTTATGTAGGTCTAGTATTCATGAGAAATCTACACATAATTATGTCTTCCGAGTGAAACAATAAATGGAAATTTGGATGGGATTCTTAACGCCTCATCATAATTTCATTATTTCCACCTAGTAACTAAATTTGAAGTTTAGATTTGAATTCGTTTTTTTTACCACTACTTTGTTCTAGATAGATGGCAAAACGTAGGTTTGACTTTCTTACCTTTAGTGTTTCTATTTTTAGTTTGGAAACTGTGATGATTTGGTTATATTATCCAACTCATGCATACGTGCCGTAATGGAGAAATTGTTACTGCTTGCTGCCATGTTTATTAAAAAAATTGTTGATATGCTTGGCTCTCAGTGTCATGGAGAGAGGAAATAGCCTTTTGGAACTACTTGTTTAAGTTCAGTTAAGTAAGAAAGTTGCGTTAATGAGCACACAACACTTCAATACGTTAACAACCATATCATGGCATTCTTGGGCACACCACATCAAATCCATAGCACTCCTCTCTTGAAGAGCATAAATACAAATGTAGCTAGCCACATAGGCCTACAAGATGGTCCATATAAACATAGTTACCACAATATTGCTATCACTTAACTCCACTAGCACAACACACTATAGTTCGCAAATATAACATGCCGTGAGTTCGCAATGTTGTTAAAGGTCACATAGCACTGTAGGAATTGGAAGTATCAGGAAATATAGAAATGCCACTGCCCTAGATCCCTCAACCTGTTTCTTCAGAGTGTGTGATAATGCTCACCATTCTGTTGACCACACTTGATCTTCAAGGTTCTATTCCTTTATTTTGATTATATGATGTGTGACTACGTTGATGGTGTAAAAGCTTACAGATTATACTAGATAAAATATCATTTCATGTATAGCCTAAAACCTGAAAGTCAAGGGAGATTTTTTTGTCTCTAGTAAATCGTCCTTGTATATAGTCCAGGGTATTGAAAGGACTTGTTGACAAAGAGTGCTGTGTGAATATGTATTTGTGATAGACTTAATTGTGTGGAATCAAATTGGCTCTTGATCGCGATGGATCAAGAGGGAGCTACAACAGCAAAGTGAATAAAAGAGAAAACATATGTAACCTTTAAAACGAGGGATGTTATTTTAAGTTTTGGTCTTTTCTCCGGGTTACGGTTCAGCACCGCGCCGCCATGATTTACAGGGCATGACCGACATGGGCAAGAGGCAGAGACCGGTTTTGTGTGTTCTGTGTCCTTTGAATTTTTTTCTTTGTCAGCTTGATTCCCACCTCTCTTGAGAAATTTAACTTCTTCTATGAAACCACAATAAGGTCGTCCTTAAGGCTTGTGGATATTTCATCTAATAGGCATTGATTAAAAGATGGAGACCATCAAAATATCCTCATGTTTCGTTCGCTCGCTACTGTAATTTGTCATCTTCCTTCATTTAAATAGTTCAGTTTCAAATGCTAAAGGCCGCTTCTGGTTGCAAATATTGTTTCCAGCTTTCACTTGCTGATCCACATGTCTTTTGGGTTGGTTTGTTTGATGACATAATTTGTATTGGGTACTAACGAGCAACTAAAAAAAATAGAGGAGGTGCATAAAAGGTTGTTAGACCACGTCACAGCCAAGACATAAATGATCTAAGATAAGAGCACAAGACTGGTCTATATAGACCGAAAAAAAGATGTGGAAGTAAAACACACCCCGACGGTCTTATTTAAGAGCAAGTGGAGACATGCACTTGGATATTGTAGAAGTAAGCTACATGGGTGTTCCCTGGCTGTTGATTGAACCGCGTGAGATATGTTAGGATTAGGATGTACCGGGATTCTTTTACGGGCTGCCTTGATGTTTTCACTATACTAAAGCGTGGCTGTTTCCGGATGCAAAGATAACGGGTGTGTGGAGAAATAAGAAATAGCCACGGGCTGGGCGAGAGCATGATTAAGTGCAGGTATAATGAGGGCGCTTAGCTCAGACGCTAGTGCCAATATCGTGGCCGTTTCATGCGAATCCCGTCCGGCTCCGGGAATTTGGGGAGCTCCTGTGTATCGCTTTAAGGCGACCATCCGTGCGTACGTCGCCTACTAGCTGCGCATACTGGGCTCGGCCCATATGCTTGTTGCTGGCTCGACCGTGACTCAACCTACTGTTTCAGCTGGAAATCACTAATTAAATGGTTTCCTTCTTCGCGAAGGTAAACACGCGCGCGTTGTGGTCGTGACAAGTGTCAGCTTCTCCTTTTGCGCGGTCCTGGTGGGTGTTTGCATGTGTGACAAGTGGTAGCATGAGAAAATTTTGATGCGTTTTCTTCCCTTCTCCCCCTGGGGTTTGTACCGTATTTATTTCGTGATTCGTTTTTTAAAAACGAAATATCTTGAAAATCGTTTATCCGAATTACGACCGTTTTCACTGTTGAGCTCCTCGCGTCGAGATCTTCAAAACTAGATCACATGTTGATAGATTTCGACGAACTTTTTTTTTGTACAACCAGTTATGTATAGTTGTACAACATGTTCTGTGTAGTTGTACAACTTGTGTTTGTACAAACTGTTGCGTAGTTGTACAACATATGCCTATGTAGCTGTACAACATGTGTCTGTACAACTTGTGTCTGTCTATTTTTACAACATGTGTCTGTACAACATGTGTTTGTCTAGTTGTACAATCTGTGTCTGTGTAGTTGTACAACCTGTGTCTATATAGTTGTACACCATATGCCTATATAGCTGTACAACATGTGTCTGTACAACTTGTGTCTGTCTAGTTGTATAACATGTGTCTGTATAGTTGTACAACATGTGTCTAGATAGTTGTACAACCTGTATCTATAAAAAAAATACTTCCAGTTCTTTTAACTTTGTACAACTTCTTTTACGTAATTTTGTATTGCCTGTTCTGTGTAGGTTGTACATCATCCTCTGTGTGTTTTGTACTTCTAGTTCGTTGTATTTTGTACAACTTATTTGTGTAATTTGTACTCCCAATATTGCATAGTTTGTACATCGCACTATATGGGTTGTGAAATTTAAAAAGAAAAACTATAGGCTTCTGTGTTTTTGCTACTACATGCTGCTGATTTAGCTTGTACACCGAGCAGCACGGCAGGCCAGCATCGTTCAGGAGAGAAACATACGCGGGGCCAGCATGCATGCGGGCGACGGATGCGTACGCGACGCGGGGGCCAGGACGCGTACAGGATGTAGGAGCGAGCGAGCCGCGCTGTTGACCGCGTTCGGGGTGCCATGTCCAATTTGGTTTTCGCTGCCTCGCACGTTCGTACGTTCGGCACGTGGCGCGTCCTGCCCGTCGCGTTTCCCTTCGCAAAGGTCGCTCTTTTTCTAATCATACCCGTTTCAGCTTCGTAATGCTTCCATTCTGCTAATAAAAAAAAGCTTCGTACTGCTTCCTTCCGTTAAAAAAAGCTTCGTACTGCTTCCTACTAATTCGCCTTCTGGACTGAATTATGAAGTTATTGTACTGATCGTAGTGTTTCAGTGAGTCGTACTACTAGCTTAAGCTCACAGATTGTGTAGATCGTGCTAATAAAATGTTTGCCCGGAGGTGTTTCTTATTTTTCAACATTTTTTATGGTTTTAAAAATTGAACATAATAATTGTGTCTATAGAAACTATTTTTAACGGTTTTGAAAATGAACAGAAAAGGTCTATGAACAGAAATAATTTTCATATTTGAACAATTTTTAAAATTGAACAAATTTTGAAAAGGATTTTTTGAATTTGAACAATTTTAAAAGGAAAAATTTTAAAAGAAAAGTTACGAATACATGGAATTGTTTTCTCTTTCTTTTTAAAATCTATTTTTGAACGGTTTTTAAAAATGAACATAAAAATGGGTTTGAAAACGGAAACTAATTTTGAACGATTTTAGAAAGTGAACAAAAAAGACTATGATCGAAATCTATTTTTGAATGATTCTAAAAAATAAACAGAAAAATGGGGTTGAACGGGAAATTGGTATTGAAAGATTTTAAAAAGTGAACAAACTAGTCCGGTGAACGAAAATCTATTTTTGAACGATTTATGAACCGAAAAAATGTATGTTGAAACGGAAACTATTTTTGAACAATTTTAAAAGTGAACAAAAAAGTGTATGAACGAAATCTATTTTTGAAAGATTCTAAAATATAAACCGAAAAATGGGGTTGAACGGAAATTGGTTTTGAACGATTTTTAAAAAGTGAACAAAAAAGGCCAGTGAACGAAAATCTCTTTTTGAACGATTTTAAATAAATGAACGGAAAAAATGTCGTTGAAATGGAAACTATTTTTGACTAATTTTAAAAGTGAACAAAAAAGTAGATGAACGAAATCTATTTTTGAACGATTCTAAAAAATGAACAGAAAATGGGGGTGACGGAAACTTTTTTTGAACAATTTTAAAAAAGTGAACATAAAAAGGCCGGTGAGCTAAACTATTTTTCAACAATTTTAAAAAATAAACAGAAAAATGAGGTGAACGAAAACTATTATTGAACAATTTTAAAAGTGAACAAAAAAGCCGGTGAACGAAAACTATTTTTGAACGATTTTAAAAAATGAACAGAAAATGGGTGTGAACAGAAAGTCTTTTTGAACGATTTTAAAAGTGAAAAAAAGCCGGTGAACGAAACCTATTTTTGAACGATTTTAAAAAATTTACAGAAAAATGGGGGTGAACATAATCTTTTTTTGAACGATTTTAAAATTGAACCAAAATTTGAGCGATTTTAAAAAGAAAAGAAAATGAGTGTGAACGGAAACTATTTTTAAACGATTTAAAAAGTGAACAAAAAAGGCCAGGAACGAAACCTATTTTTTAACGATTTTAAAGTGAATAAATTTTGAATTTGAACAAAATTAATATCAGAACAATTTAAAAGTGGAACAAATTTAAAATTTGAACAAATTTCGAATCGGAACAGATTTTGACAAAATTCAAAATCGGAACAATTTTTAAAATCAGAACAAATTTCAAATTGGAACAAATTTGAATCTGAACAAAAATCAAATCTGAACAAATTTTATTTTTTCGAAAGAAAATGAAAAGAAAAAGAAAAAGAAAAGAAAAAAGAAGAAAAAGAAAAACAGGAACATAAAACGAAAAAATAAAAAGAGAAGAAAAGGAAAGAAAAAGTCACCTGATGGGCCGGCCCATTTGCGCCTACGCGCGCTTCCCTTACGGCGACGCGTGATTCGCAGGAATTTGGCTGGCGTCGATGCGTTATGTTGAGCCGGGCGGTAACACCTTTTTGTCCTGTGCAAGATGAATTTCCTAGTGTCGGTCGGTAGCACTAGCGTGAGAGAAGGAGGAGAAATATATTTGTATGAAGGACCATGCATGAAGACCGAGTGCTAGCGTCGCCGTGTTGCATGCATGGGCGTTTAGAGCATGTAAGCATATAGAATGGTTAATAAGATGGTTTTTTAAAACTTATTTCGTAATTAAGATATGACAAAAGGCATGATGCAGACAAGGTTATTTTTTATCTCTAGTTTCAAATATCTCTAAATTAATACTGTATGTGGTAAGAAGACTATATTGTACATGTCCTTAACAATTTCCCATGACTCCAACTCAGTAATTATCTTAGGGGCGCTGATAAGATAAGACTATTGTACATGTTCTTAACAGTTTTAGCTAGCGCCGAAATAAATGTCCAGCGTCGTTACATCGCCTTTTATAAGGTTGTTAGATCACGTCACAGCCAACACATACATAGTCCTAGTTAAGACGGAAACTATTTTTGGCTCCCGACCACAAGCGATCTGCTATTTTTAAGAAAAAAAAAAAAAATACTAGAAGGTTTTTAAACAAATCCTGTACGTAGCCAATGATGTACCCCCACAAACATGCATAAAAGAAACTTCAAATATTTTATATTCTACGCTACAAAAAAAAATGACAAAATCCGATAAATTTGGAGATTTTGAAAATATGCATATGTAGATCCACACTTTTGTGATTTTTGTATTGGCCAAAATACACAATATTTGAAGTTAATTTTACACACGTTTGTAGAATACACCATTTGCTACATCCGAGATTTTTTCAATTTATTTAAACTCATAAATATTTGTTCCGATTTTTTCTAAAACACCAGGATCACTGCATCTCGGAAGCATGAAATCTCCTCTCAAGTTAAGAGCACAATACTGGAACATATATACCACTCTCGCCTTTTATATATACCGAAAGAAGGATGTGGAAGTAAAACAAACCCCCGGAGGTCCTATTGAAGAGCAAGCAGAGACATGCACTAGGATATTGTATAGAAGTAACCTACACGGTGTTCCCTTTTTGTTCCGCTGAACCGCGTGAGATATGTTAGGATTAGGATGCACCGGGATTCTTTCCAAGGCTGTCTTAGTTTTTCCACTGTACTAAAGCGTGGCTATTTCGGGACACAAAGCTAACATGTGTGGCGAAATAAACAACGTGATTAAGGGACCATGCAAAGGAATCAAGCCTCGTTTGCACTCTACTCAAGCTCCATGTGGCGAGCCATCGTCCGGATCTGCCGGAGGATTTCCATTTAGATTTTGTTTATAACATTCCACAGTTTTAAAACTGCAGTGATGTTTCAGACGATTTCAGCTAGTAACAAAGAAACTGTAGAATCATGGGGGTTCCAATCCCTGCACAGTATGGACGACGTCACCACCGAGCCTCTGTTCTCGTGGCAGCCGCTACAACTCCGCCGGCAGTTGTTGATGACCTCGCTGGTCAGCTGCAGGCCCTTGAGGTCGACGGCGGCACCACCTTCCTCAACAAGGTCTTCGGCATACGCGTAGTCCTTGGTGATGTCCAGGTGGATGAGGACCGGGAACTACGGACCTTGGAGCCCTTTGGTGATGTCCAGGTGGATGAGGACCGGGAACTACGGACCTTGGAGCCCTTCGACACGCGGCGTGCCCTCCGGCGGCAGCGTGCGACCCCGCGGCTCTGGGAGGGCGTCGAAGACGGAGTAGTCGTTGGACGTAGGAATGGCGTCCGGGCTGCACGCCCAGGCCCAGGCGTAGACGCAGGAGGTGTTGCTCCAGGAGAGCGACTGCCGCTCGAGGCGATCGATGACGCAGGAGCGGCCCACCGCCTCTTGCACATCCTCCTTGTTCCAGCACTGCAGCGGGGCGCGCTCGATCGCCAGGCGGCAGTAGTAGCGCCAGACGCGCTGATGGCCGCCAACCGCAGGCGTCCAGGCCGCCAGCGAGAGGGTCAAGCCGCGGCATGAGGCCCAGCCGGCCGCCAGAGCGATGTCGCGGTGGCCGGAGTGGGTGAACCGCACGAGGAAGGGCTCTGGGTGGTGCTTCGAGACGTGCATCTCATCGAACGGGATGGAGAGCTCGCGCTCAATGGCCCTGGCAACGTGCTGCAGGTTGATGTCAAGGCGCTGCTCAGACATGGTGATGAGCACAGCCGAGAACCGCAGCTGGCGAACGGCCTCCTCGGTCGCCGGCGAGGCGAAGGAGAAGGTGGAGCCGCGACCAGGGCGCTGCGTCGCCTCCCCCGGGCGGGGCCCGCTAGCCATTGCCGGAGGCGGTGGTGGAGGTGGCAGCGGCGGGAGTGGAGGCGGCGCGGAGCACCCCTGAGGTACAGCAGAACGCTTGCGGCAGCGGCGAGAGCGGTGGCCAAAGCGGAGGCAAATGGCGCAGCGCACGGGATCTCTGCACTTGGAGGCGCGGTGGTCGGAAGCAAGGCACCGGAAGCAGCGGCCGTGGAAGCGCTTGATAAAGGAGTCCGCATCCTTGCTGCGGGATGGGCGCGGTTGGCCGCCATTATTGCGTCCGCCCAAAGGAGGTACGGGCGGTGCACGCCGCCGGCGCCTCGAAACGACCAGCTGCCAATCTGGGTTAGAAGACCCGTCAACGGCGCCAGCGGTCGGGGAGCGGGTGGCAGAAGGCAGAGACGCAGCTCCACGCGAAGCTCCAGCTGAGGATCCGCACTCAGGCCGAGTAATGGCGGATCTGGGCCTGGTCGCGGCCGGCGCAGGCAATGAATGCCCAATGCCCGAAACGGGAGGGTGGCGCTCCTGCGGCCGCGGCGAACCCTCTTCAATCCGTCCGCCACCGCTGGGTCGCGGCGCGGCAGCCGAGGATGTCGAGACCGCGGAGGAGGCAGGCGACGGACCGCTGGATGTCAGCCGACGCAGCCAAGAGGCCGCCGAGTCCGCAGAGCCAGGCGGGGCCCAACGCTGGGAGGGGGAAACAGGGGAGGGGCGGGTGGCCGACGCGCCCGGAGTGGGAGGCGCCGGTGTGGTGGTCGCCGTCGTGCTAGGCGACGCCGGCGAGGGGCTGGTGGTCGCGCAACCCAGGGAAGGAGATGCGAGGGGGGCTGGTGGTGCCATCCTTGGTCTATGGACAGTTGCAATTCCCGTGTTAATTTCCAATATCAGTTTCTCCCCACATGTAATATAGTCCCCTATATAAAGCTATGACCAGACCAGTGGTGCATTCATGTTCTAAATAGATCAGCTCAAGTGAGGGGTGCGAGGGGCGACCCACGTGAGGCAAGCAAACATTACAATTTTGTATACACCTTGCATCCATTGCAGTGATAGATTAATAAGCAGTGATAAATAAGGTAGTATATGGTGGTGAACGACATGTGTAGGACTGGGATGCACTGGGAAAATTAATAGTGTTTGACCGTGCTCTTGGGTATTCTGTTCGCAGAAAGACGAAGCTTAACAGACTTCTCAGGACCTAATTCGGCACAATCGAATTTTTTCCAGCCAACAATATTGGAAATAATCTATGGAGACGGGTGCTTTGACGTATTGCGTCATGCAAGTGGCGACAAACATGCAGACCCAACGACTTGCAGGCTCACTTGCTGTGGACCAGACTGAAGGGTGTCGTATGTTGGAGGATCTCCTTTCATTTGGAATATCACCAGCTTCATGTCATTCTTCTTGTTGTGTTCCAGAATTGCACGTCTGCGACATAAAAGAATATGTAACGAAATCGACAGACTTGTTCAGGATCATCTCTTGCTTTGGAAAAATGAAAAGCACTAGTGCATCAGATCACCACTGTGTCTCCCATATTATGAAAAGTCGACAGAAATGGGTCCACAAAGTATATTGTTTCTTTTGAAAGGGAAAAGTATATTCTTAGGTGCAACGCATTCTCATTAGCGTTGGGCTCATGATTCTATTCAAGTCATCAAGTGAATGATATTTTATAGAGAGTTCAATTGTGATTTAAAAAATGTGTATAGTTTCTCAACTTCATATCGAATTGTTTGGTTCCAATAATTCAAGTGTGTGGCTGAGGTTTTACAAGACTAATACCAAGTATTAATACCATCCTTTTTACACATGTTTCGAGTGCATGCATTTTAGATTAATGTATTTTTAAGAGAGAAGCTCAATGAGAGGTTTAGCTTTTACTCCCTCCGTTCCAAATTAATTGACTTCTATTTGTCCAAATGTGGGTGTATCTATACTTGTAACATGTCTAGATACATTCACATGTGGGCAAATGGAAGTCAATTAATTTGCAACGGAGGGAGTAGATTTTGCACATTGTTGTGTAATCTGAATAAATTATGTTAATGAGATTGTATATTCTTGATGTGACACTCTTTGAATTCTGTGTAACGTTTGGACACCATCCTCTTCTTGAAAATATTATGACTCATGAGTAGTGAAGTCTGGATATATACATTTTGTGTACCGATGTAGGTCCAACATTAAGTTTGAGGCCTTCCTCTGTGTCTGCACCATGTAGATTCCTCTTAAGTCAAATTTCATGTACTCCCTCTATCCCGGTTTATAGGACGCAACTCCAAAATCAGGTTTTTCCAAGAATAAGCAACAATTAACATTAATTAAGAGTAGTTAATGTTAGGTTTTGGCCTTTCCCAAGAACAATAAGAAAACCGATTGGGTTAAACTTTCCCTAATTAATGTATGCATTAAATATGAGGGTGCTAATTGGGTGAAATATTGGGGAGATGAATTTTGCATGTCCAATCCCCATTCACCTAGATCCTAGAGATTTGCGAAATATATCCTATAAACCGTAATGGTGGGAGTAGCAATTTTACCATGGTATGTATTATCATGGTGTTGAGTGTGCTTATCGTTGTACAAAAATGTACTACTACTATGACTACTACTATTTAAGAAAGGACGAGTTGCAAAATATATTAGGTCGAAGTTTAGTGTAAATCTAAATCTGCTGGATAGATGACACTTGCTAATGTATGATTGTGATTTTCCTGGGCTCATTGAAGGGAGCTAATTGATATATTCATGTACATTCCGATATGCTAACATGAGTTTAGCAAACAGGTTTAAGGAAACACATAACAAGTTCAACAACTTGGTATAGCTGAGTGGAAATATTATCTCCCTTTCTTAGCTGTTGCTAGGAAGCATACAAATTGGTATATATCAGTAGTGTTACAGCACAACTTGAAGGAGAAAAGATAATGGATCTGGACATTACAACCTTCCAGAAAGCACCCATTGCATGATATCAAGCTCTTCATAAATTTGCTCTCCTTCCCTACTCTTGCGGGTTTCTTTTCTTGTTTTTCCAATTGAGCCTAACCTGAATTTTCATCACACACGTTCTTTCTTTCTTCGTCTCTGAGTTTACTATGAATACGCGACTTAAATGAAAAAAAAAAAGTGCACTATATAACATGGTACTAGCAAGGTCCCACATTAAGATTACAAAAGCACATTAATCTGGATAGCAAGGTCTGAGATATTAAATACAATTAACACCCTAGTCTGGATATAGCAAGATAAATTCATATCTGGAATGAAGTTTTTTTATGTTTGTTTAACTGATAGGGGGTGCATAATAGAGATCAGACATTGTGATTCAGTAGTATGTACATTCTAGAAAAATGAACCAGAACCATTGAACTAAGGTTAGATTCAGCAGGTAATAGCCTACAGTCTAAATTATTACCTGCTTGTTTTGTTTATGATGCTATCCAAGGAGGAGAGCTCACGACAATGAAGACTTTGTTGGGAATTACTAGAAATTCAGAAGCACCGACTTGATTAACACAACACAACAAACTGGATTACCAAGGAGTTCGGCACAGGCCCACAAAACGGAGGCCTGTTCAGACTAGTCACAATGGGGAGTAACATAGGAGTAACATCAGTGCCACATAGGCAAAAAATCTGATGTGGCGGGTAATTAATGAGGAGAGAGATGGTGGTGGTAACTAGCTATGTTACCATAACATCACACATTTCAAGGCAAGATGAGTGTATAACCTATTAAATATGACACTACACACATGTTACTCCCCACTATGAAAGTAGTAACTTAGAGTAGTAACATATGCATGTTACTAGTCTAAGTTACTCCCCATTGTGACTAGTCTCAATGTGTGTTTATTCCATACACAAAGGAAACGTGAAGTGCACATAACAAGCGAACAAGTGTCAATGCCTGACTTACCCTTCCCTTACTGTTTCGTAGATGTGACTGCGTATTAGAAGGTGCCTTTGTAGTGTTGCCATAAGTTCTCAATTCCATTTCCTCTAACATTCCTTGTCTAAGATGCCGGTGAACTTGACAACCTGTCTTTCCTTTGCTTCTTCTTCCTTTTCCTGTACTTTCCAGGGTGTTGATTGATACCCTCGGAAGTTTTGTTTGCACGAGGTTTGCCGGCACTTACTTCCGCTGTAGGCTCGTTCCTTAAGGGCGCAGTAGTAACGGCAAGCTTATTATCCTCCACAGCAGTTTTGTCACCAAAGCAATTTTGAAGAAAGTTCATAAGGTATAGTATGTGCTTCCGGCCATATTCAGAAATGGGAATACTTGCAGGGCTGTCGATGTCCTCTGGACTGATCTTGCGTGCAACATTAGCCTCCTCAGCCATACCCAACAAGGCAGCAGCGAATAAGGGTAATTCAGGTCCTTGATACGCCATCATATCGAAGGCACAACGGCGTACTTTATTGCTGAAGATGAACATGTCAATGTCAGTTCTTGGCAATTCAGACATCAACTCAGCCACCTCAGCGATACACAAGAAGCCAGCAATCGAAACAACAGATTGGCCATTTGACCTCAATACTTCCTCTTGCATCTCAATACTACGATGTGCTTGCTCCTGGATCTGATCGCTTAGGCTGATTTCTTCAGCTGTGAGATTTTCTGCATGTGTGCAGCGATAGTTCTTCTCCATCTCGAGACACCTAGCAGCTACAACACGCAGATCCCAATCAGTACCACCATGATTTCTGTCGAAGTACATCTTGAGGTATTCCATGTAGTCATCAAAAGTCACATGGCCAGCCATGAAGGGAATCAGCCTATCCCAGCCCCAGGAATTTTCAATAGGATCCGGGAAGCGGACGATTTCCATGGGCGGCAATGGCTTCACACTCTCGAACTCCCTTTGCTCTTTCATGCGACCAATAACCAGGATCATAGACTCACGGGTGTGACACTGGAAGATGGGTTTGGAAGGATCGGATGTCCGCAGCAGCATCTCCGTTTTCCTTCGCATATTCTTCTTGAGATCTACGGTTTTCGGCATGGATGGTTTACAGAGAGGGCGCGTCGAACGAGGACGAGGCAATGTTTCGAATCTGTGGTAGGGGAGTTTGCGGCACCTCACTGAGATCTGGCAGGGGATGAGAGAGTGGGGAATTTGGACGAGGGAGCAGAGAACAGGGTGAGAGACAGCAGCCCAACACATGCTTCAGATTCAGAGATGCCGTCAGATACGGCGATGCAGAGGTACAACACTACATGTTGTATGTATTCCATAGCTGCAAATATGTAACTTCTCTACATAGAGTTACCGGAATTGCATACAATTGAGTTCCAAAATGTATTACTATGGTCTTACTCCCTCCGTTCCAAATTAGATGTCTTCCATTTGTCCAGATACATCCGCATGTGGACAAATGGAAGACATCTAATTTGGAACGGAGGGAGTACAAAAATCTGAATTCAAAATTCTTTTCAAATATTTCAGGAAGTAAAAGACTGAGATTTCCTGTAACAATCAGCAATCTAGCCTAAAGCAACATTGCGCCGTAGAACTTGCGGGATTTCTTTCGGCTCTCTGCCTGTTTTACTCCCGGACCATAATCACGTGTGACTTGCAAGGGTATTATTGGAGGATCTGATTCCATATATCTGCTCAATGAATAGCTTATATGCGTCCGTGCCTACTCTAAAGTCATCCTATGTTTTTTTTTGGAATTTTAAACCACCATATTAGGTCAGCAACCCGGCTCATTAAAAACCCTACCAGTCCCCTAAGGTACCCTGGCAAGGAAAAGAGTGCGTCAGAAACTTGACGCCTCACCCAAACACAGATATATCGTTCATTACATCCGGAACAATAAAACCAGGGGGATCACCATCCCAAAAAAGATCAAAATTTGAATCAAAAACAAATCTAGCTATTTTGTGAGCCAATGTATTAGCTTCTCTCGGACAATGTTGGATCTTCACTCCACCAATTCTTTGAACAATCTGAAAACAGTCCATTAAGATAGCTGAATAAGGGATCCAAAGTTCAGAATTTCCATTCATTGATTCAACTAGTTCCACAGAGTCGGATTCCACTATCACCGGGGTGCAACCAATATTTTCGATGAGGGATAAACCCTTAAGAAGAGCAGTCGCCTCTGCTGTTGTGGCATTAAGGAGGTGATCAAGCACACAACTAGCACCAGCAACTACATCTCCCATATGATTTCGAACCACCGCACCCGAACCTCCAGTACCATTTGGAAAGAAACAGACATCGACGTTTAGCTTATAAGAACCATGTGCAGGTTTGATCCAAGTAACCTCACGTGGAGACGCTCTAGAGGTTCTCCTTTGTAGTTCAGTGTTAAAGCTTGTATTGAGAAACTTGTGCATCTCGGAGGAGCAACTTTTTCCCCTTCACCACTTGACGTCGTTGCCACCAGATATACCAAGCACCAACAGCTATAACTTCCTTTATACCAATATGAGACAGATGATCAGGAGTAATGATATGTTTTCGGCGCAAATCTTCCAGTACAACTGATCCTGACCTATCAACCTCTAATGCTTCCTCGATAATATGATGAATTCCCAAGCTGTTCCATACTTCCTTTGCACGAGAGCATTTAAACATGAGATGTCCAACATCCTCTGCATCAAGAGAACAAATAGGACATTGCGCCGAAACAGGGATATGTCTATCTGCAAGAATTGACATACCAGGAACAATGCCATGTAAAGCTTTCCATATAAATATTTTTCCCTTACTTGGAATTTGTAATTTCCACATAATTTCCCAAACCGGATTTTGGTAAGCTGCACCTTGTCCATCCGGTCTAGAAAGTCTATGATTATTCTGGTGATTCCACTCAACATAATATGCTGACCGGACTGAAAAACTATGTGTTTTAATCATATGCCATGCAACAAAATCATCCTGCAAGTTATCACTAAGTGGAATTTTCAGAATTCTGTCCACATCTAAAGGATTGAGGATATCTCTCATCTGTTCTTCATCCCACTGTCCAGTATTTTGATCAACGAGTTCATCTACAGTGGTTAGAAGAATATTACCTCGAGTAGATAACACCTTGCGAGACACACTGCCTGGGATCCAGGGTCTGTCCAGATATTTATCTTATTACCTGAGCCCACTCTCCAAATAAAGCCTCGTTTGAAAGTGTTTAGACCAGCTACAATACTTTGCCAAGTAAATGAAGAACCACTTTTTGGGCCCGCCTTTAAAAGATTACCATCAGGGTAATATTTTGCCCGAAGAACCTGCGCACAAAGAGTATCAGGATTTGTGATCAATCTCCAGCTCTATTTTGCCAACATTGCTAGATTGCAGGCATGTAAATCACGGAAGCCCATGCCACCCATCTTCTTCGGAACACACATTTTCCACCATGCCTTCCGGTGCATACGTTTTTGAATTTCAGTATCTCCCCACCAAAACGCTGCCATAGCATCAGTCATTTGTTTACATAACATTTTTGGTATCTTGAACACGGCCATTGCATAAACATGTATAGCTTGAATGATGGTCTTCAATAAAATTTCCTTTCCACCCATACTCAGGAATTTTTCTTTCCATCCTTCCAATCTTTTAATAATCCTTTCCAGCAAATGAATAAAACTGTCACTCCTGTCAGCACCTACCAAAGCCGGGAGGCCTAGATATTTGTCAGACAAAGCCTCAGTCATGATATTTAGCTCGGTACAAACATCAGCCCTGACATCAACATGAACATTAGGACTGAAAAAGAAACTACATTTAGATTCACTCACCAATTGACCTGAAGCCACACAATATTGATCAAGAACCTGTCTCAACGAGGTTGCCATCCCTAATACTGTATTTAATCAATTTTTTTATTCACATGATCACGTCTCAACTTTCGGTAAAGCATATTCACATATCAACTTCCGATAAAGAAGATTAACAAATAGATCTCTTCAGAATAAGTTTTGTGTTTTTTTTACGATTATTTTCCTCTCAGTTTAATGTGTTTTAAATACGGGTATTTTTACCCGCGGGGTATCTTTTACCCTGTCGGGTGACGGTATGGGTCATAGTTGTACCCGTTCACGGGTATGGGTACGGGTGACGGGTATGATCAGGGTGTGCGGGTAAGGGTATGGGGTGGCTCCACCCTTACTCATACCCTACGGGTGCCATCCCTAGAGGGATTGGAGGCTGGCGGCTAGGGTTTCACTATGGGGGATTCGCTTTTATGCCGCAGGCGCAAAATGACTATTTAGCCCATAGAAAATGGACGGCTCAGATCGACGCGGGTTTGGTTCTCGGATCGGACGGCTCACGGTGGCCAGTCGTTGAGGAGAAATCAGTGTGTACCGAATTTTCCAGCCACCAAGTCAATGAGCCGTGGGACCAGGAACTGTAAAAAATCACCACGTGAACGGATGGCTGAGATCGCATCAAGTTTCTATAGGACGGTGGAGAGTGGCTAACGTCCTGAGAATCACCGGTCTCTACCAAAGGATGTAATCTTTAGATACGTAGCTGGACCCACTTAGCATTAATATCAGCAGTCATGGCCTGAACTTGTTGCCCAACTAGTAGGCAGCCTTTCCATCCTTTTTAGTTTCATTCTAAAAATTGTATCGGCCATATCTTTTGAACCGAATGTCCAATTTATGATATTTTTTTATACTTGAGTTTCCGACGACGAGATCTTCAAAATAAAGATCAATATTGGACACAGTTTGGAAAGTTTTAAAATTCGACTGTGAAATTGAATTGAAATTTTAATAAAATTAATTTATCAAAATCAACTTTTCATTCGGATATGGCATACGTACGAGTATAATAGGGGTTTCATGCATATTTCATTGTGCTTTCTTGCGAGACCACACAAATTTCATAAATGTTTCTGAAATAAGAGCAATGTTTCTGAAATAACTAAAATGTGCGTTGCAAAAACTTGAAATTTCAAAACATATTCGTAACAACAACATGTCGCCAAAAATTATAAGAAACGTGATTAGAAAAAAATGAAAATTTGAATAATTTATTAAAAATATTTTGGGGAAATCCGTTAAAAGAGTATTTTTGAATTTATTAATAAATATTATTTTTTGGCTAAAAAATATTATTTATACGTTACAATATGGATGACATACTGAGCTACGTATACGTATCCGGCCGCACGTGGCAGCCGCGGCTCCGCTAGAATTCACTGTCCGCTTGTTCGATGCACTTCTTGCACTCCCTAGGTGGCACCAAGAAGACAATTTTGACCTTCTTATTGAGAAACATGTAGCACAGAGAAGCACAAAACTGCTCAGCCCCGTTTCATTACGTGTGGCATTTTACACGGATAGCTGGACAACGTCATGGTTCGTGCGACCTACGTCAGCTTCGCAAGGCACGTTTTAGTTGAGAACTTTGTCCAGATTCGTAACACGTGCAGCAGTGCTGGCCTCCCGCCCGGGTGTCAACGTTGTTCCACGCGAAAGCCATTCTAGGGTTCGCCTGTTTGCTGTTTGCCGTGTTGTCAAAATTAAGTTGATCTGGGTTAGAATTAGCAAGGTGCTACACTAATGTTGCCTAGCGCTCCTCTGTGTGAATGTTGGATAAGTGTGTAACTTCATTTGTAATTAGCAAGTTTTTTTTTTCACAGTTCAACTTCATTAAGCAACCTCTGAGGAAATTGCAGAAACCACCCAAATATTATTATCTCTTTTACACAGACTACTCATTTTACCCGTTATTATTTTTTGCACAAATCAACTATACGGGTAATGTGTTGCACATGTAAATGAGAGATTAACTACTTAACAACAAACCCGACGACCCATGACAATCTGTCAACGGTTTAGGCAGGCAGCCGATCGACGGCCGCGCTGTCTTCTGCTAATTAGTTTTTCCTTGTTCGTGATATATATAGCCATGCCATAGAGTGAATTGGTTGGTGAACAGCTATTGTAGGTTATCATTGTCATCTTGAAAGTTGAGAGAGTTGGGTCATGGGATCACAAACCTGAACTCTATATATCAAGTGCACCAGGATCATTTCGAAGGCAGAGCTTAGACAATGTCATACACGGGAAATCTGGCACACACATGGTAGTGGACGACAATTGAGTAAGATTGGGAGTGCTTGGGAAACAAAGTTGTATGGGGTTGGCGAATCGCGCTTCATTATGTGTTGCACGTTGTACCACTAAACTCTGCGAGGCTGGGGACAATCACAGTTTGAGCCGCCAAAGAAAGATTCATGGAAGGTGGCATGATTGAACTTTTCCTAATTTCATCTCAGATGCCACCTCGTCGTGCTGCTAGCAGACAAACGGAGCCGTCTCCTGCCAGCCGAAAAAATGTGGTTTGGTAATGCTGCTCCACAAGTGAGACCATGACCACCGTGAGCATGCTTTTTGACGCAAGGTTTCAAATCCAAAATGCGGTCGATATATAGAGTTTCTCCAGATTGGAATATATTCTATGTCCGTTCCTCCACTTGCTTGTTAGTGTTGACTGGTGTTTTTCTGAATAGCCTTTTTTTTCTTTTCGTTCTCCTAATGGTGTATTCTTTGTCGTATGTGATTCAATATATTTTTTTTATAATTGTTAGACACTTCATGTGTGTTTAAATCTGATGAATCAATGGCTTACATTTTGAGAAATGGTTTCCGATAACACCGTTATAGATGCATGTCATAGCTGGGATACAAGAATGTCATGATAATCTGGTTTCACAAAACATGTCATGATAATAACATAATATGTATTTAAACCCTACACCTATGTACGAAAAGCTTCGACGAGTAACAGTTAAAAGAAATACCATAAGTTATTTGAGACCTATTGCTGTAGTCAAATGACAAATCAATCTGGAAGGATGTCTTAAACATTCCCTGCTTAGGTTTATGCATGACATCGTAAACCTCGCGACCATGCATTTATACATTATATCTAATCTCGTAGCAGCGACAGTATTACACAGTTGGGAATACCATCAAGCTACATGACGGTTGTTCATTCCATAATATCTCAGGTTTAATATTAATAGGGATATAAGGTCACGCCGAAACATGTCGATTCGCCTCGCTCCCTTGTAAAGACTCGTACGCAGCCAAGAGAGAGAATTAGAAGACCGGCGTTTCCCCATTCATATTGTTATTTTTTATCTTTTCTTTATCAATTTTTTATTTTATTTTATTTATCATTTTTAATTTTCATTTTAGCGGTATATTTTATTGCAACATGAACTTTTTTCGATCTCATGAACATGTTTTGACCCTCAAACTACCTTTTTTTTTACTTATGACCTATTTTTAAATGTTGTGAAAACATTTCGGACATGTGGACATATGCTAAACCCATTAACATATTTTTGTGTCAAAAAACATATTTTTAGCAACACGAAAAGTTTTTTAAATATGAAGGTTGTTAAATGTGCGAATGTTTTTTCATGTTGTTGATAATTATTCTTTCGTACTTAGAACATAAATCAAATATTTTCAGTTATTTATTTCAATTATCGAAATGAAAATAAAACATAAAAAACAATAACTGAGAGTGCGAGGGATCATAGTTTAACCAGTAGATGACGCTGCAAGCAATTCACCTCTAGTCAACACCTCTGGGTCGATGCGAGGGATAACCAAGACGGTTCATGGATGCAAACGTTATTACATGAAAACAAAACAAGAAATTCCACATGGCTAGAAATTTGTTATATATAAGGTCCACTGATCTATAAATAAACATCGACATCACTATAAGAAAATCAAAAGTAATAAGCTACAAATAGGTCACTAGACCACCTGGAAAGCCAAAGGCAATCCACGGTCCATTCACCTCCATCACCAGAACCGGAAGTTACTTTTCATATTAGATCTCGTCATAGTAGATGTAGGGCCACAGCGGGTGCATCCATTGCACAATAAAAAAATCTACTGCAGGGTGGTTGTACTCCGAGCCACCAGAGTTCAAACCCCAGGTTTAACAATGGTGTTTCTCATTTAGGCGGAATTTTCTTCAGTGGGAGGCGACATTTCCGTCGGCAGTGAAGCGCCCGTGGTGACTTCGTCAATCTCAAAACTCGACCCGCCGGCTCAGTATTTCGGAGGTGGTCATAGGGATAGGGTGTGTGTGCGTGCGTGCGTTCATAGGGTTGGTGTGTACACGCTTATGTGAGCGTCTGTGTTTGTACTGTGTTTTGCAAAAAAAACGGTGTCTATTTTGATTTTCTATGAGAAAATTTTGCTCCTTTTGAAAGGCTATATATCGTGACACCCGTTGTGGGTCACTCGTGGCGGGTGATTTTCTATGATGAAATCCACTAAAATTGGTTCTATATTTATGAGCCAAAATTAGAAACACAATCTAAGTATATATAATATCTGGAAAAGATATAAATAGTGGTTTACCACTATGTTGTCGCGTCCATAAATAATTGCCATCTTATCAATGCTCTTGCAAGGTTATAAACCTTGACTGACTGAGCATGTGAGCATCAGTTGTACTTTTTTGTGATCTTTGTAGTAACATCATGGTACAGTTGGTTGGTGAGTGGCTAGTGATGCTTATGATTGTCCTTTTGAAATGTTGTAGAGAGTAGTGCTTCGATTGTCCTTTTGAAATGTTGTAGAGAGTAGTTCTTCGGTATATCACATATGTGAGGACTATATATACTCGCTACATATCCAACATTTGAAAAATTGGGCTTAGCTGTTTTATTATATTAAGGTTATGCAAGAGCAGTCGCCATCATGTCATGTACAACTGTATGTCAACCTGGGAAACCGTTGTGTCTTGGCTAGCAGTGCGCCGAGCCAGAACCACTAGGTCCACCACAGAAACCCTTCAGGGCGACGCCTCCAACACGATCACACCGCCACGAATGACCCACATCGGGTGTCACGAACAAATACAGTAGCATTTCATATGACTCGCGGAGACTTCCACTCGATGCCATGCCGTCACCGATCACCCTTGGAGATATATAGACGTGTGAGCACACCGAGGAGACCTTGTCGCCTCTAGCTGACATTTTGTAGTGATGTTTGCCAATGAATCGAGGAAAGAGTAGGGATGATGGGGCAAAGGACGGTGAAGGGTAGGGTTCCCCATGTCCCCCTCGAGAGTAAGGTGGGACATGCGGCAAAAAAATCACACCAGCTATCTCAAGATATTAGAGTGATGCAGGTCTACATGGAGTTAGATTGGCATGATGGTGTTCAATATTTATGCAAATGGATAAACTTGTGAATACATGATCGATACAGATTTTTTTTGGATTAGTTAACAGTATTAAAATTTAAGAAGTTCCTTTTAAAATACATTCGTAGTGCAACAAAAATTAATGCTTTAACTAACCTATTTCGACTTCTCGGAGGAAGTAAAAAAAACATGAGATTTAAGAGAATGTTTAGAATCCTCGAAGCATCCATCTCACCGTCAAGTGGCAGTGGCACGTGCGTTCCTATCCTGCACGCTGTCGCCATTTCGAGTCAAAGCAAATTCGGACATTTCCAAGACCATGAGTCAAAGCAAATTCGGACATTTCCAAGACCATCACTTGACCAGAATAACTTGCGCGCCACTTCACCGCATCACTTACTTAAATCAGAAACCATCCCACGAGCTGGAGGGCCTTTGGGGGACTGAGCCCTTAACCAGTTCCAGCTTCTGGGTCAAATTTCATCGTGGTTCAGTCAGAGGTATTGTGGTGTGTCCACCATCGCAGGAATTTTCCAGTAGGTCTAGGCTCACGGTGGCTCAGAAGCTTAGTATAGTCTGGTTAGGTCTAGCTTGCGCACAGGTGGCGTGCGTGTGGTGTTGAGTGTGTGGACTGTGTTGTGCGTGAGTTCAAATACTACAGCTGTACTGAAAAAAGGAATTCTCAAAAAAAAAAAAAAAGCTCCACCACAATGGACAGCGCGGACACCACCATAGTCCAAGGCGGCTCCGGCGCCGGCGGGCGCGTGCTGCTGCTGCCGTTCCCTGGCATGCAGGCCACGTCAACCCGATGCTGCAGCTCGGCCGCCGCCTCGCCTACCACGGCCTCCGCCCCACCCTCGTCCTCACCCGCCACGTCCTCTCCACCACCACCGTCCCCACCGAATGTCCCTTCCCTGTGGCCGCCATCTCCGACGGCTTCGACGCCGGCGGGATCGCCTCGTGCGCGGACACCTTGGAGTACCTGAGCCGGATGGAGGCCGCCGGGTCGGACACGTTGGGGCGCCTCCTCCTCCACTCCGACAACGTCCGCGTGCTCGTGTACGACTCGCACCTGCCATGGGCGCGGCGGGTGGCGCAGGATGCCGGCGTCGCCGCAGCCGCGTTCATGACGCAGATGTGCGCGGTCGACGTGGTCTACGGCGAGGCGTTTTCCGGGCGTGTGCAGCTGCCGATGGCGGACGGGAGCGCGCTGCGTCGCCTGGGCGTGCTCAGCGTGGACCTTGGGCCCGAGGACGTGCCGCCGTTCGTGGCCGCGCCGGAGTGGTACCCGGCGTTCACGGACTCGGCGCTGGGGCAGTTCGACGGGCTGGAGGAGGCCGACGACGTGCTCGTCAACTCGTTCCGCGACCTGGAACCCATGGTGAGCAACCTGTTTGATCTTTTGATCTTCCGAAATGGACTTTGCAAACATAGGAGTATAGGACGTTAGCTTTTGCTTTGAAAAACTGAAACATATTTGGACTATGTGATGTCTCCATGGATCACTGAACAGGTAATTCTGACATGCTACTTGGTCTGGTCCGTAACACGTAACAGGAGGAATCATAAGAACTGTGCTAATTTTCAAGTACAAATGTACTGTATCTTACAGGAGGAATCGAGATGGCGCACAAAGACCATCGGCCCGACATTGCCATCGTTCTACCTAGATGACAACCGTCTGCCGTTGAACAAGTCCTACGGTTTCAACCTCGGCTCAAGCACTGCTCCGTGTGTGGCATGGCTAGACAAGAAGGATCCTTGGTCTGTGGTCCTCGCATCGTTTGGCACGGTCGCTAATGTAAACACGTCGCAACTAGAAGAGCTAGGTTATGGATTGTGCAATGTCGGCCAACCTTTCCTTTGGGTGTTGAGGTCCAGTGAGGCAGATAAGTTGCCTAAAGAGCTCGTTGGCAAATGCAACAGGAAAGGCCTAATTGTTCCCTTTTGCCCTCAGCTGGAGGTATTGGCCCATAGAGCCACAGGTATGAAACAAAACGAACTAATTTGTTCAGATGTACCAACATGCATGGCAAACAATTGTTTGTCAAATGCCTCAAGGTTGAAAGTAAGTTTGCTATATCCATAATATGCAGGTTGTTTTTTGACACATTGTGGATGGAATTCAACAACAGAAGCAATTGCCACAGGTGTGCCAATGGTCGCAATACCACAATGGGCAGACCAACCGACAACTGCGAGGTATGTTGAGAGCGCATGGGGGATTGGCTTGCGTGCGCATCGGGATGACAAGGGATTGGTGAGGAGGGAAGAAGTGGAAAGGTGTATCAAGGAGGTGATGGGTGGGGATGATTATAAAAGGAATGCTTCCAAGTGGATGCAAAAGGCTAAAGAAGCAATGGAGGAAGGAGGGAGTTCAGATAAGAATATTGCAGATTTTGTGGCCAAGTATTTATCAAAATAAATATCTAATTGCACATAAGTCGTACTCATATGAAAATGATAATTCTTTATTAATGGATTGATTTGAGGACAACCTCATAGAGCTAATGGCACATAGACATGGCACATAGTAGAGGTACAACAATAAATAAAGTCTTTTCTGAAGGTTTTGGTGATCTTTGAGTTGATGTTAAAACCACATGGCCCACACATCATGAGGTTGCCCAAAAATTCTTCATGGGTAGAGTCGTCATCCATATCAATGGTGTGCGGTTGTTGAAAGAGCTATACATGCCACCAATTTTACCGTGTCGGCTGCTTGCGGCCTCTTCGTGGGGTCCATGCTGCCTGTGAAGACACTCACAGTTGGTCCCATCAGCAGGAACAAATGCCATTTTCTTTGATGCATGAGCAGTGTGTTCCTTCGTCACAACCTCTTTCGCCTCTTACTCTTTACGTCACATCGAATCGTTTTCATTGTTAGAGTTTCCACCACGATGGGTCCTCCTTGCCACCCTCTCCGAGAAGGAGATGGAAGGGTCGGGATCATGCCTTACCCGGCGATGGCTAACATGGTGACGAGGAGCTAGAGGGGCGAGGTGTGCTGTGGTGAGAGAACACCACCAAAAAAACCAATGAAGGTAAGACCTAGGATTTCACCCCCCGAAATCGAGACTCGGTGCTCAAAGAACATCACCAAAAGTAAACTTATCATGCATTTCCACCCCCACGTGTTGAGATCACTATGCACTACACAATCGCAGGGCTCGCAGTTGCCACGTGCATGATATTGACCTAGACATCCCATGCAAGCGAAACCATGTTTGCACAATGAGCACTGAAGCATCATCATATCACCATCTATTGTGATCCTTTATCCTTTGAGCCTTGTCGATCACTTCAACACAACTGCCTTGATAATTCCCACCCATCACATTGGTAATCGTGGTAGTAGACTTTTTCGACATACCCAATGTGCCGATCTATTATGTGGACTGATGAGATGACACCATCAACGTAAGCATCCTGCACTTGATGCCACATCAAGGCCACAACAATTTAGTGGATAAGGAAGGCGAGGGGGCAGAGGAAGCCCCCCCCCCCCCCCCTCGGAGTACAGTGCCGGTGGCCATTGATGCGAGAACTCGTGGCCTTCGAAAGGCTGTAACGAGATCTTTCAAATTCATGTCGCCTTCATTTTCAATCAGCTACATCGCCGAGGAAGAACGCTCATGCTTCTCCGTCGGAGGCACATAAGGACAGGTGCTATTCAGAGGCACATGAAGGAGGAACACAAGGAGAAGATGCCTCGTCGCCGCCGTTTGATGGCCTCTTTGAGCGCACATAAAGATGTGCGCTATTCAGAGGCACATGAAAGAATTGGGCATGCGGCAAGGACGCCTCCGCAGTTGCTCGAGGCGGCTCATAATGCTAGGGCTAAAGTTTTCTTCTCAAACTCATGGCAATCCTTCCATTTTGTTTGTGCTATGAGAGATTTTTTTTTATGGAGAGCTTGTTAATCAATCATATGCACGATTAGGCCAAGTTAGAAGTTTCAGGGTTGTTTCTCCATAAAATTTATGTGCTCGTTATTTTAATAAGATATATATGATAACTAATGAAGATTAAATTATCTAAAAAATGGTTGTATATTTATGCACCAGCAATTAGGAAAAAAATGAAAAACATATGTAATATCTGAAAAAGATATTTTAAATTGCCCATCTCAGCATGATTGCGAGGTTATAAACCTTGATTGAGTAGGCATGTGAGGATTAGTTGTCCTTGTTTGTGATCTTTGTAGTAACACCATGGTAGAATTGGTTGGTGAGTGGGTAGTCTTTATGATTTTCCACTTGAAAGGTTTTACAGGGTAGTGTTTCACGATATCACAGTCTTTATGATCTCCAACATTTGAAAAGTTGAGCGTGGGTGTTTTATATGAGGTTATGCAAGAGAAGTATTGCGCACATGTGAATATGTGGTAGTCCATTGCGTTTAGTCTTCGTAGGATTGTAAGGCATCGAGAAACGCAGTAGCACGAAGCACCTCAGTTCTGTTTTATCACGTGTTTGATTTTCCTTGTGAGTTGTGATGATCTTGTGAAGCTGGACAACGTCACGGTTCTAGCTGCTTATCCCAGCAAAGAGGCACAAGAGCTAGCCAGCAGCCGAAGGCTATGTTGTCGTGGAGACCACGCAACCTAACTCAAATATAGCTATTCAAGGCTAGGAAAAGACCCGTTATTCACATGGGTATTTACACGGCTACACATGCATTAGATGGAAATTCAAGCCGTATTAACCCGTTTTACTTATTTTATGGTAGAACATATATTTTTTATGTACCAAACTGGGTTTCAGAATTTTTCGTGGTAGTAGATTGGGCAAGTTGAAAGTAGAAGTACACTATGTTTGGATGTAGTAAAGTTCGTTGAAAATTAAATTGGACTAGCAATTTCATTTCCAAGATGGAAAGGAAATGGGATCCAATTCGAATTCTCTCGTTTGGTTGTGAATGGAATTTATGGTAGGAATCAAAGGTAGCACACAAATCCAATTCTTGTTTGGATGTATAAACCACGGAATTGAATGTTTTGTTGGGTTTGGACAATATAAACTTGTGTAACAGTATGAAAATATTATGTGTATATTTCAATGTTTATATATTATTTATCAAATATAACAATATTAAAAATGACACAAAGTAGTATATACTCTGAAATTAAAACAGAGCAAAAAAATTCAGCCAAGGAGAGGCTGCTAGAAGGAGAGGGTGCCCGGCCAGTCGCCGTGTAAATACCGCCGCTGCCGTAGAACGTCGCCGCCCTTTCGGCCGCCGCCGCAGTTCACCCTCCCCGCTGCCGGTCTGGTCCTGTCTGTAATCTAGGGTTAGGACCAGGCGGCCAGGGGGACGAGGGCATGGAGGAGGAAGCCCAGGGCGACATGGCGGATGGCCTCCTGGACGTTGTCGGTGCCGGCCTCGCCTTGGTGCGTATCATGGCGGCGCCATGGAAAGGCCGATGACCCCTACCGCCGTAGTCGATTAGGGTTAGGGGATGGAGGAGGACAGCGAGAGGGAGAGGATGGAGGAGGACGGCGGCAGGAAGATGATGGGGGAGGACGGAGAGAGGGGAAGGATGGAGGAGAGCCAGTCGCTCTATTATGTTTTGCTCGCACGAGCGAAGCGGTATGTTTTTCCCAGCCTTTCCGAGGTCCTGATATCAGAAAGTTTTACCGAGGGGCGGACGCGCGCGAGGCCTCACGCGGAATTTGTTCAAGTTTCCGGGCCAAAATTCCGTGGCCAGCCCAAATGGCGGAATTTGAGCCCCAATTCCAGATTCCACCATTCCCGGCAAACTTTTCTACATCCAAACACAGTGGTATAGATAACACCTAAAAATTAAACATGCATTCAGTACTGAGTGCAACTTATTTTCTACATGAAAGAAATAATGTACCATGAAGTTTTCTTTTCACATACCGCTGCATTGCTAATCAATGGCAAAATTATGTTGAGTTTAGAAACGGGGAGGGGGGGGCACCATCCCCAGGCTTTTTTTTAGATAAAGGGATGTTATTACTTAAGAGTTTTAAGCATTACACCCGGCCTCTGCATAGTTAGGATGCACACAGCCCCGAGTACACGAGTTCAAGAGAATCTAAAGCTAAAATTAAAAGGAGAATTACATATCATAATGAGAAATTGTAAAGCCGCCTAAGATGATGGTAGGTCTATCCGGAGACTATGTTCCCTTCCATGCCGGGAGAATAACTTCCTGGCCGCAGCCTCCAAACGTGACGCCACCTCCAAAAACAAGTCCCGGTGCTCCACACGCTGCAGTGCCGACCATGCTCGTAGCGTTGCTGTACACCGGTAGATAACCTGCATAATAGAAGCATCATTGTCTTTGTCGGGGATGTAACCCCGGGTACCCCAGAGTTGATGGTTTAATTGAGTTGTTGAAAGAAGTAGCAAAGAAATAAATAAAAGATAAAGGAAGAGGCTGGAAAAATACTCCAGACCGACATATTGCTGGCCCAAGTCGAGATGCCGGTAGCTGGCCCGAAACAGCATTTAACTCGGCTGGGCCGAGACAGCAGCGCCCGGGCGGGCCTTGTTATCCGCCGCTCGTGGGCGGACCGAGTGGTATACCTCTGCTGGACCGAGGTCCACTTACCTTGGATTGGGCCGAGGTGCTCTTTACCTCGGCTGGGCCAAGATCCCGGCAGGCCAGCTCCTCTTACCTCGGATGGGCCTCACCAGCCTCAGCTGGGCCGAATAGGCAGCAGGTCGGGGAAGCTCAGCCTCGAGCAGGCCAGCCTTGGCTGCACTCCGGAGCAGGCCGTCGCATCGTTATCTCGTTTGGACCGAGACTTCGCTACGCCAGCTTCGTTCCTCCGTCGACCGGGGTATCCTATCGATCATGACCAACACCAGGCGCCAGGAGCGCTCCAGCAACGTCTCCTCGTCCCGGCTGGGCCAGGTCACCTCACAACCTCGACCTGACGGTGCAACCTCCCAGTCTCGGCTGGGCATGGGCCAAGATCGCAGCACTGGCGCCTCCAGTGGACCGGCATCCTGACGCCTCGGCAGTCATCGTGGACTGCGCTACCTCGGCACGCAGTCTCAATCTCCGACATCCCGGCCACTTCCTCGTCAAGTACAGATGCTCTGCGAGGTGATCCCGAGGATCCCGGATACAAGAGCTAGAAGACAAAAGCGAGGACAAGGACAGGACAGGACAGGCCACGCCCATCCTGGACGTGGCTTGGCATGGCTACAGGGCAAAGGACGGTACGGGCGCGACGTCTACACAGTGTTGACAAGGCCCCAGTAGTCATGTCGTGTACAGTGTATGTACAGTGTCCAGTGGGCCTCCCCTTGTCCCCTGGGATCTCTCTATATAAAGAGCACCAGGGGAACAATCCCACAGACGCCCCTGCGCGGGCTCGCTCTTTTCTTCAGCTGCGCCCGTGGAGCTCTCTCTAGCTAGCAAAGCCCTCTTACAGGCAGCTCTCTCATACAGCTCAAGGAGCATTTGTACAAACCATATACTGAGAGGAGAATACACCAAATAGACTAGATGCTGCAGTAGGGGTTTTATCTCTCACGAGAGCCCGAAGCAGGGTAAATCCCCGTGTTGATCTGTTCTTTTGTGTGCGCTCTTCAGTGCGCTATCCCTCCCCGAATCCTCTAGCGTCCATCGGCCCCAAACATAAGCCTACCCCTAGGCATCTGTTGTTCAATACCACGACAGTTGGCGCCCACCGTGGGGCTGGCAGTGGCGCTTGCTGGATCAATTCGGACGGGACCTTCGTCATCAACGCGGGGACTCGACATCGCCATTGTCCCCCGTGCTCTAGCTTGCCGCTGTGAGCAGAGGCTAGCGCTGCCTCCGCCAACGGACATCATCGGCAGATCCCGGACGAGAAAAGTGACTCGGGCACTCAACTTCGGCATCGTCCCCGCGTGTTAACTCATTTTCGAGTTGACTACAGTTCGAATCCGAGATATGCTGGTATGCTGGTAAATCCGAGGTATGCTGGAAATCCGAGATATGCTGGTATGCTGGTAAATCCGAGTTATGCTGGAAATCTGAGATATGCTGGTGTGCTGGTAAATCCGAGGTATGCTGGAAGTCCAAGATATGCTGGTATGCTGGTAAATCCGAGGTATGCTGGAAATCCGAGATATGCTGGTGTGCTGAAAAATCCGAGATACCCTGGAGAAATCCGAGATACCCTGGAAAATCTGAGTTAAGATTGGAAAATCCGATTTAAGACTTGGAAATCCGAGTTAAGCTTGGAAATCCGAGTTAAGGCTTGGAAATCCGAGATAAGGCTTGGAAATCCGAGATAAGGCTTGGAAATCCGAGTTAAGGATTGGAAATCCGATTTAAGGTTGGAAAATCCGAGTTAAGCTTGGAAATCCGAGTTAAGGCTTGGAAATCCGAGTTAAGCTTGGGAAATCCGAGATAAGGCAGGAATCCGACATATGTTGGTCAAATCCGACATGCAGGTGGTTCAAATCGAGATATTGGTGGATCAGGCCGACAGGCCGGTGTCATGGTGGGATCACGACAGATGCCATGGGTATGGCTAAGATGGGGCCGAATAGTCGTTGGGGGTATCCGGGGAGGGTTTATGCACTCTCGAAGTGCACAAGCAAGAACACACAAAACACGGCAAGAACACGAACTGAAAACCAAGCCACCAAGAACACGAAGGACACCGCGATGTACCCTGCTTCGGGGCCCTCTTGCGGAGGTAACACCCCTACTGCAGCACTACCCTAGTCAGTGTATAGCTCAAGGTGACAAGTACAAGCTGCTCCTCGAGCTGTGCGATGTTACAATGGTGAGAGCTTGAGGTGGGAGATGAAGTTACAAGGAGAATCAACTAGGGTGCCGGGGTTTCTTCCCTTTCTTTTCGCCTCTCTCACGCAGGAGGGGGGAAGCCCTCTATATAGGCCAGCCGGGTTACCGTAATGCCCCTCGCCGAGCACTGTAGCCATGCCTCTACATTGATCATCATTGTACTCCTGTCAGGGACAAGACATGACCTGCCCATCCCCTGCATCACCACAGTGGAGTTAGGATGTCCCCTCTGACTGAGACAGGACGTAGCCGCGCCGAGCTACCTCGCAGCCCTGACCCCGGATCTCACGGGGTCAGTGGTCAGAGACGTGCAGCCCCGCCGAACCCGGGGCACGCCTCTGCCACGCTCCGTGACAGATGCTCCCGTGTCAGGCGGGAAGTGACAGGAGCATTGACTCCTGTCCGAGCTACGGCCTCCTGCCGTGGTTAGCTCGGGTCCTGCGCTTAAGATCTTTTACCAGGTCGGACTTCACTTCCTTCCAGTAGCTCCTGCACTCACAACACCACCCATAACACCGAGGTATTAGCTCGGCTGATCACAGCTCGGATCATGAACCTCGGCCCATGCCAACGGGATACCTCGGACCCCTCTGGTCCAAGATAGGTCGGCATGTACTCTCCAGGTCAAGATGAAGCTCGGACATTCCCAGGCCCAAACAGCTCGGCAATTTCCGTACCTCGGCACACCTTTGAATTCCACTCATGCCAAGCCTTGACCCTACCCGGGGGTACTCACCGACATTAGTCCCCGAAGCTGGTGCAGTCCTACGACCTCGGATGGAGGGCCGTAGCAGGTTCAAAATAAGCAAGGCACCACCGCCAAACCGACCTCAAACATAGTTCCGCCGAGGTACTTCCCACATACCACCACCTAATCCGAGGTAGATATGCAACCTGAACTCTCTGAGCTATCTGACTCAGCACAATCTTGCCTCAAGATTTTCCGAGGCACGTGGCGAAGAATCTCTGCCCGGGCTTCGAAATCCGGACCTCTGAAAGACAGGTCCTGACCACACGACGCCCTCGTCAGCCGGACCCACCGAACAGCGCACCTGCGCACTCAAGTACTTGACCAACTTGACCGCCTCCGACCCCTCGATTCTCGCGCTGACCAGCACAGGAAATCCGAGGTTGGCGGTTGCCACTCTGCGGCCCACGATGTGGCCGATCGTGCGGCCACCAACCGCGCAACCGTGCGCACACCCGCACACGATCCCGCGCCTTCCCGATAAACGCGCGGTAGTGCGCAGTTAACGCGCGCCGTTACCGCACGCTGCCATAAATAGGGGCCCAGGGGTAACTTCATCGTCTTCTTCCCCCTCGCCCATTGCTCCGCGCCCACTGCACCGTGCACTCTGCCTCCATCGCCGCCGTCGAGCACTCGCCACTGAGACCTCGCCGTCTCGAAGAACTCGCCGGAAACGCGCACCACGCCTTGCGCTGCCACTCCGCCGTCGATCCTTCCCCGATCTTCGAGTACCTCACCGGTGAGTTCCTCATCTCCCCTCCATTGCCATCGCCATGAACAGGTTCATCCTTCGATGAACTCGAGGATCTGGATGAATCCGATGAATCTGAGGAACCCGATGCTCTATCTTTGCACTCGTTTTGCCATACTTAGATCTTGTCTAGACTTGTATCGGACACACCCGTAGCATTGTCCTTTTAGGTTTGCCCCTTGATGAACTCGAATTTATCTTCCTTTTTAGCTCACCGGTAGATCTTTGCTAGTATCCCGCCATGGTAGAAACATGTTTCCCGCCTAAATCCTTTTAGCTCGGCTGCCTTGAATGATCCGAGGTATCTACTCCGGCTGAACCTTGAACTGTCCGAGGTACTTACCCCGGTTGAACCTTGAACTGTCCGAGGTACTTACCCCGGTTGAACCTCCCTTTTCTGCAGGAAAGTGCCAACATGTCGGCAATTGCTAAGTCAAACCGCGCCGAGGTTTCCGCCAGCGAGAGAGGTGGATGGGATGGCTCGGACGTCACCGACGACGATATCAAATGGCTCAAAGAAACTCATCGAATCCCAGCCGAACTGCTGTATCGGCTTCACACTGGGGACGGCGAACCGATCGCCAACCCCGGCGAGAAAGTGGTGTTTGTCTCTCACTTCGAGCGCGGATTCGGACTTCCGGCCAGCAAGTTCTTTCGAGAATTTCTGAAGTTCTTCGGCTTGCAGCCGCACCACCTCCCAGCTAACTCCATACTACAGCTGTCGTGCTACGCAGCTTTCTCTGAAGGATATCTCGGCCTCTGGCCGAGCGTTGAGGGCTGGGCCAAGTACTTCCAGCTGAAGAAACAGAGCATCCCCAACAAGGATGTTGTGAACAAGGATATGACTGTGGTGCGGCCGCTATCTCACCCCGGCTGGGCTCCGAGTTCCCACGGATCAAAGGCCTGGAGAGCTGCAAGAAGTGGAATCGATCCTTTTTCTATGTGAGGAACCCCGGTACTGTCGACCTCATCAACCTCCCGGACTTCCAGCTCGGCCCTCCCACTGCACAACTCAACTGGGATTTCAACCCGGAGGACGCCTACGCCGAGGTTCAAGAGATCCATGAATACATGCTGGATCTCAAGAAAAGAGGGTGGGGTTCCGATGACATCCTCCGGACTTTTGTAGATCGAAGGGTCAGCCCCCTCCAACAACGAGCCCATAAGATCTGCCATATGGAAGGTCTACTCGATCCTACACGGATCAGCAGCAAGGCGCTCTCCAAGGCCTCAGTTTGGCGCCGGGTCAAAGCCGTTGCCCAGACTGAGATGGACGAGGAGTGGACATGGGGCGTGGAGCCTCACAACAGAGAAAATCTTCCGGAGCAAGTGAGTACTTTACTAAATTTCCGAGCTTACGCTCCGGTCTTGCACACCTCGGTTGCTTCTTAACTCAATTCTTTTTTGCCACTCCTGCAGCGGTTCGCCCGGCAGCTGATCGAGGACGGCCCGGAGCCGTCGAACTGGGCTCCTGCCCGCCTCGCCCTGGAAGGTTCAGAGACTGAAGACCCGGACAATGAGGATCACCTTCCGATCCCTAAGGCCGTTCCGAGGTCCGCCCCAAAGACTGGCTCCTCCAACCCGGGTAAGAAACAAGTTCCCACTTCCATCAGAGACTGGTCTGACGACGATGATGACGATGACGATTGCCAAATTCTGGAACCTGTCAACATTATTCCCATTTCATATGCTCCTCCAACATATAAGAACTTTCATCCAGCGTCTGCAGCTTCCCGGAAGCGCTCAGGACCTGGTACCTCGGATGCCGAGGCTTCCAAGACCTCGGATACTGCGGCGCCCAAAGCCAAGCGTGCCAAGAAAACCTCGGCGAGGCGCAAGAAACGAGGCCCCGTGGAGGAAGATGCGTAAGTCACTTTGCTCCTCCTTTGCTCCTCCTTACTCTCACGCTGCTCCGAGGTTAAGTTTTTTACACTCTAACTTAATCTTTCTCTTTGTCTAGCCCGGCTCGGCAGATCAAGCAGAGCCACAGCTCGATACACTCACCACTGCCTCCAGTGGTTGAAGCTCAGACCCCGAGGTTGAGGTTAACCTCGGAAGCCCCGCCAGAGCCTCTCCTCCAGGACCGTCCATTGACCTTACCAGCCCGGAGAAGACCGTCTCCTCCCCGTGCGCGTCTCCTCCCCGAACTTCCACCGCCGAGCTCTGCTCCCCGCCGAGGTCAGACTCCTCCCTCCTCAGAAGGATGCGGAGACAGATCGCGCCAAGACTCCGGCAAAGACCGTGCAGGAGCCTCGGCTCTCCCCCAAGTCTCAGGCTGCGCGCAACCAGCAGCAGCAGCAGCAAAAGAAGAAACAACAACAACAACAGCAGCAGAAGCAAAACTCCAGCAGCAGCAGAAAGATTCAGCTCTGTTGAGCCTCCCAAACAGCCACAACAAACTCCAATGCCGCCACCGCCAACGGGACCCAAGGCTGCGAGCACCCAACTGGTGCCGCACGTTCCTGCTTCTGCGCCGAGGTCCACCTTGACCAAGACCGCGCCCTCGAGCTCTCAGGTCGCCACCTCCCGAGCTCTTTTTGCTGCTACCACTCAGCCGGACATCAGCAGCTGGGAGGTCGGGCAACTCCGGACCAGAGCGGGAACAGCTTAGGCTCGGAGAAGCACTATGACATGGACTGGAACTCGGCTGACACTGCCGAGGTCTCCTCTAACCCGGCTCTGAGCATCCCGTTGGACCCAGCGCCGTGCTCCAGTCCATTTACACCATGCAGACTGCAGTCCTTGATTGCAGCAAGAAGGCCTCGGTAAGTTTCTTTACAACTCTCTTTCTTCCTTTGATATCAAATGACAAACATACACTATTCCCAGTCCCCGAGATTCGGGTTGAGCAATTGACACTCCACCGAGTTAAAATTGCTCGGCTTGAATCTCAAAAACTTGTCATTTCTCCACGCTGAGTCCCCGAGGCCAATGCCAAGTCCGGGCCTCGGGTACTAAAAGACCTCGGATTCTTCGAACTGATCTCTCTATTTTTCAGGAATGCAACAATGCTCGGACAAAGGTCTTCAAGAACCTCCTGCTGGATCACAACAGACTGAAGAAGTCTCACCGGACTCTTCTATCCGCCAAGGAGCAGAGCGACAAAGATACGCCTCCAAGCTGAAGACAGCCGAGGATGAAATAGCTCGGCTGCAGCAAGAGCTGAACCGGGCTAATGAAGCCAAAACCACTGTGGAGGACGCTATGAAGGTCAAGGACCAGGCCGCCGAACAGCAGCAAGAGCTTGCCAAGACCCTGGAGAGCCGCCACCTCGGCCGAAGCCGAACTTACCGCCCTCCGGGCTATCTCGAAAAGCTGTTTGTCCGAGCTTACTCGGATTAACACCAAATGGACAGTAAGTTTCTTTTCCCCTTTTCCTTATTTTCTGCCGACCTACACCCCGTGCCACCGTATGCCTTATTTCAGCACAGCCTTTTTGTCCTCTTCAGAGAACTTCGAGCACTCCAAGGACAAGGCTATCCGCGAAGTTCAAGCAGCTCGGGCAAAGAGGGCTGAGACAGAAACCCTCAGCGACAGCTGGGATATCCAGGACCACCTTGTCGCCCTCAATGCTCGGATCAGGCCGCTCGAGCCATTGGAACCAAGCTGGTTGATGCTGCCATCGAGGTCCACCGTGCCCTCTGGCCCAAGGTTAAGCTCCCACTTGCATCGACGAGCTCGCCACAAGCTGAAAGGAGCCGAGGCTAGACTTCGGGAGTGGAGATGCTCATCAGCTCGGGCTGGAGCGGACAAGGCCCTGGTGTTTCGTGCTGTCCTGGTATGAAGAGATTGAGATCCATACTGTTACCTCCTTGCGCAAGGGCTCTCCTTGGAACTCCACCCCTGATGGCATTGCGAAACGCCAAGCAGCAGCCGACCTCTTTGCTAGTTATGCAAACACCCGGATCTTCAATGAAGGGCGCCTTACTCAGAGGACGAAGAGAGCTCGGACGAGGAAGCAGAGTCCGGTGAAGAAAGTTCTGAGGCGAGGAAATTGACTTTGACGAGCCTGAGAGCTCCAAGGGCAAGGCCGGCAAAACAACCGAGGTGGCTGAAGGCTCAGATGATGACTTCAGCTTCGACGAACCTCCGAACTCCAAGGGCAAGTCCGGCAAAGCCGTAGCCACCGAGGTGATCTCCCCGACGTGACGGACACTCCGGCATCCACTCCAACAACCGAGGTTGCCTCCGCGACCGAGGTGGTTCCTGCGCCCGAGGTTGTTCCTGCCACCACTTCGGCGACCGAGGTCTCTGGTCCGAGGCCTGAATTTGTCTCAAGCAAAACATTAAATCCCCGGTATGCCGGGTGCAGATGTAACAGACCTTAAGTAGTTTGCTTTGCTACCAGTACTATTAACTTGCTATCCGAACCATGCTTTTCTAAAACTTTATGCCGAACCCTTTTGGAACGAGTCCCCGAGTTCACTTTCGTGTTTACTATATCTGGCATTCTTTGCTCTTGTCTACCATTTAGGCGTTCGACAGTCGAGTCACAAGATTGTTGTTTATAGCATACAGTACTTAGCAAATCTCGAAGTGTGTTTCCAAAACCATCCGACATAAACGAAAGGTAAAGACAGGGGTTAGTAAACGACACATGCCGAACTATATTTTTGGACCGAGTCCCCGAGTCCATTTTCATGTCTCCCACGTTTTTTCATCTTTGCTCTTGACTACCTTTTAGGCAGATGCCAGTCGAGTCACAAGATTAGTTACATAGCACACATTACTTGAAGTTTGAGACGAGGTTCAAAATAGTTCGGCATATGAACAAAACTGACAAACAGAAATAAAACACAAGGAGCGAGGCAGTCCCCGAGCTTCAACCTCGGAGTGCCGACATTTTATTAAGGATTAACCGAGGTACATACATTGCGCCTTTCATGAGTAGAAAGGTCGGAGTAGAGCTATTCCATGGTCGCCTGACCTCTGATCCGGGGTTGTCCAGCCCATCTTCCCTTGGTTCCTGCGCATCTATTAGATAGTAGGAATCATTGAGCAGAGCTCGGCTCACAATGAACGGTCCCTCCCATGGAGGTGACAACTTGTGCCGACCTTTCTTGCGCTGCACCAGCCTCAGCACCAAATCTCCCTCGTGAAACACACGAGGGTTGACACTCCGGCTATGATAACGCGGAGACCTTGCTGGTATATTGCTGACCGAGATGAGGCCAACTCTCTAGCCTCCTCAAGCAGATCTACTGCATCCTCCCGAGCCTCTTTTGCCTCGGCTTCAGTGTACATTGCCACTCTGGGCGCATCATACTCAATGTCAGTGGGTAGTACAGCTTCTGCCCCATAGACCATAAAAAATGGCGTATAGCCAGTTGATCGATTTGGCGTGGTCCTTAGACCCCACAGTACTGCTGGTATCTCATCTATCCAACACCCCGGAGTTTTCAGCAGTGGTTCAATGAGCCGAGCCTTGATGCCGGCCAACACTAGAGCATTTGATCTTTCCACTTGTCCATTAGACTCCGGATGTGCCACCGAGGCTATGTCCAGCCGGATTCCCTTGTTCATGCAAAACCGAGCAAATTCTCCAACAGCAAAGTTGTGCCGTTGTCCGAGATAATGCTATGGGGGTACCCATATCGCAGAATGATTTCCTTCAAGAAAGTCACTGCTGAATGACCATCCAACTTCCGGATTGGTTTCACCTCGATCCATTTGGTGAATTTGTCCACCATCACCAGTATGTGTGTCATGTTACCTCGGGCTGGTTTGAACTCTCCCACCATATCCAAACACCATACCGCAAACGGCCAAGTGATAGGAATTGTTTTGAGCGCCGAGGCTGGCACATGTGTTTGCTTGGCAAACCTTTGGCATCCTTCACATCTCCGGACTATGTCCTCTGCATCAGCAAGAGCAGTGGGCCAATAGAACCCATGCGAAACCTTGGCCACCAAGCTCTTGTGCTGCAATGATGTCCACACTCTCCTTGGTGGATCTCCAAAAGCATCTCCTTGCCTTCAGCTGGCTCGACACACCGTTGCAACACCTCGGTTACGCTTCTTTTATAGAGCTCCTTGTTGATGTGTACGCCTTGGCCCTCCTTTGGATTCTCCTAGCCTCGGTTGTGTCACTTGGCAACTCCCTCCGTTATGAACTTCATGATTTGCTCCGCCCACTCCGGCACTGGGTGCAAAGGAAAAAGTTCCTCGTCCACCTCCATTGGTTCGGCCACCATAATCTCCTCCATTATTTCCTCCACCATCCTGCGACCAGTCCCCGAGTTCGGTGCGCAGTCCCCGAGTTCTGCCACGCAGTCCCCGGGTCCGACCAAACGCACCGACGTCTACCTCCATTGGAACAGGTCCGGGCTCTTGCTCAGCCGGGATGAAAATAGATTCGGATTCAGGGAAGGTTTGATTGAAGGAGTTCTCAAGTGATTCAGGGCTACCCTGGTGGTATTGCCTCTTTCGATGAACCGAGCTTTGACAACACGTCGGCAGCATTTTTCTGCCCGAGGTATATGCCTGTACTCACACCCTTCAAAGAACCCGGATATCTTTTGCACATGGAACCGATATAACGCCATGTTGGCATCCAGAGCATCCCAAGTTCCAGAAGATTGTTGCACCACCAGGTCGGAATCGCCGAAGCACTCTACACGCCGGATACCGATCTCCTTTGCCACCTTGAGGCCATGGATTAAGGCCTCATACTCCGCCACATTGTTTGATGCTGAGAAATGAATCTGCAGCACGTACTTCACTGATCTCGCTTTGGCGAGGTGAGGACTATTCCAGCCCCCAGCCCGATCTTTGTTTGGACCCATCAAAATGCATTTTCCAATAATTATAGTCCGGCCTGGGTGGCTCATACTGCATCTCGGCCCAATCACAAAAGAAGTCCGGCAACGCCTGGGATTTGATTGCATCTCTTCTCTCATAATGTGGTGCATATGGAGACACCTCGATCGCCCATTTGGCAACTCGGCCAGTTGCATCTTTGCACCCGATGATCTCCGAGATTGGAGCTTCGCACACCACCGTCATGGGATGCTCCTGGAAATAATGCTTCAACTTCTTGACCGCCAGGTAGACACCATACGTCATCTTCTGGTAGTGAGGGTAGTTCTGCTTCGAGGTAGAGATCACCTCGCTCAAGTAATACACGGTCTCTGCACCGACCTGCCACCTTCTTCGCGCTCCACCACCACTGCCACACTTACAACTCGGTTTGTGGCCGCAATGTAAAGTAACATCGGCTCATTGTGCAATGGTGATGCCAACACCGGGCAGTGGACAACATCTTTTTCAGCTCACTGAACGCCACGTCGGCCTGCGGGGTCCATGTAAACCCGGTACTTTTCTTCATGAGCTGGTACAAAGGTAAGGCTTTCTCTCCAACCTGCTACAAATCGGCTCAACGAGGCTAGACACCCGTGAACTTCTGCACATCTTTCAAACTTCGGTAACTTCATGTTCTCAATAGCTCGGATCTTGGCCGGGTTAACCTCGATACCTCGGCTAGACACCAGGAACCGAGCAACTTTCTCAGCCGGGACACCAAAGGTGCACTTGTCCGGGTTAAGTTTCAACCTATACTTTCTCATTCACAAATGTCTCCTCGAGATCCTCGAGGAGAGTATGTTTCTCCTTAGACTTGATGACAATATCATCGACATACACTTGCACATTTTTACCCATCTGAGAGTGCAGGCATTTCTGCATACACCTCTGATAAGTTGCCCCGGCATTTCTCAGACCAAAACACATGACACGATAGCATACGCCCCATACGGGGTAATAAAGCAGTCTTTATTTGATCTTTCGGTTCAGTGGTATCTGGTGAAAACCAGAGTACGCATCGATAAAGACAACAGTTCACAACCAGCAGTGGAATCGATCACTTGATCAATCCGAGGTAATGGAAACGGATCTTTCGGGCACGCCTTGTTGAGGTTAGTGAAGTCAATGCACATGCGCCACACCTTGACCACGGCTGGCTCGTCTTCTTCTTTTCCACCAAGACGGATTGGATATCCAGTCCGGATGCAGCACCTCCATAATGAACCCGGCTGCAAGCAACTTAGCCAGCTCGTCCAGCACCACTTGTCTTCGGTCGTCTGAGAGACGACGGGTCGGTTGCCTCACCGGTTTCACCTCGGCCTGACAAATAAAGAGTGCTCTGCCAACTCCCTCGGAACACCAGGCAGGTCCTTAGCTGACCATGCAAAGATATCCCGATTCTCACGGAGGAAGTGACAGAGCTCGCCTTCCTATTTCTCGCCCAGCCCGGTCCCAATGATGGCCATGCGCTCGGGTGCTCCGGGTCAATGGGATTCTCTTGGTCTCCTTGGGCACCTCGAACGCAGCAGCTGAGTCCGGGCTCATCAGTCCGGACGCCGAGCTGCGTGGACTGCGCCATTGCCACCACTTCGTGCAGTTTCTTCTTCTCAGCTGCAATCACCAAAGCCTCGGCCAGATTAGACCCCGCCGAGGCACACTGAATGGCTCGCTTGTAATCACCCGAGATGGTTATGATCCCATTGGGCCCTGGCATTTTCATCTTCAGGTATGCCACATGGGTGGAAATCATGAACTTGGCCAGAGCTGGCCTTCCAAGCAATGCATGGTATGCACTCTCCAAGTCCACCACCTCGAACTCGATACTCTCAACTCGGCAGTTATCCTTGGTTCCAAATGCTACATCCACCCATATCTTGCCCATGGGTGCACAGGAAACGCCAGGCACAATCCCATGAAAGTACAACTGCTTGGCATCAACTGATTTGGGATATGCCAATTTCACCATTGTGTCCGGTACATGATGTTGATGGCACTGCCATTGTCCACCAGAACTCGGGTAAACCTACATTGTTAGTAGGCCCACACAACGTCGGATCTACCTTCCAGGGCTCGGCATGATCCGAGGTGTCTTTCCTGCTCCAAGTGACCTCCTGCTCAGACCAGTTATAGGTCGGCACCACCGGCATTACTGCATTCACCTCCATGGCACGCCTCTGCACTCTTCTTGTCAGTGGGCTCGGTCACAAAGACCACATAGCTCGCATGAGCCTCTCTATAGTCATTTCCGGGGTATTCATACTGCTGGCTTGGTCCGGCACCACCATTGTTGTTGTTACCTCGGACGTTCACCACATTCACCGGTCTTGCTGCAGGCCTCGGAGGAGGTGCAGTGGTTATGGGGTAACATTTGCTCCGGACAGATTCGGGTTAGACCTCGGCTGAAATCTCTGAGGTGGTCCTCCTCTGTTTCCTCCGGCCCTTGCCCCTTCTTCCTGATCTGCGGTGCCAGCTGCACTGCCGGGTTGAATGGTTGGCTGGCTTGCGGGTCGGTCGTATGGTAACGGCAAGGACCATCTATCATTGATTCATAAGTCAAGGGTGGCTCTGGGTTCGGACTAAATGCCGGACCACTGATTTTCGGCCTCTGGACACCTCCAGCTCGGGCTGATCGGGTTCACCGCTGCAACTTGGTTCGAGGTGTAGGGTAGTCCGGCTCCTCTTTGTCCGAACTCTTGGCGGTCTTACCTTGGTCCGAGCCGGTTATTTATTGGCTCCCTTCTTCTGTTACGTGCTCCTGCCTCGGCTGCTGGCTGCATCGGATCAAGAGCATAAGAATCTGCAATCCGGATTGCCTCTGCTAGGGATTTCGGCATATCTCTCTGGAGCCTCTGCCACAGCATGCTGCCATGTCGCAACCATCTGCAAACCAGGAATGGCCTGTGCCTCTACAACTCCTTCACAGGAATTCCGACATTGCTCCACCGAGTTAAGAACTCCGTCAGTTTCATGATCATCTTGCTTACATGCTGCCAGGAGCTGAGGTCGGTTTGGCCTCTTGTATGTACTAGCAAAGTTGCTGTTAAACGCCAGCTCCAAGTCTATCCAGGAGTTGATACTATACTCCGGCAAATTATTCAGCCAGATCCGAGCTGGACCTTCCAACATGTGCGGGAGATACCGGACCGCCCATCGGCGATTGCCCCCCGCTATGTGCACCGAGGATACATAATCTGTCAGCCAATCTTGTGGCTTGGTGCTCCCATTGTATGGCTTGGTGTTCCGACCTAACTGGAACTGAGATACTGGTGGTGGTGGCTCCTCATGATCCGAGGTCCAAAACATGCCGGACCAGGAGGGCCTTCCTCCTCCAGTTGCTCGGACAAGTAGATTCTATCCAGCTTGTTGCGAACGTCGCCGGAGCTAACATCCGAGCTCCTATCCGAGGTCCCAACGCCCCATCCACTCTGTGGTATCCAGCTCGCGCCATGGCCGAGTCTCCATCATCGTATCGGTCATCGCCTTGACCGACGTTCTGAGGTTGCTGACATACTCCGGCTCTCTGCTGATACTGCTCCTGCGGCCGGGGTTGTTGCTGATACCTCGGGGGCGGAGGTGGTTTACCTCGGCCAGCCGATGCTGCTTGCCCGCCATTCTGATTTCCCTGCCGGAGTTACCCTTAGCCGGCTTGCATTGCCTGGGCCGGGGTTTCCCTTAGCTCGGCTAGCATTGCCCTGGCCCACCTTCTGCTTTGCTGCTAAGACGGATCATCTGCAGCTGCTTGTTCTGACCCGAGGTGACACTCCGGGCTCGATCGGCTCCTCCGACGAGTGGAGACGAGGCTTGCCCCTTGGACACCTGACTAACTGGCCTAGCTGAATAACCATCTCGAATCACCAGCCCCGGCTCTGCGGAGAGCCTCATTCTGCTGTGGCTACATAACCAATTCATTGACTCGCTTCTGCTGCGCACGCCATGCATCTCCAGTCAACCCGGATAGCTCGGCCCTGCCTGCCTCGGCAGCTCTGAGGTTCTTAGCAGGGGAACTATACACCGGCCTTCCAGTCGACACGCGACTCTCACTAGCCGAGGTGGTAGGTCGAGCCTCCCTGTCTCATCATTGAGCCCTTGCCTCTCTGCCGCACCCGGCTAACCTATGGTATCAGCTGCAACCGGGGTGAAGCCATTCGCTGCATTGTACTCACGCAGATCTCTATTGAACTCATCTCGGGCTGCTATCATGGCTACAGCCTCCTTTTGCAACAAGACACGCTTCTCCTCTAGCTCGGCCGCAGTCATCACTATATCTACTCCGGGATCTACAGGATCTGCTAGTGTCCCTATCTTGTTAGGACTGCACCTCGGCCCTGCACCTCAGGGGTGCCAGGCAACTCTTCTCTAGCCTGGGCTTTGCAGCTCTCACCTTAGCACAACCTCGGCCGGCTTGGATTGCTGGCATCTCCTCTGCCAGCGGCATCCACCGTACCGGTCATCATCACCTCACGCAGCTCTCAGGGCGAGTGATACGCCGACCTAAAGCCGCAAGGAGAGGAGTTTCGTCGTCCACGAGCACCTGCTCCGGGTACTCGCGAACAACCTCGACAGCAACGTAGGTGACGAAGCTGCCGAGCATCATGGTGAAGCCATGCTCGGGGAAGGGCTTGCCGGCGAAGCACCCCGCGTTGTCGCTGACGAAGTTGAACTCACCGATCTTGGCGATAAGC